>CM063294.1:18046451-18381451 GCA_032173965.1 Sitta carolinensis
CTCGCAAGCCGCTGCGGGGACCAAGTATTGGAGAAAAAAATCATTCCGGATCATACAGAACAGGCTTTTAAACAAATACTGACTTTCAAGCAGCATTTCCTAAGAGAAAAAAGCAGGCAATGAATTCGTTGTGGGTTTTACATTTTCTTTCAATTTTTTTTTTCCTTTTTTGAATTCCATCTTGAGTTCCACGCAGACACAGTGAACAGAGCAGCTCAAAATATTGACCAGGTCTTTGAAGTGATGGAAGTAACCCAGTGAAATTAAATTCTGCATTATGCAAAAGAGACTGTTGAATTCAATGGTCAGTTCTGGCCAGGGGACAGAGCCCATCTGCCACTAAGAAGTCAAGACCTACCTCAATTTTGCAGGGTAAGGATCCAACACCTTCATTTTTATCAGTGTGTATTCTTGAGGCCCAACACCCTGCAATTCCCACAAACAATGCAACAATCAATAAATGAAACTCACTTAAGCAGGAAAGAAAATAAATCCTATTCTGTAGGAAGCTAATCCAAACACTATTTAAGGTACTGATGCTTTCCTCAGAGTAAATCCTATTTCCATTCATATGAAAGGCTGCTCACTAAAATGCAGACTGCAGAGAGGTTATACTGTGTTCCTTCAGCCAAAACCTTACTGGTCACAGACACTATCTCAGCAACATCTACGTTAACAACAACTTAACTTGTTTATTTAGTTTCAACAGATTACACCACAATGGAGTGATGTTGCTGGCACAGATTGCCAAACCATCACAGAAACCAGCTACAATGGAAAATACTATCCATAGTTCCAGACAAATCTGCTCAAGAGAGGAGTCCATTCAACTTTCTCATGCACTGACAGCTGAGCCAGGGACTCTGCACATCCAAACTACATTTTGCTCCAAGATACAATTTACTTTGCATTCAGTATTTAAGATCATAAGCAATGCACAGAAGTGTCAAGTAGAAATATTACCTCTCCTGTTTGCCTGTCATGATCCATGCAAGGCTGGCCATCTTTAGGAGAATAAATTGTGTATCTAGAAAAAGGTGTAATTTAATTTAGCTGTGACTAAAACAGTGTATAGAGCAAGAAGGAAAAAAAATAGCTCTCTGGGAAAAAAAGACCTCTAAATGATATTTTCAAATGTTTTGTGGATCTGTTTCCATCAGTGCCAATGCTCAGTTTTCACAGGAGATCTCAGAACTGACCTTTTTTTGCCTGGAGTTGGTACCCCTAGAAAAACTAAACCCAGAACACAAATCTCACATGCTTTGTTGGCACAACAACTACACTTCACCACGTCAGGCAGAGCACTGACAGTGCAAGAGTCTGGTTTCATGTGAGTTGAAAGCACACTCTAGAGACATGTCACAGGGCCCTGTCTGTGGATAAACTGAGCTTATCCACACCCCCAAAAACTCAGAGCTGAGTGGCAGCTTACCGTTTGCCAAACTTAATCTTGTTTCTTTCCTTTAGAGTAAGGAACTGCCATCGCACAAAGGAGTCATAGTAGGGATTGACATCTGTTGTAATGAAGGAACGCCTCCAGTCCACCTGGAAATGGGCAAGAGGCTCCAGTAAGGAAGCACAATCAAGAAATCAAAGGCATCTCATACACCATAACTATTACTCTAAAAATCAAAGGAGCTTTCTCTTCAAAAAGACAATGTAAGCATGTATCCCATAAAGGGTGTAAGCCTAAACACACAGCTGGGCCTGCTCTCCCAGAGCAGAGATGTCAAAGACTCAGGGTCCCTCCACTGACTGAGAAACTGAGAGATTTTGTAGTAGTTTTAACCAACCATTCAAGCTGAATTTCAGCACTGCCTTGTTTCATCATCTTCATTTCTCTTCATTTTCAAAAATCTGTTGTCAGCAGGAAAAGTACTTTTAGGAAGAAGAATGATGTGATGTTAAATAGAACTACTGTCAATACTGACTACAGGCACATTATCTCACATGGGAACCACAGGTCATAATGTCTTTATTGGACTCATTTCCAGCTGTGACCACCCTACAGGGTACAAGCTCTATACAAGAAAGCACCTAATTATCATCCAAGACCATAAAACCCTTAAATGACTAATTCCATAAATATCAGAAACATTCCTGGAATTATGTTGGTATTACACAGAAAATCTCAAGGAGAAGCAGCACATTCACCAACACAGTAACAAGACAGGTATGGCTGCCTGTATAATTGAGGTTGGGATCACCCAGAGTCACCTTCAATCCCATGCTCTTCAGATCCTGGACAGCAAGGGGAGGGAAATAATCCAGCCAGTGCTCAGCTTCAGAAAATCTGACCACTTCTTCATCAGACAGACCCAAAGACTTCATGATCCCCCACTGGTATTTGGAGGAGCCAGTCTTGGCAGCAGCCTTGCTCTGAAAAAACAATTGGGATTAGGAAGAAGCCCACAGTCTTGTCACAAGAACATTTGCTTCTGTTAATGTTATGGTTTCTGATTCCAGATACACAAGTTAGGACAAATATTCTCACATCCTCCCTCTAACAGTGAGGGTACTTGATTAGAGTTTCCATTCTACCACACCTCATATCCACTGTTCATTCCCTAACCCTCCTCTTCCCAACTGTTCCATGCTGGCGTCCAAAACCCCTGCAGAGGCTCTGCCACAACCCTGACCCAGGCAAGGTCACACCTTATGTCCTGCAGAGCAGCCAGAACCCCAAACCCAGCAGTTCCAGTGGGACAATCTCTTGAGCTGTACATAAACATCCAGAGCATCTCTGAACTTTGACTTGATTCTTTGCCTTGCTTTGGGATACTCCCAGAATCCAAAATCTCATTTAAATACCGTGTAAGTGAAAATAGCTTGGATTATTTTACTGAGCCTATCTAGACAGAACTGGCTAGAAACCAACATAAACAATAACCAGAAGAGCAGGAATACACATCCTCTACCTCTGAGAAAGCAGGGCTATTTCCTACAACCTGCTTATGAATGTTCCATGAATGGAATAAAAAAACAAGAGAGAAAAAGAATGAGAGTATTACTCTGGATCTGATCTGTTTTTTCTCAGAAAACTATTGGCCAGTGCATCAGCTTGGCAATAAAGGTTCATGAATTAACATGGTATCTCTGGAACTACACAGCCTAGGCATTTTTTCAAGTCTACCTTAAAGGTAACTCAGCTACCTAAAAAACAATAAAAAATCTTTGTGTTGAGGTTTCTGTGAGCCCAAAGGAGGAAAACCCTACAATGTGCACACCAAAGTTTTGAAAGCACAGCTCTCAGTCCAAGAAGGTTTGGTTTACAATTTACCTTTTTGCCTTTTGCTTTGTCTTTGATGATAATTTCTTCCTCTTTTTTACCAGAATTTTCTTCCTCTTCCTCCTCCTCATCAGGAAATTCCGGTGGGCAACCATACAATTCCATTTCTCTTTTCAGCTTATCTGCACAAGCCTGAACAGAATTATTGGGAGTGTGTCAGCCAGAGCACTGGCTGCAATCACAGTCAAGGAGTGGGTTTTTACTGATAACATTTTGCATTCCACATTTTAAATTTTTTCTGGACCTTGCATTAACATCTAGGAGATCCTGCCATTTCCAGAACACCTTCCAGAGCAGGAAGAGGTTTACTGTAAGGGTTTTCTTGCAAAGGAAAACATACAAGAGGTAAAATTTAGTTTTCCAGCACATTATCTTCTAAAGTGTGTTGTAGCTCAAGCACAACACATTTATTACAAATTCAGGTTCCAAATCACCCTGTGTTGGTGAGTTTTTAAATAAACTAAGGTGATGTTGGGGATGGACAGAAAGCAAAGCTCCAAGCAGCCTTAGGGATAAAATCCCCACCAGAAACAACCCCCAGCAACTGCAAAACTCTCACCTTGATGGGCATCCCCGTGCAGTGCAGCCCGAAGGGAAACAGGCAGCTCCTCCCCTTCAGCCTCTGGTAGCCGACTGCGAACTGCAGACAGGGAAATGGCACAGCTGAGAGGGGCCTGCCCCAGGAGCCAGCACTGCTGAGCAGCTGTGACTGCGCCCTAGCATGCAGCCACCGCCAGGGCATGGAGCCGGGCAGCAGCGCCGGCAGGACGCTGAGCTGCAGTTCGTCTCCTCCTGCCTGCCCCGTGGCTGCACGGGCTGCCAGGCTGGCCCCGCCACAGACCGCGGGGCAAAGAGGGAATCCCACCCAGCAGAGCCACAGCCTGCTCCGCACGGGACACAGGGCACAGCAAGCACAAACAACAGGGACGGCTCCCCTGGGAAGTCTGAGCCATTTAGCAGCATCTCCTAAAAATCTCATTTCGAAGAACAAACGGGGGAAACGCATTCAGCCCCATCTCATCAAAGTAAACATTACGTGAATGGAATTTCCCTTCAGCTAGCAATATTCCTACTGAAAATGGGGGAAAATGAAAGGTTAGTAAGTCATTACTAAAGCTATAAAGGAATTGACATGGCATCCTGTTAGCTCAGAACTGAACCACAAAATCAGCACTTGATCTAGAGTAGTATTAAAAGGTGAATTTTTACCTCACATTTAGATAAGGAAAATGTGTGTCCCAGGTGCAGTCGGCCATTCATGTAGGGGTATGGAAAGGTAACAAAGTACTTCCCTTTGCTGAGAAGAAAGCCAAAGAATTAAAACACATAATTAGCTTTGTAAATGACCATGAGACAACACACAACCTAAACAGGTAACTGGTATGTTCAGCTATTATCAGCCCACAGTAACGTTAAAATATTTTCCTTGCCAGTAACATGAGTCTTTGATTTTAAAGAGCTGATACACTAACAGGCATTATCATCTTAAAAAAATAAACACAAAAGAAAAAATCCACTGAGGACTGACATCACACAGAAAAATTGAAACAGATCCAGCATGTTCCCAAAGGTAACAAACTCTAATCCTGCTTCTGCAAATTAATTACAGCGAAAGCTTAAAGTAATTTGTTTAATCTCGCACTGTGTGAGTTCAGATTTTAAGGGCACACTGCAAGCACTCACTACTTTCACAGGGATATATTGTTGCAGGGTGTTTCAAAGAGGTATTATGTTCTTGGAACCTGAGCTCTCAAAGCAGCTAAGAAAATATTTACATTTAGGACACTGAATTTCTACCTCTGCCTTTGCACTCTACTTCACGCCTTGTCTCTTCCCTTCACACACTCCCTGGATCCATTAACGTGCAGGAATAAAGGCCAAGTCATTTGTTTGCTTGCAAACTCTACAATTTAAGAACCTGCCACCTGTTACACCACTTCAGTTATTATCTTGGTTTAGTCTGACTTTCCCACACACCAAATATTAACCTCATACTGCCAAGGTCACTGCTTTTCCAGTCAGAGACCTTCCCACAGGATTAATGCCATTCCCCAGGCAGCCTCTCCATGCCTGCAAAGAGCAGGGATCCCACCAATTCCAAAGGAACTGTGCTCCCAAGCATGCTATGCATTCCCAGAGCATAGACAAGCTTCTCAGGGTTTACTTTGGGGCAGAAATAAAAGCAAGAGTCACACGATCTTCCCCAGCAGTGCAGAGCACTCTCTGCACCTGTGAAGGGCTCTTTGTGCCCAGCTCTGCTCCACCCCTCTTGCACAGTGGTGCCCAGGGTGGCTCATCCCCTGGCCCTCCTCCAGCCTGCAGAAGCACAAGAGAAGCACAAGAGGCAGGATCCAGGATTCTGTGTGACTCTGCTGTGCCTGGGAGGCAGAGCAGGACACACCTTCCCTCAACGCCGAATCTCCCCAGTGGGGAGGGCTCAGGCATCACACGGAGAACTTCATGCTAAAAGTACAAGTCACCAAAGAGAACCTGGCTTTAAGAGCACAGAGGGTACTGACACTGCCAGGGAATGCAAAAGCTTCTCTCATCCTGCTGGAACTCAGCCACACACGTACGCAGCTGCTTTATGTCATCAGCTACAGAAACACCAAAAGTGTGTGAGCAAATCCCTCCAGCTGACCCATGAATACTGCTCATTACAAAGGGGCCTCTTTTTCCCCCCCACCAGATCTTGAAAGAAAAGATATTTCAAGCAGTAAAAAACCAAGTAAAACAATACCTCCTCTGGTCCTTCCTGTCTGCAGCATTGATCTCAAACACTCGATCATGCTCCCACTTCTGCTGGACCTCTCTTTCAATCTTCTTCAGGAAATCCACTTTCGCTGTTCCTTTACGCTCCTGCTCAACAGAGGAAGGAAGAGAAGTCTGGCTGAAGAGGGAAAGAAATAACAGACCTCAGCAGAACAGCAACCTGTCCCAGAGCACCCCGGATCTCCTGGGCGAGGGCAAGCACTGCTCCAGAGCACTGCAGTGTGATCACTGCGAGCATGCTGAGCCCTCTGAACTGCACCCAGGATCGGTAAGGAAAGCCAAGAAACACACACACACACTGGCCACCTTGCCAATAAAGAACAAACTCAGAGAAGTCTGACTGGGGAGGAAGAAGAGGACATAAGTCATAAGTGAAAACACCCCTAGAATTCTGGTCTTATTCCAGACTCTCCATACCCCCATGTGATGCACCCTCCCCTGGACATACATGAAGTGGGCACAGCACTCCCTGTGCCAGGAAGAGGGCCTGGTAACAACTCTGCAGTTCACGGAGTCCGTCTGGCAAAGCATACCAAGAGGTTTAAATTAAACAGGTGCTCAGTAGCCCTTCTCCTCATTCTTTTATCACGTAACAAATGGCAAATATTAAAGGATCTTGCTCTTTCACCATGTAACACACAGGAATTGTTAAAGGACACACGCACTACAGACAAACGCATTCTGCACTCATAAAGGTTGAGAATTTAGCTTTTTCCCATCAAGACCCAGACACTCCGAAACCCTTTACACCAAGGCGCCGCAGCCGCCGGGCAAAGGCCCCGCGCTGGCCGCTATGGGAGCCTCTTCGCGGAGAGCGCGGCGCCGAAGAGTGACCCCGAGGAGAGGGCGGGGAGCCCCGGCAGGGCCAGGAGCACCAGGAGCCCCCGGGAGCGCCAGGGAGCGCCAGGAGCCCCCGGGAGCCCCGGGAGCGCCAGGGAGCGTCGGGAGCCCCCGGGAGCCCCCAGGAGCGCCAGGAGCCCCCGGAGCCCCCAGGAGCGTCGGGAGCCCCGGGAGCCCCGGGAGCGCCGGGAGCGCCAGGAGCCCCGGGAGCCCCCAGGAGCGTCGGGAGCCCCGGGAGCCCAAGGGAGCGTCAGGAGGGCCAGGGAGCCCCCGGGGAGCGCCGGGAGCCCCCGGGCCCGGGCCCAGCCGCAGCCCCGCGCGGCCCCGGAACTCACCGCCATGATGCCGCCGGACGGGCCCGCACGGGCCGTGCCACCAGCGGGAGCGCCGGGGGGAGCCGAGGCCGTACCAAGGCAGCGGGCGGGAGGAGACCGGCCCCCTTTTAGCGTGAAGGGAGGGGACAGAAGGAGGGCGGCAGGGCCAGCGAGCGGAGCGGTCGCTGCGGCCGCTCGTCCCGGCCGGCGAGGGGAAACGAGCCCGCTGCGCCCGCCCGAGCTGCGCGCCCGCCGGCACGCTGTGCCTTTAAGAGCACCCCCCCAAGATGTCGCCGCGGGTTCATGTGCTCGCTCCACCGAACTTGCTGGTTCTCCCTGACCCTCGGCTCGGGCCCCGGGCGGCCGCCATTGGCTGGCAGCGCGGAGCGGCGCCTTCCGATTGGTGCTGGCGGCGCGGCCCCGCCCCGGCCGTGCCCATCAGGCTGCGCTGCGGGCGGTGCCGGGCAGGTCGCGGCGATGGCGGCGGTGGAGCTGTGAGCGGGCGGCGCGGGGCCACCATGATCATCGAGAGCGTAGACGCGCTCAAGTCCTGGCTGGCCAAGCTGCTGGAGCCCATGTGAGTGCGGGCGGGCGGGCGGGCGGGCCGGGCGGGCAGCGCTTCCCGCGGGCCGGGCCCGGCCGGGCGGTACGGCCCTGCCCCGCCTGCCCCCGGCGGGCCCGGCGCGGCCGGAGTGCGGGGCAGCCCGGGCCCGGGGAGGCCCGGGGGCATTGTGTCCTACAGCGGGGCTGGAGACGGGGCTGGAGCACACCTCTGCTGAGGGGCAGCTGAGGGGTCTCAGCCTGGAGCAGAGGAGCTCAGGGCGCCCTGCTGGCTCTGCACAGCTCCTGACAGGAGGGGACAGCCGGGGCCGGGCTCTGCTCCGGGGGCAGGAGGAGAGGGAACGGCCTCAGGCTGGGCCAGGGCAGGCTCAGGTCGGACACCAGCAGGAATTTCCGCATGAAAGGATGCTCAGGCATTGGCACTGCCCAGGGAGGGTTGGAGTGCCCGTCCCTGAGGGTGCCCAGGGAACGGTTGGACGTGGCACTCAGAGCTCTGGGCTGGGGACAAGGTGGGGTTCAGGCATGGATTGGATTTGATGGTCTGGGACCTCTTTTCCAACCTCTGTGATTCTGCTGCCCTGGCTGTGCTGTGGCCTTCAGTCCCAGCTCTGTCATCTCGGAGCAGGGGCTGCTGCAGGAGCTGACCAAACCAGGAATAACGTCAAAGCTGTGGGAACTCTGCATTTACATCCTGCTGCTGCTTACAGTGGGAGTGGGACTGAGATGGAGTCAGCATGGACCCAGGTCGTGTTGTGCATTTTATGGGTTCTGATAACTCATCCTGGCTGCCAAGGGGTGCTGGATCTGTGCTGGTCCCAAGCTCTGCAGTGCTTGGACACAGCTGGTGCTGGTGGTGTGGGCACAGCAAGGGCTCACCGGGTCTCACCAGGGAAAGCTGCTTGTCAGTGCCTGGCTAGGCTTAGGTCTCCCATGAGGAACAACCAAGGCCTGTGGGAAGAGTTTTAAATAGGCCTTAGGTCTGCTCAGTTGTCATCATTAAGTGTTAGGCTCTGGGAAGTTCTTCACAACTTTCTTTTTCCCTTGTTACAGCCATGGGTTTCTCTGGTTTTCAGTCAAATCCCACTGAAAGTCTCTAGACTGGAGCAAGACTCCTGCTCCTGCACTTTGCCTGCCAGCTCGTTGGTGTCCAGCGTTCCTTGGGGATTTCAGCTGCACTGTGGAATGTGAGGCAGAGAATCAAGGAATTGGCCAGTGGGCCCTGACAGTCGGGGGCTCTGTAGTGGCACTAGAGTGACAGTACAGGCTGGCTTACCTGGAGGAGTGCACTCACCTCGTGTGCTGCTGTACTGCACACTGGGATGGGGTGCTTGGGAGGGACTGACATGCAGGAAGGAAAGGTAATTGTTGTGAAGGGAGGGGTCCTCTCCTCTGTTTGAAATTGAAGGTTTATAGTCAGTGGGTGAGGGCCCCAGTGCATCACACACAGTGAACGCACAGGTTATTTCTCTCTGTGTGTAAGAACTGTAAAATCTGTCAATTTGTGGTTTCTTTGTTCTTAATTGCTCCATTTACCCTGGCTTTCAGTGGAGGTTGGATGTTGTTGGAGGCTATATGGGAGTAGAGCTGCTTGATTGCTGCTTATTGAGGATTTTTATTTCTGTCATCTGTTGCCCTCTGCTTTGCTTTTGGCCTTTTGTTTGTTCTCTGGATCTTTTCCTTACTTGAGATTATTTTGAGGTATATATACTTCAGAATTTTTCGTTCTATTTCCAGAGTTACTGTTCCTAGAAAATACACAATCACCTCTTTAAATGTTAATTAAAAAAAAAAAAAAAAAAAAAAAAAGTCTTCTGAATATTTTAGATTTCTGCCCTCACCTGATATCTGCACCCTCTGAGGCCAAACAAGGAGCTGTCACTTAGTCCCACTGTTACTCTGTTTCATACCTGGGATGTTCCTAGTAGCCAAATAATGGAATGTAAAGCAATATCCAGTTTAAAGATTAGTGGTGAAGTATCACTGCCCAAAGTTGGAGTCTTTGGTCTTTGTGGAGGCAGACACAGGGTGAGGGAGTGTGGGGAGACAACCTGGGTCAGTAATTGGTCCCCTTAGGTGTTGTAGCAGTGTTAAAAGGTTACTGTAGATCATGGCATGGAAGTGTCCTCGAGGAGGAAACCCCAGCACATCAGGACAGTCACTGTGCAGGATGTGTCTGTGTGTGTGTTGAAAATGGGCCTCTGAGACATTTTCTGAACTCCTTTATAACAATGTTTTGGTTTTTAAACACAGTTTGGTCCTTCTCAGTCCTTGTGCAGTGCCTTCCCTGGCCCGTGCTCTGCTGTGCCTGTAGAGCCTTTCAGGTGTGCTTGCTGGGCCAGGAGGAGGTTCAGCAGCAGTGGGGTCTGTCTGGACAAATGAAAGGTGGTTTTCCCTCAGCAGAGCTCAGGAAGAGCAGAGTAGGAGCATCTTTGTCAGGTGGTTCAGAAGGCAACTAAAATATTGGGCAGTGGTTGCAAAAAGCCTTTTGGTGGCTCTGTGGCCCCAGACACTGAGCTGGTGCTGGGTGGGAGCCTGGCAGCCCAGGGCAGTTGCAGGAGCCCCTGGGGGCTCTGCAGTGCCTGTGCTCCTGGGGCTGGCATCCTGCAGCAGCCAAGCACAGTTCTCTCTCTCACTAGATGTGACGCAGATCCCTCAGCCTTGGCCAACTATGTCGTGGCGTTAGTCAAGAAGGACAAGCCTGAGAAGGAGCTGAAAGCCTTCTGTGCTGACCAGCTGGATGTGTTCCTGCAGAAAGGTGCCATGGCTGTTGGGGGCTTTGGCTCTTGGTGGGAGGGTGGTGCACCATTACTGCCTTCAACATCTCTCTAGCCATGAATATTTCATACAGAGTTTGAAGGAATAAATATCTTGTGACTAAAAAAATAATAATCGTAAGATGAAGTCATGTAACTCGGACTTTTTGCAGTGGGTGGGAGGAAATGTCCTTAAATAAAAGCAATTTAATTTAAAGTGTCAGTTGTGTTGTCACAGCTTCCCTGATGGGTGTTTGGTAACTTTAGAAAACCTGGTCCATATTAATCCTTCAGATTGCTGGGAGCTTCACATGTGGCAATTTGCTTCATAGTCAAGAGTTTAAACACCTGAAATTCTGATACTCACTGGGAAGGTTGTTGTACATTTCTTGGGATGTTGAACTGCCGAGGAGGGTGTTGAGATTTACTCTCATAAAAATTGCCCTAAAGAGGCTGCTGAGTGTGGCTGATGGAACTTGTGGATAGCTGTGGACTTGTTCCTTGATCCCAGGCGCCAATCCTGCTTGTCCCTAAGAACTAAAGAAGCCTCTGTTGCTGTCTGTGATACACCTGAGGAATTTCTGTCTCTGAATGAACAGCCTCAAGTGCCACAGATGTAATTCCAGCTCCTTCAGCGGAGCTAATGCTCATTAATCTGAGGTGCTGCTGCTGCAAGCAGCCCCCCTGGCTGTTTTTGGGGTCTTCTCTGGTGAATGTGAGCATGTACTTAAATGCATTTGTAACAGTATTTTCTTGTGTTCTGTATCCTCAGAAACTTCAGGGTTTGTAGATAAACTTTTTGAAAGTTTGTACACCAAGAGTTACCTTCCTTCTGCTGAGCCCACAAAGGCAGAGGCAAAGCCTGCAGGGCAAGAGAAAGAAGAAGTCAAGGAGGAGGTAATGTTATTTATTCTGCCTGCCCTTTATTTTCAAATTAGCTCTCCTACATTTGTGAGGCAAAATGTGACAGAAAATTATACTCTATTGTGACTAATGATCTCTGTGTCCAAAGAACCATGGAAGGTGACTATTCAGACAAGAACATTTTACATCCCTTTGCAGAGTCTGCCTTCGATCAAGCACTCAGAAATCCTATTGACAGCTCTGGCAATACCAGTGGATAATTACTTGGAAGGGTTTGAGAGGGAGAAGTAGCAAAAGCATTCCAAAACATTTCCAATTTTGTATATTCTGTGAGGAATTAAAATTACTTAAAATGTTTTCTGTGATGCTTAAAATCACTGAAATATGTCAGCCTCTGTATTGGAATAATTGCTTTGGAAAGTCAGGTAGAGTTTGTTTGCCAACAGATTTCTCTTTTACTGTGATTTTAAGTTCTGTTGGCAAAATTGAAAGCAATCAAATTTTTGAGACAAGGTGACAAATAATTGCAGAAATTGTCAGTCAGCCAAACCCAGGTCAGCCCAAACAAATGCAGGTCCTTTTTTACCTGAATGTGTTTCATCAACTGATTTAATTAAAGTTGGGTTTTACTTTTTTCCTCTTTTCTCATGTCCTTTTTTACCTGAGGATGTGACCCAGAGTTATGACAGATTATGGAAGTGGCTTTCCTTATGGCAGTTCATAATTTGAACAAGACTTTCACTGCAAGAGCTTTCCCCTCTGTTATCAAAGTACTGTAGAACTGCCTTCACTTGACTTAACCAGTGCTCTGGTGGGGCAAAGGAGGAGATCTGGGGGGCTGGAGGGGAGTGGCAATAAGCAGAAGAAGATAACTAGGGCAGTTTTGTGGGACAATGTTACGGAATTCAGGACATGAATTAGTTACTTTGACATCAGCAAGGCCTTCAGGATGTGTCAGGGAGCTGAGTGTGTGGTGTGACTCCTACACACAGGCCAGGGGAAAAACCACAGGTGCCATCACAGGGAGGTCAGGGCTGGAGGGGGACCCCGGGTGCCATGTGGGACCCCTTGTGCTGGGAGCAGGACTGCAGGTGGAGCTCTCCACAGCTCTGCCAAGCCAATTCTTGAGTATTTCTTACAGTTCTCCCCAGATAATCCTGTTTTGCGAGGAAGCAGGAAGCCTTCCTTTTGGTTTCAATTGGAATAAAAGTTTTTTAGAGATTAGTGCATGTAAACTTTTTCCTCCAAAGTTTACAGTAACTTGTGAGCAGTGTGAAATAGCAGCAGAAGTGCAGAATGGGTCAGTGGTTTGCAGTAGTGGTAGAGCTGACAGACTTCTGAACCTGCTGTGGTGGAGGCCAGCAAGAAATGGGACCAGTTCCACCATGGGAGCAGGTTTTTGCCTTGAGGCACTTATTTAAAATGTCAGCTAGTGACTTCCCTACCTGGAGAGGTGACTCCACACTTTGTGTTTAAAGGTTCAGGAATTGCCTCACTTGTAGAATTGCTTATGCTCCATAAGGCAATAGAATGGAGAGAGATCTTGTCTTTCATGAATCCTGTTTAGAAACAAAACAAAGTGGTTTTCTTTAGGGGCATCTCTTCTGCAGAAAAAAAAAAAAAGAGGACGTTTTGAGACCAAAACCCTTCAACAGACTCTAGTGCTTGATTACTCATAGTGCTTCAGTGCTCTGGACAAGTAATACTTGAGTATTGTTTTCTTTGGGATGCTGTCTGTAACTTGAACTACATTTTAATGTCATTTTCTTCATTACAAAAAGTGATACTCGTCCTTGTTTGGTAGTTGTGTGTTAAACAGAATTTTCAAGAGTCTGTTGAAGAAGAGCGGGAGAGCAGGAAGAAGAAGTATTCCAGTCCCCAGAGGAGCCGTGCAGATTCCAGTGAGCAAAGGTTAGCTTTGAGCCACAATATCAAGACACTTAGCTGTCTTTTCTGTCAATCTTTGACTGTGTTTTTTTACCTTGTAGGTAGTGATTTTTGTGAAAAATAGGGATTTTCTCCTTCCTTTGACTGTAATACATTGTGTGTATGCTGATCACGTGCATGAGAAGTCTCCACAAGAAGTTGGCCTCTTGCAGAAGAATGATAGTATTCTTCAAATTACAGTTCCTAGGAATATCATCAGTTCCATTGTTTCCCTTGTTCCATAAATAAAAAACATTGTTGGGGTCTGTAGGGTCCGAGGGCAGTTGTTCACACCATGTCAGCATCACTTCTGAAGCCTGTTCTGCTTTGAGCTTCGAAACTCTCACCTCGCCAGTTTCTACTCCTGCTTTCTACAGACCAGTGAAGCAGCTTTAAGCTTCTGTACTTCTCTGCGTAATTGTGGAATTCTGACTGGAGTGTTTCACTGCCCAAATGGATGGGAAAGATGAACAGTCTCTTTCTGTGCTGCAAGCTTCTTTTTTAATTTTATTTCTGCTTTCACTGATGTGGTCTGCATCTGTCTTTCCTAGAAGCCGAGAGAAGAAGCGGGATGATGGGAAATGGCGGGACTATGACAGGTACTATGACAGGAGTGACTTGTACAGGGAGAAGTCTGGCTGGCGCCGGGGCAGGAGCAAGAGCCGCAGCAAGAGCCGGGGGCTCAGCCGCAGCCGCAGCCGCAGCCGGGGCCGCAGCAAGGACCGCGACGGCAGCAGGAGTGGTGAGTACAGGGCCCCACCAGTGGCACCTGTGACCTGGCCATTCCCAGCAGCCTAGCAGGCAGGAGATGGCCCTGAGAAGCTGGAGCAAATTCTGATACCTTTGTGTTCTTGAAATTATTACTTAAGATGCTGTTCTTCAGAGTAGAACAGTTAAGGGGTTTGTTTTCTTCTTTGCTAACCTCTTCATTTATCTGCAGGTGTATTCCTGTGCGTATCAGTAGCTCATACTTTTGTGCTGTGTGTTCTGACAAAGCTATTGATTTTATTCTCTTCCTAAGGGTTGAACTTTTTGCAAAGCAGTGTTTCCCTCTTTTCACCTTGTTACTGTGTGTTTTTTAGAGAAGGCTTCTTTGCAGTTGCAGGTAGTTACCATATGATTGTTCTTTTAGGGCTAGTTCAGGTCTGTCGGAAAAGTAAGTGGCACAGATTACAGCATTCCACACACCTCAAGACCACGTTAGTTAAGGGCAGAGGTAGGTTTGTTGTTTCAGGGTTTTGCCCCTCTTACTCCTTTAAAAGAGAGCTGTAAATCAGAAAGAAATAAGTAGTAGAGTAGTAAAACGTGCATTTTGCAAAGAAAACTTTTTTATTTCTGAAGTTATACCCCTATTTAGGTTATATTTAGTTATTACTCCATTGGTAAGACTGAGCTCCTTCGAGAACAGTTCAATGTGCAGAACACTGAGTATTTCAGGCAATGTTATCTTGCTCCTGGCTCTGATATATAGAGCAAAACATGAAGGCTTTACTCAGCTTTATTTTTTTTTTTAAACAGAGCACCGAGAGAGAGAGAGATCAAAATACAAGAGTGAAAAAAATGATGTTGAAGGCTCATATAATCCAGTGTCTGCATCTCCCAGTAAATCCTCAGAACAGTATTCCTCTGCACAAGCTATTCCTAGTGCTGTAACTGTAGTTGCACCTGCACACCACCTTGAAAGCACCACAGAGAGCTGGTCAAATTACTTCAACAATCACAGCAATCCCAGTTCATTTGGCAGAAACCCTCCTCCTAAAAGAAGATGTCAAGATTATGATGGTAACTGTTCCTTAGTTTCCAGTTTCGTGCCTTACGTCAATATATCTGTAGTTTTAGGTGTTCACTAAATGTGAGCAGCAAGTCACAGTGCAGTGGCATGTATGTGTACCTTGTATGTAACAGAGGCAGAGATGACCTTTATTGTACTGGAGGAATAACTATTCTTACTGGAAGCACTTTGTGTATGCTGTGGCAATTGCTGGATAAGAACATATGGAGTTTTTTCACAGTTCTCTCTGTGCTAGACAAATACCTCAACCACTGGCAGTCCTGGTACAGATTGCAAGTGTGTCTGTGTTTAAAATAAACCACAGTAATTCTGACAATTTTTTCCACAGCTTTTACAATAAAATGCATGTAAGTTTGTACGCTTTTATGAAACGTTTATTATGTAAAACCTTACCTTACACTATAATAACGTATCAGTGGATGCATGTTTTCGTTAGTAAGAGATTCCATGAAAAGTTATAAATTGCTGAGAACTACCACGTGCGTTTTCTAACATGAGGTGAAACGTGCTGTTTTGCAGAGCGAGGCTATTGTGTCCTGGGCGATCTCTGCCAGTTCGACCACGGGAACGATCCTTTGGTCGTGGACGAAGTCTCCCTGCCCAGCATGATCCCGTTCCCGCCGCCGCCGCCGGGGCTGCCGCCGCCGCCGGGGCTGCTGCTGCCGCCGCTGGCGGGCCCGGTGCGCGGGCTGCGCCTGCCGGTGCCGCAGCCGCCGCCCGCGCGCGTGCTGCCCGTGCCGCGTGATGCCCGCAGCCGTGCCGCAGCCGTGCCCGCAGCGTGCCCGCAGGCCGGTGCCCGCAGTCGCTGCCCCGCCCGCACGCAGTGCCCCCCCAGCAGCTGCCCGCAGTGCTGCCCGCAGTGCTGCCCCGCCCGCAGTGCTGCCCGCAGTGCCCGCAGCAGTGCCCGCGGCCAGCCGGCCGGCCCGGCGTTCCCGGCGCTGCCAGCCGAGCGCGGGCGGGCTCGGGGATCTTTCAGCTCCCCTCGGTGCTAGCTGGTCGTGTTTGCATTGGGCACTGACAATTACTAGCCGGGTTTATTCTGCTTTAATACAAAAAATGTTGCGATTCAATCTCCTAGTGTTTCTAGTAAAGCTCTAGTGTTGGTGCTACAGTATCTATCGCTAGAAAGCAATACATTATTGACACATTTAAGAGCTTTCTTAGATCAGCAGTGATCTGAGATGTTGAGCCTTTTGTGTTATTGCATCGTATAAACTCTATAAAGAAATAGCATATTAGGGGCATGGTCACTTTGTTTCCGTGCTGTCTATTCCAGGGACAAAATAAATGCTGTGGTAATTGTGTCCAATATCAGCAATTTTGGGATGAGGAATAACTTGATACAGGATTAAACTTTGCAAGAGCTCTTTAGCAGGTGGAACTGACTTGCCCTGAGAGAACAGACAGTGCTCAGGATGGGCTGTGTAGTGTCACTCGGGGTCCTTTTTGATCATGCAGTCAGTAGGAATGTCTGTATGGTATATGGGGAAACCAAAGCACAGCCAGCTGGAGAAATCCCTTCTCTGGGACTGCCTCTTGCCCTGCAGTTCTTGTTTCAGAACTGCAATCTAAACACTGCTGATGTGACCCCTTGCTCTGAGCAAGCCTTGGCTCTCCATGGTAGAGCTGAGGGAGGAGCTGCTGTGGTTAAGGCATCTCTAGCACTAACAAGTTGCTGGGGTGAAAAAAAAAGACTTTTTTCTTTTCCCTTAAGTCTTTGTTTCTCCTGAGAAAGAGGAAAGCTATTGGAATCAGAGTACCTTACTTGAACAGGCTTCTCAGTTTACTGTTGCTGTAGTGGGATTGGACGTACTTACAGCCCTGACCTTGCTCAGAGCAAGGCATAAACACAGCACTGAATTGTTTGCCCCCTTTGCCTTTGAGCTGTGTGTGTGTGAGCTGTTGTGTGGTGTCATTGCAGGGCCACCTTTAACACAGTCCAGCCTGATCACCAGTCGCGAGCAGCCGGGGACGAGCGCAGTGCCCAGCCTTGCACCCGTGGGAGCAAGGCTGCCTCCTCCTCTGCCTCAGAACCTGCTCTACACAGTGTCAGAACGTAAGCAAATGCCTTTTGGTTGAAATCTGTTTGATGGAAAAATTCTCTGTTTTCTCTGTTGGTATGTGATTAGAAATGATAATCTGTCTTCCTCCAATATATCCAAATCTAAAGAGAAGTCTGATGGCTGTCCCTGGGCCAGCCCATCATCCATTCTGGAGTGGAATGGCAGCAGTGCTCTGTCCTGGGCTGAGGAGGAGCACTGTGGGCAGCTCTGGGTTTCATGTGCTCACAGCAATCCCGTTGTTGCATAAGAAACATTTCTTTCATCTTCAAGCTATTCAGTAGGACATTAGTAGGTGAAAGATGGATCTGCAAACCTGTAACTGCTGTTTAACTTAGGCTCAATTCCTCTCCAGTTTGGACCAATACAGATGAGAGCTTTTTTCTTTTTTCCAGCTGTATGTTGCAGTAGTCTGTACAGTCTTCATAGACATCAGTACTTTTTCTGTTCTTTTTCCAGAATCACCCTGGTTATAGCTTCCTAAAAGTTGTTAGCTTTCACTGGACACGTCCCTCTTCCTTAACAGAGGTCAAAATTTTTAAAAATATGTTTTTACAAGGGAAAATACCAGCAAAATACCTGGAAACTCCCAGACGTTCAATTTAAATAAAACAAAGTTTATTTCTTTGATAATTAAAGTATTAATGGCATTTCCACATTCTATATGACCAAAATAAGATAATTAAATGTCAGTGTTTTATAATATTCTCATCTGGGATTTTTTAACATAAATAATCTGAATTTTATTCAAAGAGAGGATCTAGTTCAGTTTGTCATTTTTTTGTGACTTCCATGCTTTTCAGAACATCAGACACTCAAATTTCTTATTAGATAATCTATTGAGTTATCCCCAAGTCCTGTCAGGTGTTCAGGTGTCACCATCTGCTCCTTTCAGCTCCAGAACTTCTAATGGGTGATTAGGCCTGTCGGAGCTCACAGGGCTTCACAGAAATTCTGTTCTCCAGAACCTCTGTGGAGATTCTCATGTCCTGCTCTTGGACTGTTGTGGTAACAGCTGCTGCCTGCCCTCTTGCAGTCAATCACGTTCTAAATCGGGGGAGAGGAGCTTGGGTTCAGCTCCTTCGAGGTTAGAGAAAGTTCTTGTTTTACAGTGTCAGGCTCTGTTATCAGTGTGGATATTATGGGGCATCTGTTTTTAACTGTAGAGTTGTCTTTGTTTTACAGAATAAGGAAATGAGATTTTGGAGGGATTCATGTCTGTCAGGTTCCCTTGTTCTGTTCCTGGATGTACTATTCCTATGAAGGCTCTTCAGACTTCATTTGTTACAGCTTGTACAGTTCTTGTACAGCTTTTCCTTTCTAAGGTTAAAAAAATGCATTATCCTCAATTTGGACTTTGGGCTGGAGGAGCAATAGGAGTCAGCTCTGTGATCTTGTATTCTTGTGCTGACCCCTTCTAATGAAAATGATCATTAGTGCCTTACCTAAGCTAGGCAGCTGATCTCACTCTTACATAAAGAGAATTCAGTAGGTAAGTATTGGTTCCGTTACCTCATGTCTTAGCTTTCTTTGATTGAAATCATTTAAGTATGTTCTTCACCTAAAATTCTTTTCTGAGGAGAGCTAGGCTGTTGGGCAGCAAAGGCTGGAAATCTCTTTGCACCTTAGGCTCTGCAGTATAAATGCCAAAACCAAAGCCTGTGTTGTTGCCCTTAAAGCACTTGCAGCTGTTGTGCATGCTGTCACACAGACATCTTGGGCCTTTCCAGGCAGTGGATCAGCAGAATTCTGTATCGTGACCTGTGTGCTTTGGACAAACAGTACCAGCATAAAAACCCAAAGAGAATGTGTCCAGCTAGGCTAGGCCTGAGGGTCAGGTGAGGGTTTGCAATGGCTGCACAGGCTGGCTCTACCACCTCTCTTCTCTTCATCCAAGACAGCTTCTGACTCTTGAACATCCGTGCACTTCCTTAAAGGAAAATTAACCCCGAGTCTTAAACTCACTTGAAAAATTCTGTCATTTCTCTCCTTTTTTTGTAGATACATATGAGCCAGATGGCTATAACCCTGAAGCTCCTAGTATTACCAGTGCTGGTAGATCTCAATATCGGCAGTTCTTTACAAGAGCACAAATGCAGCGTCCAAATCTAATTGGCCTAACATCTGGGGAGATGGATACAAACCCTCGAGGTAGGAAGGGTTCTGGTCATTGCTGTTGCTATTTTTGTCCAAGACCGTCAACACTTTCCCTCTCTTCATGCTGAAAGCACTAGTTTTTCCACTGATCTAGTGTTTCACAGCGGTTTTTTTGACACTTCTACCTTTTTAAGTGCTAACATGCCCGTATTAAAGTCAAAGCAGCCTTTTTGATTAAAAGTAACCACTTGCTTGGGACTGCTACAAGGGTTTTGTTGGTTGGTTGGGGTTTTATTCCTCTTCAGCCTGTGAAGGTATTTTCTAGGTACTGGAAGCTCCTAGAAAGAAAAACGATGCCTAAAGATGGCTTTAGCAGCGCAATCTGCAGACTGCTTTTGATCAGCCAAGGGCACAGAGGTGATGATCCAAGCTCCTTGCCTTGGCTGTTGTGATGGTAGTGAAGAAGGGAACTATCGTGGCATGTTTTGGTGCTTCATGGTCTGACTCTGTCAGCCAGGTGTTCTCTCTGAAATGAACATCACAGGTATCATTCCAATTTCCCGGCTCATGGGAATCCCCATCTGCACTTACAGAATTCCTAGCCCCTGCCTGAATGGATGTGGCTGCTGTCTCTTAGTGGTGTTGTGTACAAAGTATCTTTTAGGGAAGGGTGCAAGTGAGGCTCTTCAAAGTTTAGTTGTGGCAGCGAAACTTTCCTTCTCCCTCGTGTTTTTCCTGCCCTGATTCTTAAAACCAAAGATGTTAAATTTTGGGGTTTAATGTTATACTTCAGTATTTCTTACTCAGTAGATAAGAAAGTTGGGTTTGTTGGGGTTTTTTTTAAATTTTATTTTCAGTATTTCCTTCCAATTACTTATCTTGTAAGGAATATGGTTAAGTATGATTGTAGTAATTGCTGTTGCTGTTTGCATCTTAATGACTGTCACAGAGGCAGGGTTGGGGTTTAATTGCTGCCCCTGAGGTTGTCCTCTCTGAGAGCCCATTCCAGGGGTAAGGCAGGGGTGAGTGCTCAGTGGTAGGGCCTCACACAACTTGTTTTACTGTCTTTGTCACAGGTGTGGAAGGTTTGCTCTCAGATCTTCCTCCAAAGTGAGGATGCCATGCCCAGAAATGCTCAGCTTCTGTTCTCACCAGTGTAACCAGCAGAGCCTTGGCTGATATAAAAGCCATAGAAATTGCTGTATAACTCAGACTTCTTTTTAGGGGTTGAATATTTGGCATTCACAGGAGACTAAGACCAAGGGCATAATCTCAAAAAGGTTGCAAATAAATTTCTAGCAAACTTTGTGTTGATAGAATTTGCTTCAGACTTTAAGTCTAATGTCTTAAGAGTGTAATAGTTGTATTTAATTACAGTTTGTTGCTGAAACCTGGCTGGAGGGCTGGCAGTGGGATAGCAGTGGAAAGAGTGGGTTCTTGGTTGCTTTTACTCTGTCAAGGGTTCACACAGGGCAAGCTGGTTGTCAATTCAGCCCCTGCCCACTGCGGAGCTCTAACCTAAAGCCTGGGGATCCCCCCATGATTCTTTTCCTCCTTTTCTGTTTTGTTGAGATTTGGGGTTTTTGTTGTTTGGGTTTTTTTTTCCTTCTTTTCCTGCAGAATCTGAGTTTCTAATACCTGAAAAATGAAGTTTTAGCTTTGTTTCTTCAAGCTAATACTAACCTTAAAGGTCAAAACCCATCCCTTCCAGCTGGATCATGTGTGTTTCTCTCAGGATGTTTAGTTAGGCTAGGGAATTATGTGAATTATTTTGCTCAGAAACAAAACTGACCAGTTTGATAAAGTCTTCCTAATGTTTATGTTTTTAATCCGAGTTCTGTTTTGCTGTGTGAAAGCTTTTCCATGTATGGTGGAATAACAGAGGCCTTTTTCCTTCCCTCCAGCTGCCAACATTATCATCCAAACTGAATCTCCCATTCCCATTACAAATAACAGCAGTAATGTCACTAGAGTTGTCCTGGAACCTGACAGCAGGAAAAGATCTCCAAGCAGCATGGAATGTCCCCTGAAGAAACCCTGGCTGGGAAAGTAAGAATTAGCTACAGATGTTAATTCCAATATACTCAATTACTGTCAGTGCTGTGAACATTGCTATCCACCAGTCTCTGTAATTTGGGATGGTTGGGTCAGAAAGTCTGTGTCCACATAATATGGAGACTAAACATGGGTCAGGGGACAGCTCTCTTTTGTTAATGTCTAGAGGGTGTACTTTTTAGGGGAAAAATGCCATTTAGGTATGTTACCATTTGCTTCCTTACTTAGGCACACATGTACTTATCTGAACTTTTCTTGTTCCCCTTTTCTCTAGGCAAGTAAATAACAACCAGAATAAGCCTGGCTTTTTGAAAAAGAATCAGTATACTAATACCAAGTTAGAAGTTCGAAAAATTCCACCAGAATTGAACAATATTACACAGCTCAACGAACACTTCAGCAAATTTGGAACTATTGTAAACATTCAGGTAAAAACAAAGTCCAGTTTATGTCTGTATGTGGGTATTTTATTTTTCCTGAAGCCTGCTTGAATACTTCATGGTTTCCTTGACATACCTTAGTGGAAACAAATTGGGAGAGGTGGTAATCTAGTTCAGAGAAACCTTTTCTTGGTCTACTGGGTATTATTATCTTAATTCTGTAAAACTTACTGGATTCTGCTTCATGATGCCTAATTATATTTGAAAGGCTGGCAGGTTTTGCAGTGTCTAAACCAGCTCAGGTTTTTGAGTCTTATTCATTCATCCATTCATTTAGTTAGTTTTTTAAATGTGTATAGACTTTGCTGCAAGTATGTGTAATGTTTGCCAAAAGCTACTTTGCTTTAATTACTTAGAATGTCTTACCAGTGTTTTGAGCTGTTAGTACACTGGATACCCAACTCATCATTGCAATTATTTGTAGATGGGTTTGCTATTGGTTGAAATGTTTTCTTCCTTGAGAAACAATGCATTTGTGAACTTCTGCTTTAGGTTGCTTTCCAGAACGACCCTGAAGCTGCTCTCATCCAGTACCTGAGTAACGACGAGGCGAGGAAGGCCATTTCCAGCACGGAGGCCGTGCTGAGCAATCGCTTTATCCGGGTGCTGTGGCACCGGGAGAGCGAGCAGCAGCAGCAGCAGCAGCCGCCCAGCCCGCAGGCCCTGCAGCACCTGCAGCAGCAGCAGCAGGCCCTGGCCTCGGCACCTGCAGTGACCGTGCACAGCAGCCTGGCCAAGGTACGTGCGGGCAGGGGCTGGGCAGCCTTCCCAGGGGCTGCTGCTGCAGAAAAGCCAAGTGTCTGACCTGGATGTTTTCAACTCTGGGCACGCAGGTGATGAACAAGCCCCTGGCCTCTGGTGCCTACGTCCTGAACAAAGTCCCAGTGAAAAGGCGCCTTGGAGCAGCGGGCGGGAGCCAGCCGGAGCTCAGCCAGCCCGGGGCCGGGCCAGAGGAGTCTCAGGTATGCTGAGAGTGGACCGTGGTCATGCTGTCGGGTACAGCCTTGGCTTGTCAGCCAGGAAGGAGCAAGCAAAGAGAACTTGTGAATTGTCCCTACTTGGTTCTGTTCCATTTCAGTAATGTTTCATGCAGCCATGGTCAGTCACTTCTTCCTCATTTCATCAACTGTTTATATGGAACAGGGACAATGACTTTAGGAACTATCAACTACAACACTGTCAGTGTTGTAAATAGCATAAAATATCTTTGGCAGTGCTTGATAATAAACAAACTTGACAACCTGTATGTGAGACCAGCCTTTTGCTGACAAATGTAGTGGCTCTCCCAGTAATTTTTGAGCTTATGCTGTGCTTTAACAGCAGAGCTAGAATCTTAGAGGGTGTTTGTACCCAGAGTTCAAGCCGATACTGTTCAATTCATACTGATGTCATAGTGCAGCATGTGTTCTGGGCCATGGGGGAGTCCTTTTAAGAAATGAAGTATGGAGTGGCTTTTGCTGCCGTATCAGAAAGGGGGATGTTGGGCTGTGACTGCAGAGCTGAAACAAAGGCAAGTGCAGATCCTCACCTTCAGCAGTGTCCTGGTGGGAATCGGGATGCACAGGGAGTCTGCCATGGACAAGGAAAGACAGTGTTGTTTTCAGAAACCCTTTTAGCTGGGCTGATGTCTTTATCCATGTGTTTTAAGTGCCTTGGTCTTTCTGCCTCCTTGCACAGATCTGGACACCTGAGTTGGTGTTTCAGGGAACATGATCCACTGAAGTTCCCTGCTGGTATATCACAGTCACTTTAAACTATTCCATATTTTACTGGGTGTTTTTTACCGTTTCAGATATTTCCTACTTCTACAAGCCACTCAAAAATGGTTTACAGTTCTCCAAACTTGAAGACAACCCTGAAGTCTGGTGCAGGGTCTAAACCTCATGATATGCAAGAAGCCCTTAAAAAAAAACAGGTACTTAATGCTTATTGGCTTCCTGACAGTGTAAGGAGCAAAGTGCTTTAAATGCAAGGTTGGATGGGCACCTGAAACCTCAGCCACCCTCTACAGCTCTATATGTGGGTGTGGAGTTGGTCACTGTTGTAGGACGATCCTGCAAACACACATTGGGATCATCATGTGTGGAGTGTCCTTCTGGGGTGTCTTACTCAACACGCTTGGCCATGGTTTCCTTGGGGTTTTGTGGATTTATTCTCTGCAGGTATGAGACACTTGCATGACAGTGCACAGTATGTTTCTTAAGAGGTGTCTGAAGGGGGCAAAATGTCAGTGAAGTAACTTACAGCAGGAAATTAACATTTTATTTATTTTTTATTTACTGGTTCAGCTGCACTTCATACTCGTGCTTTCTGCAGACAGTACTTTTGGTTAAAGCTTTCACTTCCATAGCTTGAAGAGGACAATATGATCTGTATGAGTGCATATATGATCTCTATGGGTACGTATAGTGCTAGACTGCTTTTCACTGATGGAAAAATTTTCTCCTCTTATAGGAGGCAATGAAACTCCAGCAAGATATGAGGAAAAAGAAGCAGGAGATGTTAGAGAAACAAATAGAATGCCAGAAGGTAAGTCTGGGATGTGGCTGGTAAATACATTCTGATTTCATAGATACCTGTCTGTTCAGAGCTGTTTTTCCTGGAATTTTATGTTCCTATTCTTTTATTATTGTATAGATGTTGATATCCAAGCTGGAGAAAAACAAGGCCATGAAACCAGAAGAGAGAGCAGAAATTATGAAGACTTTAAAAGAACTAACAGGAAAAATATCTCAGTTAAAGGATGAATTAAAAACTTCATCTACAACCTCCACACCATCCAAAATGAAGTCCAAGACAGAGGTATTTATTGTGCAACACACTTGCCTGCTTGGTTTTTGTAACTATTTCTATTAATATGTCTTAAAAATGCAGCTGCATTAGATCAAAACCCTTGCAAGCAGCATTTTAATGTGAGTGATAACCATGGGCAAACAAGCCATAGTTGAAGGAACTCCATGACCTAGTTTTGCTTGTAGCTCATTCATGCTTGTTCCAGTTCTAAAGCAGAGAATTCTAGGCCCCTCAAAAAATGAGGGGGACCACACGCACATACAGGCAATTAAAACAAAACTGAATTTAGAGAAAAGTGTGACTATCGTGTCCTGATCTGCCTGTATCATTTATAGGAATGTACTGCTGAAGTGGAGTGAAACATTGCAAGTGTGTCTTACAGTCCTGCCCTTTCCTTCTGTTTCCTCTTCCCGCAGGCACAGAAGGAGCTGTTGGATGCAGAGCTGGACTTCCATAAGAGACTGTCCTCTGGAGAGGACACAACCGAGCTGCGGAAGAAGCTCACCCAGTTACAGGTGGAGGTGAGGCGCTGTGCGCTGCTGCCGCTGAGCACTTTGTGAGTGCTGGGCGTTGCCGTGCCCTCACGTGGCTCCCTCCGTTCCTTCCCTCCGCAGGCTGCCCGCCTGGGCATCCTGCCCGCGGGCCGAGGGAAGGCGGCGGGCCGGGGCCGGGGCCGCGGCCGCGGGGGCAGAGGCCGGGCCGCGCTCAACCACATGGTGGTGGACCACAGACCCAAGGCTCTGGCCGTGGGGGGCTTCGTCGAGGAGGAGAAGGATGAGTTGTTACAGCACTTCTCTGTAAGTGTCACCTGTCAATCACTGTACGTTTCCTTTACTGCTGTAGAGTCAAGCTCTTCTTAGAACAGCAATAGACCTGAGCTCCTTCCCAAAAATACAAGTGCCACAATACTGATGGCTGATGCAGCTGCGAGTCCTCTGGCTCAGTTTTCTGTCCAAAAAATCAGATTTCAGTGTCTCTTCAGTACACTACAGTTGTACCATGTGATTGTGGAGGTGGAGGAGAACATTACTGCCGGTCCTAATGAACTTTTCCTCACAGAAATTTGGAGATATCGAAGATCTTCAAGAAGAGGATTCCCCCTTAAGTGTTGTTGTAACTTTTAAGTCCCGCTCAGAAGCTGAGAATGTAAGTAGAATCATAGATATATTTTTCACATATCTAAAAATAAGAGTTTTTAACTACTTGTGTCACCTTTGTATTTTAAAATTTCAGAGGCTTTGATCCCCCAGTTTGAGCTTGATAGTGCTGCTGCAGGTAGTGCCACTGAAGGGGAGGTACCTCCTGGAGATCTGAGCAGTGACACAGGGCTTTCCCTGAGAGAGCTGCATGTCCCTGGCAGTTCAGAGCTCTGCTCATCCTCTCACAGTGCTGGGCCAGGAGCAGGATTTGGCAGATTTGGGTGTGGCTGAACTTGCTCTTGGAACACTGAAGTGGGTGATTGTGGTTTTATGTATTTGAGGTCTTCAAACATGCCTCTCTACCACATGCTCTGGGTCTGGCTTGTTGCTGATGCTGAAAGTTCTTCACTTGATCCTCTCTCTGAAACTCTGTGCATTAAACCCAACTCAGGCTGCTAACCAGGGATCCCGGTTCAAGGACCGGCGGCTCCAGATCTCGTGGCACAAACCCAAGGTACCTTCTGTGTCCACAGAAGTTGAGGAAGAGGAGACCAAGGAAGAGGTATGAAAATCTCTTAATAACCTGATCATTCTTACTGGAATCTAGTAGCTGAGAGCTCTCAGGATACAGTTATACAGTTTCCTGTGTGCTGAAGAAACTTCATAGAAGAGGTCTTCACAAACCAGGAACTGAACTGGTTTTGAGTAGTCAGGTACATTTCCTGCATTTTAAAACAGAGAAAATTGAAAAAAAAAAAAAAAAAAAAGGCACTTTGCATATGGGCTGTTAACTAGTTAATGATGTAAACAAGCCTTGGGTTCTATATGTGCAGGCTGCAAAGCCTTCTACTCTCACTCTTCATGCTCTACTGTCGGAGACATCGTGTGTTCTTCCTGTGATTCACCTAAACACCTTAAGCTTTTAAAGGTTCTTTTGTTGTGGCATTTAACAGAAATCTTGTATGGGAGAGGGTGAGTGGTGGTTTATTCCTGCTTCCTCTGAGGCATTGCTCTCTCTCCTGCCATGAGGCTGCTCTTCTCCCCCTAAACTGTTTGGATGTGACTGTGTGTGAGACACACGGTAATGCTGAACCAGATACCAGTGCAGCTGGTGCTGTGGGCTGGGCTGTGTCCCTGGGCACGGCTTAGAACTTGGGTCTGAAAGTTCGTTTTTTTCTTCCTTCAGGAGACTGAAACCTCAGATTTATTTTTGCACGAAGATGATGATGATGATGACGAAGATGAGGATGAATCCCGTTCTTGGAGAAGATGAAACTTGATGTTCGAAATGTATAATTTTAGGAATATAGTTCAAACTACATCTTTTAAGCATTTATTTAAGGAAGTTGATGAGCCAAAAAGAGCTTTACTTTCTTTTCAAACCACAAGATTTACCATGAGCAGTTTGGTATGAAAACATTTGGGACACAGAGCTGTGAGACTGAGCTAGCCAAAGGCCCAGGAACTTCTTAAAGGATTATCGAGCTCACCAGAGTGGTGATTTTTTTCTATTTAAGAAGGATAAAAAGTGGGGTGGGGGGGGTGGGGGGGTGTTGGAAATCAGTATTTTCTTGTCCTCTTTTTGTGTCACCTGTATTTACCTTGTTTTGGGTTTTTTATAATGTGATTGGTTTGTTAGTTTATAATTGAAAAGATATTACAGGTTTTATTTAGCAATATTACGGGGTTAGGGAAAAGATAAACTTTCATTAAATATTATGAAAGAAAAACTGGCCTCATTTGCTCGTTGAAAAAAGGGAGCATTTTATTTCAATGGAGTCTCATGTTGTAGGAATTATTTGTGGCTAGATTCTTGAATCATTTACTTCAGTATGTGTGACAGCCATACAGTCTCTGTGTTGTGCTTTTTGTGAGAAGAGGTGGAAGAAACAATTTAACAGGCTATTGTTAGAACATTGTCCAGTTCACTGTTTCTCCAAATTCTGCCTCACAGAAAACATCAGCTCTAAAGGAACACACACTGGAGTGGGTTTTCACTCCTTCTTGATTTCCTTCTGTCATTTCAGTGTAAGGCTCAGTGTGAGTCAGGCTCTATTGCATTTCAGTATTTGTGAGCAAGAATGGAAGGAGTTCCAGTCTTCCTCAAAAGCAGCTGAAGTGGCCCCTGCCTGCCAGCCTGGCACAGCTCTGTGCTCCAGGCAGAGGGTGGGCTTCAGCCCTCAGGACTGGGTGTCCTGCTTAGCCTGGAGGGAGGCCCCAGGGAGGCTGCAGTGTCCCGGGGCTGTGCAGGGCAGGGGCAGGGGCTGTGCAGGGCGGGGCTGGCAGGGGCTGTGCAGGGCAGGGGGCGCAGGGCTGGCTGTGCAGGGCAGGGGCTGTGCAGGGCGGGGCAGTGCTGGGCTGTGCAGGGCTGGGGCTGTGCAGGGCAGTGGGGCTGTGCAGGGGCAGGGGCTGTGCAGGGGCTGTGCAGGGGCAGGGGCTGTGCAGGGCAGGGCTGGGCTGTGCAGGGCAGGGGCTGTGCAGTGGCTGGCTGTGCAGGGCAGGGGCTGTGCAGGGCTGGCTGGGCGCTGGCTGGCAGTGGCTGTGCAGGGCTGGGGGTGCAGGGCGGGGCTGTGCAGGGGCAGGGCTGGGCTGTGCAGGGGCAGGGGCTGTGCAGGGCAGGGCTGGGGCTGTGCAGGGCAGGGCTGGGCTGTGCAGGGCTGTGCAGGGGCTGTGCAGGGGCTGTGCAGGGGCAGGGGCTGTGCAGGGGCAGGGCTGGGGCTGTGCAGGGCTGGGGCTGTGCAGGGGCAGGGGCTGTGCAGGGGGCAGGGGGCTGTGCAGGGCTGGCTGTGCAGGGCAGGGCTGTGCAGGGCTGGTGGCAGTGGCTGGCTGTGCAGGGCGGGCTGTGCAGGGCGGGCAGGGCTGTGCAGGGGGCTGGCTGTCCCTCATGTCCCTCTCTCAGTGCCTCCCTGCTGTCCCCAGCCCCAGCAGGGCTGTGGCACCAGGGGCTGGGCTGGCTCTGGGCTCTGGGGCTGGGGCCTGGGGCACCCAGCAGCACCTTCCCTGACTGCCCCCTTGCCCTGCCACTCATCAGGAGGTTTTATGTGCATTTCTACACAAAATCAGCACCATGCACAGCACTCTTGTCTCTTGAAGGATCGCTAGTGCAGGCCCCAGTAATTCCTGACTGAAGGACAGTATCTACCAAACCCTTTGTGCCTGCCTGTGGCTCTGAGTGTGGCCAGGGGCAGGTGCTGAGCACCCTTTGGGGTCACAGCCCTGCTGACTCTACCCTTGTGCTCTGGTGAGGTATCCAACTTGTACAATGTCCTGTTTCTTGTCAGCTGAGGGGAACGTCTCCAGTATTCTCTTTCCAAACCTCTTCTCTTCCTAGAATTAGGACTGTCCTGCTAATGACTAAATTCCAGGCATGAAGAAATGGAGGACAAACCCACCCCATGAACTTACAAGAATGTCTTGCTCTTCTCCCATCATTTGTAGGGGTTTTAATGTCTGTGGCATAGTGTGTATCTTGAGAAGTCCATTGCAGCAAACATGTCCAAGTCCTGACAACTTAAAAAAGGAGAGAGGGATCAAAAGGATTTATATATTTTTTTGTACAGAGTTTTTTCTTAAACTGTATAATTTTGTAAATATTTTGCTTTTTTTTGTGTACTAAAATTACCGGCATATAGATTTCAATAAGAATTGTTGTATTTTTGTATTTGGAAAATGAAAACTACAGTGGATTAATTAAGCTGTAAGAAAAACTGCAGTAGCCTTCGACACACACAAATTGGATTCCTTTTCATATGGTTTTAGCTCTAAAGTGCCACTGGGGTGGCACCTGTGTCCAGGGGCCCCAGTGAGGGCTCTCAGTTGCTGTTTGCCCTCCCAGTGCCCCTGGTGCCAGCCCAGAGGTGGCTGCTGCCCCCGGGCTGGCAGTGCCCCGGCTGAACCCGGGGGCACAGGGGCCACAGCTGGGGCTGGGGGAGGAGGAGGGGGCTGTGTGAAACGGCCTGTGCCAAAGCTGGGCTCTCTTGGGGTGGTTTGCCTTGGATTTCTGTGTTTCCATAGGCAGCAGGGCAGTACAGCTGCATTCAGTTCGTGGTGATGCTTTACTGGGAAATTCCCCTGCACCTTGGGCAGAACACAGCCCCAGCTGTGTGCCCCAGCCTGAGCTGGGGGACAGGCACTGCAGGACCAGGGCACGGGGAAAGGAAGTCACTGCACAAGAATTCCCTCCCCTTCTGTGCTGAATTAACCTGAGCAAAATAAACAAAACCACCTCAAATCTGGAACCCGGCACCTGCTTGGGAGAGCACCACTTTAACAAAATCATGTGAAAAGGAACAAAGCTCCTCTTGGTGTATAGTAACCTTGTACTATAGTTTTTACAGATTGTGAACTTGTGTAATAGGATAATAGCAGATATTGTTGAATTTCTAATTGTTTACACATTAAAATTCATATATGTAGTGTTTGTTTTATTGATTACAAGCCAAATTTCTAAGATGCATGTTGACTTTTTTGCAATAAAGTTATAGTATGGAATGGTTCAAGATTTAGAAAAGACAAAATTCCAACTGAAATAAATTGGAAGGAGAACCATTCAAAAAAATTACAACTTTCAGAAAAAGAGCAGTATCACTTCTTTGGGGGAAGTGGGTGTGTGAAGGGGGATTTATGTGCTTGTAATGTGTGTGCAGGTTTGGTTCAGGTCGGAGCTGAGAGAGAACTCTCCCAAGTGCTTCAGTGCTCTGCAGCAGAATGCATTAAGGCAGGTAAATGGGTGGGGAGGAGGTGGGCTGGAGGCAGGCCAGTAAAGGCTGTTTGACAGCTGGGGGGGCTCAAAGTTTAACAGAAGCTGGAGGGAGTTGTACAGTCCAGGGTGCGTGCCCAGTCTCTTACAGGCTTGCAGTGTTCTGGAGTATTGGATGCAAATCTAACAGGACACACCTGCCACTTCTGACTCCTTTGCAGATTGGGGTGAAAATTAATATATTCTAACATTACCTTTATTCTTGGTCTTTGGCCCTTTCACCAGTTCCTGTTGTTCCCTCCTGCAGCCCCTCCCTGTTCCTGCTGTGTCCAGGTGCTGGAGGGTGATAACCTGTGTGTCTGAGCCTCTCCATGACAACCCTGTGGCTTTGAGACGTTTCAGTGCCAGGAGTTTGGAATCTGCCCCAGACCCTTTCCCTGTCCACAGCCACCAGGCAGCCTCATTCTGTCCTTTAGGAGACAGAATCTGATGTGGAGCAGGAAAGGTTTAGTGGCCAAAGCAAAATTCATTTTAATAGAAGAAGGGTATATTAAAAATGGGAAGGGGAGTAGCATCTTTCTGTGCATGTGCCTCTGGATGTATTTTTTACCCCCAACCATTCCAAATGTGATCTGGGAGTTCCCTGGGCACAGCAGCAGCGTTCAGCAGGGTGGGAGAGCTCTTCCCATAGCCATGGGCCACGAGCCTGCCAGGAGCCCCTTGGAAGGAAATGGCTACAGGAACTATTTGAAGGGAACTGTCACATGAAGGTAAATTTTTGGTGTAATTGTCAGGCCAAGAATCTCTTTGTTGTCTCCCATCGAGCCTGTCTAGAATACAGCACTAATTTCTGGAGAGGGTTCCCAAAGGTGGCAATCTAATTTTAACTTGTCTCTGGAAACAGGGGACCCAGTTCTGTCCTCTGGAGCAGGTTGTGTAATGTGTCTGGGCCTTTACTGACATGAGATCACTGACACAGGGCTGTTCAAAAGGGAAAAATAAGTTTGATGTTTGTCTGGAGGTTTCTGTATGCTTCTACCACTTTATTCCATGACAAACTTATAACTGTGATGATCAAAACCTAAATGCATAAACTAGAGCACTTTCCTTCTCTCTCTCCCAGGATCATTCCACAGCCAATTCCCAGTGGCTGCTCCGTAGGCTCAGGGGCTGATCCCTGCAGGGAGCCGGGCAGGGAGAGCTCTGCAGGGCTGCCAGGGGCTGGGGTAAGGACTCCTTTCCAGGGGCCCCCTTCACCTGGAGCTTCCCCCCTTTTCCCACAAAAAAAAAAGACAGGTCTTTTCACTACTTTTTCATGGCATCTGGAAAACACAGTTCTTGTCATAAACATCTCTTGGATTTGAAGTTCAAAAACACGTTTTATCTGGTCAAGAGACTTCAGCCCAAATCGAGCCCGTGACGGGGCTGTCCCCACTCGGTGCCTCCAGCTGGGGATCGAGCCGGGTGACCAAGGGCAGAGGGGACCCCGGCAGGAGCAGGAGCTTGGCCCCTGTCACAGTGAGCCCCAGCAGTGCTCGGGGTCCCTGTGCCAGCTCTGGGTCAGGGACAAGAGCCTCCCTCGGGGGACCGCCCCGGCATCGCCCCCAGCGCGGGGCTTCGCCTGCTCTGCTGCCATCCAGCTCATTTTTAGGAGCCGAATTCCTGCAGTCCCTCGCCTCGCTGAGGCGCGCCGGTGTCGCGGCTGGAGCAGCCCTGCGCTCCGTGACGCGGAGTTAATTATAGCCCGACAGCCTTAAAGCACTCCTGCCAGTGATTTATTTAAACACTGATAAATTATACATTTCCTTAGTAATTCATGTGAAAATTATTTGGAGTCGACATCACATTCCTCTGTGTGCTCTCTCGTGGCGAAAGCTCTGTCAGACAGCGCTTCCATCCACTCTTCCCTTTCGCTGCTGCACGTGGCTTTGGGTTACCTGCGGGTCGCAGAGGAGCGAGGGGCACTCCTGCAGCAGTCTCTCTCCTGGACAGTGTCACTCCTGCAGCAGTCTCTCTCCTGGACAGTGTCACTCCTGCAGCAGTCTCTCTCCTGGACAGTGTCACTCCTGCAGCAGTCTCTCTCTCTCACTCCTGTAGCAGTCTCTCACTCCTGCAGCAGTCTCACCCCCAGCTGCTGGTGTCAGCCCCCGAGGGGAGTTAGTTCTGACTTCAGACAGTCTGAGCTCCCCCTGGGTTTGGGAGCAGACCGCGCCTTCCCCCTGTCCGAGCTTCCCGGGCCATCCCGGGCCAGACCCACCCGCCGGTGTGCCCGGCTGTAGGAGCAGGGTGTGAGGATGCAGAGGTGCTGCTCCTGGGCAGGGCAGGGCCAAGACTGCTCATGCTGCCACACTTCTGTCACCTCTGCTGGGCTGGGAACAAATACCCTTCACTGAGCTAGAGGGTGAGACGTTGGGGGCAGTCCAACGTGTCAGCGTTGTTCTTCTGTCCCCCAAGATTACCCTGACGAAGGTACAGCTGTTTCACTTGTTGATTAGCAAAAACATTAGGAGACCTACTGTTTCAGGGCATGAATAATTAATGTTTGTTCCTCATGAACTTCTTGTGGCAGAGTCCTGTTAGATGCATTTGGATGTATTTCTAGAATTAGGAGCAAATATAGCGAGGTGCCTGGCAGCTGAGTGTTCTGTTCCACCCCTGGAAAGAGCTGCCCCATTGCTCCCACCCTCTCCGGCAGGAAGGGCAGAGTTAGTTCTGATCAAGGACTGATGTGTCCTTTATTACAATTTGAATTTTAGTGAAAGTTACAAGTAACAAGTTCTATAATTCATGTACATTACAAGTGAGTAAAAAGGATGCCCTCCCAAGAGTGACCTCCTGTTTTCCTGGGACCTCAAATCAAAACCTTGTTTCCTGAAAAATTCAAAACTAAGTTGATGAGCTTTCCACCTGCTGCTGCTGCACAAGGCCCTTTGTCCTGCGCCCATCGCCCAGCACAGCAAAGCTGCAGCACAGCTTCAGCACTTCTTGTGTCCTGATGTGGCCACGATGCTCTGCTAAGGCCAAAGGCTTTTGGGTTTGGGATTAGCACCCACAAACACCCTCAGTCCCTGGAGCCACCTGTGCCACCACCTGGGGCCAGGGATGTGCCCAAGGCTTTGCTCACTGAGAGCCCCTCAGCAGCCAGCAAAGCTCTGCTTGGACTTTAATTATAGAAGAGGAGAGAAAGCACTTCTAATTTAATCTGAAGAAATGCACAGACCCCAGATCTTTCCTCTTCCCTCTCCTCAGAAGGAAGTTCAGCCGCTGGCCCAATACTCAGTCGCTCTGCAGCTCCCTGGTGGGTTTGGGGGGGTGGCCCTCACTGTGTGGACCTGCAAGTGCTCCCTGGCTGCAGAGGAAGCCCATCCTTGCTGTGATGCCACTGGCAGCTGTGCTCTTTGAAACAATTTCCATCCCATCCCCACCTGCATTAAAAACTTCCCAGAGTGATGGGGGTCCTGCCCTGGCCCCTCCCTTTAACCCTCCAAGCTCTGCAAAACTGCTTTTCAGGCCCCATGGTGCCACCCAAGGCACAGTCAGATCTCGAGCTGCTCTCCCTAAGCCCATTGCTCCCAGACCTGCAGTGGAACAGGCTCCACAAAAGCAAGTGCTCTGGAGGACACTCAGAGACTCAGAGACTTCCCCAGTGACAGACCTTCCCTTTGGGAGCCCGACACTGCCTCGGCGACAGACACCTCCTGTAACTTAGCAACTTTTTTTGCTCTGTTAAGGTGGGTTCTTCAATCTCCTTAATGAATAAGAGAATCAGGCCAGGTAATTGATGCTTGGCCATTTAGCTGATGAATAATTGACTGTCTGGGTAACTGGAGATATTTCCTCGATCAGATTGTGCAGTGGAACAGCCATATCATCCGGGGTGCAGCATGGCTCACAGCCTTGGGGTGCTGCAAATGTGCTGTGCAAACTCAGGGTCTACAGGACCCTTCTAGAGTCAGCTCTAGTCCTCTTCTTCCACATGGACCAGGCTGGGCCCATGGAACCTCCTGAGGTTCAGCAAAGCCTGGTGATGATCCCTTCCAACCCAAACCACCCCCTGACGATACAATTCTGGTAACTGGCTGCATTTTAGCAACAGAAGTTATTTTATCACATAGATCTTGACCCAGGTCTGGAAACAGGATTTCTTTTCCACATCCACAGTGAAGATAAACACAGGCCAGGCTGAGCCTCCAGGTGAGCTGGGGAGGGGAGCAAAGCAAAGCAAAGGGGGTGAGGGTGCTGTATGCCCCAGCAGGGAGGTGTCCCTGTGTGAGTTGGGGGTGCCTCACAGGCAAACACTGCAGCAGAGCCAGCTGTGCAGGACATGGTGTGTGGTTCTAAAAAGCCACTGAGGAACACGGGAAGAGGTGAGTTCTGTCAGCCCTGTGACTGTAACACATAGTGCTGCTCCCAGTTCGTGGCAGAGGGCACCAGCATGAACTGCAGATTAAATAACTCAGGGTTTTATTTCAAACTTCCATCAGTCCTGTGTCAGCATGTACTGCATATGTTTTAAACTTAATTGAGTTAATACAAGAAACCAAGAGCCTATTGGCACCACACTGCAATGAGCTTTGAATTAAAATCTAAATAAGAATATTTTGATGTATTAGGAAAATGGATAACAATCCATGAACTGTGAAAAAGGATAAAATAGCATATGTTTTTAATCTGACTTTTGCCTTCAGATTTCCAATGAGTCACCAGCAATGTTTCATCAGGGTATGGGTTTGGGTTTTTTCTTCCAGAAATGCCATTAATTATTTACCAGTAGGTGAATGATCTCTGAAATCTATTGCAGTGACACCTTTGAGTCTGCAGACAGTTTCTGATGGCAAACCATCTGGGCTCCTTTAACTTGTTATTGTTTATCCTTTGGACTCCTCTCCCCGGGCAGTAAGGTGTAACGGCAGCAGACAGGGCCAGGAGCATCAATATTTTACAGCATTAATTAAAGGGAGCTCAGCAGCTGTATTGCCCAGCCCGGCTGCCTGTGGGAGGGGAGGGAAGGACCGTGCTTAAAGCGGGTGGTCGGGAGAGGTGTCCTGGTGTGGGCCGGGAGAGGGACCCTCCAAGCTGAGCCACCAGCCCCGAGTCACACGGGGACGCTCGGCCGTGGCAGTGAACACTCTGTGCGGTGACAACGGGACCGGAGAAGGAGCGCGCGGGGTCCCCGGCAGCTTCTCCTCACTCGGGAGATGCAATAGGAGAGAGACGGGAAAAGCTGCCGATCTTGTGCGAGCCCCCTCGGAGCCGGGGCCAGGGAGTCGGACTCTGACGAGCAGGCGCTAATCGGGCTCTGCATCCACCCTTCGCTCTTCTTGTGCGCTGGCGTTAACAGACAGCACTAAATAAAAGGGGAGGGTTAAAACCAAAACAAAACAAAGGCCTGAAATTTATCCCTCGATTAATTACTTCCAGCAAGCAGGGCCGCCTTTAAAGCGGTGCCACTTCAGATAAAACTTTCATGCAGCTATTTAGGGCCTCTGAAATATAAATGATTTCCTTTAAATGTTTTATCATAAATCAGGGCAGGCAGCTTGGCCACAACGCGCCGGATCCCCCCTGTGGGAGGGAGCTGCTAGCCCGGCCCGGCCCGGCCCGGCGGATCCCGGGCGGATCCCGGGCGGACGGGAGCGGGGCGGGAGCGGGACGGGAGCGGGGCGGGAGCGGGGCGGGGGCGGGAGCGGCTCGGGAGCGGCTCTGGAGCGGCTCGGGAGCGGAACGGGAGCGGGGCGGGAGCGGAGCGGGAGCGGGGCAGGGGCGGGAGCGGCTCTGGAGCGGCTCGGGATAGGAACGGGAGCGGCTCGGGAGCGGCTCGGGAGCGGAACGGGAGCGGCTCGGGAGCGGACGGGAGCTGCTCGGAGCGGTGGAGCTGCTCGGGAGCTGACGGGAGCGGCTCGGGAGCGGCTCGGGAGCTGCTCGGGAGCTGCTCGAGCTGCTCGGGAGCGGACGGGAGCGGCTCGGGAGCGCTCGGGAGCGGCTCGGGAGCGGAACGGGAGCGGCTCGGGAGCGGCTCGGGAGCGGCTCGGGAGCGGAACGGGGAGGGCTCGGGAGCGGCTCGGGAGCGGCTCGGGAGCGGAACGGGAGGGGCTCGGGAGCGGCTCGGGAGCGGCTCGGGAGCGGAACGGGAGGGGCTCGGGAGCGGCTCGGGAGCGGCTCGGGAGCGGAACGGGAGCGGCTCGGGAGCGGCTCGGGAGCGGCTCGGGAGCGGAACGGGAGCGGCTCGGGAGCGGCTCGGGAGCGGCTCGGGAGCGGCTCGGGATAGGAACGGGAGCTGCTCGGGAGCGGAACGGGAGGGGCTCGGGAGCGGCTCGGGAGCGGCTCGGGAGCGGAACGGGAGCGGCTCGGGAGCGGCTCGGGAGCGGCTCGGGAGCGGAACGGGAGCGGCTCGGGAGCGGCTCGGGAGCGGCTCGGGAGCGGCTCGGGATAGGAACGGGAGCTGCTCGGGAGCGGCTCCGCCGCGCTCCCCGCCCGGCCCGGCGCTGTCCGCGGTGCTGCGCCCCTCGCTCCCGGCCGGGAGTCCCTTCCAACCCAGCCCGGCCCTCGATCCTGCGGCCTTGGCTCGGTGCGTGTTTCCCAAAGGCACCGCAGCCTTTCCACAAAGGCTTCACCACAGCAGTACCGCTTCTTTTCTCTGCCCAGGATCGGAGTCAGTTTGTCAGAAACCAGACAGCAGCTCCTTCGGCTCTCGGTCCGTATTTATCGAGGCTTTTAAGTCTTGGAAACATTAAATCTCTGAGTAGCTTTTATTTTTGCTTAAGGACTTTGAATTTTGCAAAATATTTGCATCTCTGGTCCCTCAAAGTACAGTAATGTCTGAAGATGTGTGAAGATTGAGAGAGCTAAGATGAAGGGGCCGCTCAGTAGTAGAACAATGCCAAGTTCAGGACCGCTTTCCCAGGGGATGGGTGTACGGACGACGGACCCTCTGCTCTAAACGTCAGCCCATAGGTTTTGCCCACGGGGAAACTCCCGCTCCTCCCCTCTTCCCCCGGGGCCTGCCGGCCGAGGGAAGAGCGGGATTCGAGCCGGGGCGGCCCGGGGCTGCGAGTCCCTCCCGGACACCGCGAGGGCGCGCCCGGCGCCGGCCCCGAGCGGGGCTGGGGGCGGCGGTCCCGGGGCACCGGAGGGGCTCTCGGCCCGGGGCACCGGAGGGGCTCTCGGCCCGGGGCACCGGAGGGGCTCTCGGCCCGGGGCACCGGAGGGGCCTCTCGGCTCGTGCCCGGCCCGGCCCGCCCGGGAGCAGCACGCGTGCGCGGCCCGTGCGGGCTGTAAGATGAGCGAGGGAGCGCCGGGGGGGCGGGCGCCGGCGGAGCTGTGCCATCGAACACCGCCGGCTCGGGCAGTGCCGAGGGCAGACGCAGCCCCGCGCCCATGCCCGGGGGCTCCCGCCCGCGGGCCGCGCCGAGATGATGGCCATGGACGCCAAGCAGCCCTTCGCCGTGCCCGCCGCCCTCCAGGAGCCCAAGTTCCCCAGCCTGCACGCCGGCACCGAGGCGATGCGCAGAGTTTGCCTCCCGGCCCCGCAGGTACGTGGATGCGGCGCAATTACCTCTCTAAGCCACATTTCCTGACAGGCACCGGGTTAATGTTTTTTTCATGTCGGCAGCACCATCGCGCGTCGCGGCTCCGCGCTCCCCCCGCGCCCGCCCCCGATCCGCCGATGCGGAGCGGGGCCGCTGTCTTCCTATTAATTTTTATGACCTGAGCTCCGGGGAGGACCCGCGGTGCCGGGGACGGTTTTTCAGGCGGAGATGACAGAATTCCCCACTGACCTCGCCATGCGTGCTCTTGCTCACAGCTGCAGGGCAATATATTTGGGAGCTTCGATGAGAGCCTGCTGGCCCGCGCCGAGGCGCTGGCGGCCGCGGACATCGACCCCCACGCCAAGGGCCACCACCTGCACCCCCACTTCAAGCCGGACGCCGCCTTCCACGCCATGAGCGGCGTCCCCTGCGCCGCCGCCGCCCTCCCGCACCCCGCCGCCCTCGCCGCCCACCCGCACCCGCTCCCGCACCCGGCGCTGGACGGTGGAGACCTGCTGGAGCACCTCTCGCCGTCGCTGGCCGTGGCGGGGCTGGCCGAGCCCCCCGCGCTGCCCGCCCCGCTGCCGCCGCCGCCGCTGCCCGCCGCCGCCCCGGGACCCCTGCCCGTGCCCGTGGGCGCCCCGGGGGCTGCCGCGCCCGCCGCGGACCCGCGGGAGCTGGAGGCGTTCGCCGAGCGGTTCAAGCAGCGGCGGGTGCGGCTGGGGGTGACCCAGGCCGACGTGGGGGCGGCGCTGGCGGCGCTGAAGCTGCCGGGCGTGGGCTCGCTCAGCCAGAGCACGATCTGCCGCTTCGAGTCGCTGACGCTGTCGCACAACAACATGACTGCGCTGCGGCCGGTGCTCCAGGCCTGGCTGGAGGGCGCCGAGGCCGCGCGGCGCGCCCGCCCCGCCGGCCCCGACCCGCCGCCCGGCGCCGAGCGCAAGCGCCGGCGGACCTCGATCGCCGCGCCCGAGCGGCGCTCGCTGGAGGCGTATTTCGCGCTGCAGCCTCGGCCCTCGGCCGAGAAGATCGCGGCCATCGCCGAGAAGCTGGACCTCAAGAAGAACGTGGTGCGCGTCTGGTTCTGCAACCAGCGCCAGAAGCAGAAGCGCATGAAGTATTCGGCGGTGCACTGACCGCCCCGGGCCCGACCGCCCCGACGGCGCGGCCCGTAGACCCCGGGACGGACGGGACGGGACGGGACGGGACGGGACGGGACGGGACGGGACGGACGGGACGGACGGCCCTGAGCCCCCTCCCCTCGCGCCCCGGCGAGCCAGCCCGGGACAGAAGCCCGGCGGGGCGCGGAGCCGGGGCGCGGAGCCGGGCAGCGAAGCGGCGCGGCGGGAATTCCGCGGGTCCCCGAGCTCCGTTGGCGGCGGGCGAGGCCTCCGGGACGCGCCCCGGGCAGAGCCGCTCCCCCCGCGCCCTCCGTTCGGCCCCGTCCCGCCGCGGCGAGCGAGCCCCGCGCCCCGCTCCCTAATAAAGCTTTATTTTTCAACCCGCCGGGATGTGTCGTTCCTCGCCGCCCCACGCCGCAGCGCCGACGGGAATACCCGAAATAACCGGCAAGAGCAATCGCACCCTCAGTAAACGCTCCTCAGCGGGGCGACGCTCGGGACACGGGACCGGGCTTCGCCCCGCCGGGCTCCGCGCCGGCCCGGGCGAGCGGAAACTTCCCCCCGCCAAAACCGATGCCGGGTTCGTTTCTGAATCTGTTCAGAAGGGGGAAAAGAGCTTTTATTTGCGAATCCCAGAAGCACCTTAACGATTAAAAATTAATGTTGGAGCGTGAGCCTCCTCTGGCTATTCCACTTCAGCATTTCAATGAGTGACAAACACCGCACTTGAGAACCGGGTCTCATCCTCCTCCCCCGTCAGGAAACGATCTCACGAATCCACCTTTTCCTCGCGGGTAACGCTTCCTCCCACCGCGTTTTCCCAAACATCCTTAATGATTTTTCCCCAATCAAATGTCCTTTAACAAAAAATGCCCTTATGCCATTACATTATACTGTGGGATCTGAAAATTTAGAATAAGGGTGACTCAATATTAATCGTCTTCCGCACTGTAAAGAAGGCAACTCCGACGGCATCTTCCCCCCCAGCTGCGGGCTCCGGGCCCGTGTTTTTACAGGTAAGATGTGCTTTTATCTCTTCCCTCGTCTCCGTGTGTGCCTGGGGGCTGCCCCGCCGCGCCCCCGGGCTGAGGACTGCCCCCGCAGCCGTCGGGGCGCCGGAGGAGCGGGCACGGCCGCTCTGGGCTGGGGTCGGGGCCGGGAGCATTTCCTGGCACGGGAATGGAGATCCAGCCCAGACCCCAGGTTCCAGGCGGTGCCGCTGCCGCGGGGCACGGCAGCCTCACGTCTGTTGTGTTCCAGCAGAGGTGACCGCTGGCGCTGCTCTGGACGGGATCAGTGTCCTCCCCCGCTCGGGTTAACCCTGCCCGAGCCCCGCCGAGCCCCCGCTCCTAGCCGGCGTGCAGAACACCCTCGCGGCTCCACGGCCGCCACCTCTGTCCCTGCACACCTCCAGAAGGGAGATCGGAACGGGCTTGTTCCTACAATGGCAAAGGGGTCACCGCTGTTTCACTTGTGGCTGTTCCGGGGTTGCCTAGCTTTGTGGGTTTCTGACGTTTTCGTGTTTGTCCCTTTTTCACAGCTCTGGAGAATGCCTTAAAGATGTAAAACAAATCCTGAACGAACTTTCCCAAACACGCAGCTACCGTCCCACCTGGCAGCTCCTGAGAGCTCCTCCTCACCTCCAACAGGTTCTCTAGGGAGACCTTAAGCCCCTTGACCTTTTAGCTCATCCTCCCTCCCGGCTCCTTTTCTCACGGCAGTGCTCCGGACGGGGGCTCTGCCCAGATTTCACAAACAGGACCCGGTCGCTTCATTTGAGATTTACTTTGGAGGTCAGGTACGTGCTGGTTGGTCAGCACTGGTGCCTTAGTCTGCCCCTGGGTTTGGCTCCCAAAGCTCTGGGGTAAACCCACTGTGATTCAGGAAGCTCATCATTCCTGGAGCTGGGGATGAACTCTTTCGGCCTCGGCGGAAAAAGTTCAGAACCGGTATTTAGTGCTGAAGAGGCACAAAGAAGCTGCACACGTTTTTCTCTCAGAATAACGAGCTGTGCCCCGGATCCAGTAAGCCTCGCCAGCAGGCGATGGGAGGCGGGATGGAGCCAGTGTTTGGAATTCCGAGTTTGTGAGAAGCAGCCACCACATCACAGCCCCCCGCCCCCATCCCTCCTGCCTCTTCGGTCTCTCCAGGTGCCTGGGCATCAGGACTCACAATTTTTTTGGAGGGCTGGGGCTCCTTGTCCAGGGCAGTAGGTCTGTGGGACCCACCCTGGGACACTTGGTTCTTCAAAATACACCCCATGCACAAACCCATCTCTCACAGGTAAAATGAAAAATGCAGGTGAAATTTGCTGAGAAAGGGAATTCCCTTTCAGTGACAGCCCAGATAAAGGGGAAAGGGAAACCTGCTGAGATAGGAAATGCCCAGTACACTTGTGAGACACTCAGCAGGCACCCTCCCCCGTCTATGGTTTCTGAACCACTAACAATTGATTTATTATTTTTTCCCCATTCCATGCTTGTTCCTTAATATCCTGCTCTCTGTCTCTTGGGACCTGTGCACAGGAGATGAAAGCACAGAAAACCAAACAAGCCATTGGCGCTGCTCACTCAATTGATTTTTACACAAAATTTGCCTTCATGCACAAAGGATGGAAAAATGATCCCATTAATAATGAATAACAAAAACAAATGCAGGGAGGAAATCAATAGCAGTACATCTGATAACACGAGGGGGCCGGGGGGAGCTCCTAGATGTACAAAAGCATGTGTGAGGAGGAGGAGGGTGAGGGAGGAGAGGGCTCGAGGGCTTGGGGGGTTCGGGAGGAAGGCAGCAGGTGCTGTGGTGCAGGTGGGAATGGCTGATGGCCTGGCAGGAGTGTGTGTGTGTGTGTGTGTGTCTGTGTGTGTGTGTCTGTGTGTCTGTCTGTGTGTCTGTGTGTCTGTGTGTGTCAGAGATTACATTTTCAAGACCTCTTTGTGATGCAGAGCTAAGGAAGGTTCAGCTGGGAATCCTGTGCTCACCTCACATTTGCCAGAGCCTTGAGTACTGTATGCAGCATCTCCACAGCTCTCCACAGCCCCCACAACTCCCTCAGCCCCCTGTAGCCCCCCATGACCATGCAGCTCCCCACACCTGACAGTCTCTGCCAGCAGGAACAAAATGCACCGAGGATCTGAGTCGGAGATGTGGTTAAAGTTTGATAACTCAGTTGCCTCAGAATATGTCTGGTTTTCCCCAAATGCCAGAACAGATTATTCTGCAGCTGCCACCACATCATGGCCTGAGTGAGGATTTCTGCGAGGAAAGCCAGCACAGGATCCTCCTTCAGGTTCTGCAGTGGGGACATGTGACAGCCTCTGGAGAGCGTCTGAACCCTGCTCGCTCCTGGGGTGGTTTCACACCCCGCGGTTCCCCGGCCGATCCCGCGGCTCTGGGCGCTCACGGGAGTGTGGGACACACGGGCACCGTCTGGTGGAGCTGAGGAGTGAGCTCGGGGTCCCCTCACATAGGACAGGGCAGGAGGTTTAGGGATGGGGATTCTGAGCAGGCAACAAGGGCGGATCCCTTGGCTGGAAAAGGATTGCAATTCTGAAGCAATTTCAGATGGGATGGAGCTTGAGAGGGAGCTGGGGCTGGCTCCAAGGGGGCACCAGTGGGATGGTTTGGCCAAGTTCTGATGCTGCCAACAGGCAGAAATTCCTCAAAACCAAAAATAATTCTCATCTAGATACATAAAGAAATGTTTAGGAAAAATTTTAATAATCTTTTCAATGTTGGACTTTTCAAAGAGAGATTTTCTGCTTTTTCTCAGTAGTTTCTTTAGCAGGGGCCAGGGGAGGGGCAATGAAGGAACCTGAAATATTTTGGATAAAGCAAATGTTTTCCTTGTCAAAGACACGGGGGTGGGAAAAGTCGTTTGCTTCCTCCTTTGATGAGGAAACCTGAAGTATTGTAAATCTGGGGTCAACCCAGGCAAAAGCCACTGGAGGAGTGGCGGCGCACGCAGCCCTGTCCCCTGCCCATGGGGCGTGTGCCAGTCATGTAGTGTTAGCGGCTCCGCGCTGCAGTCAGGTTGGACGCCACGTGCAGGCACGTTAACATGGAAAACACATTAGCCCCCGCCGAGGAAACCTGAGCAAATTGGCCATGAGATGAGGCACCCTGGGATTTCACACCGATGCCTTCCCTGAGACAGGACAGCACAGCAGAGCTGAGGCCTGCGAGCGGCTCGGCTCCAGCTCACCGCAGTGCCAGGCAGCCGGAGCAACAGCGCTCTGGAATCGCAGGGACCCGTCACCGGCCGCAGCCCCCTCCCCAGTGCCAGGGCCCCGCGTCCCCCGCGAGCCTCCCGTCCTGCTGCGGGATCGGGAGAGCCTGCTTCTGCCCCCAGACCGCATGAATCCTTAACGGCGGAGCCGGAGCATCCCCGGGCTCCCGGGGAAGGAGGCGCATTTGCAGCGCTCCGGGGATGGTCTCCCGTCCCTGCCGCGCTTGGCGCAGGGCCAGCCGCGCGGGGAGGGAGCGGGGGGTCCCCTCGGCCACCCCGGGGGGCTGCGGGGCCCGTGGGGCGCCCCGGGAGCCCAGGCAGCGCCGGCCCTGCGCCGCCAGCTCGGGCACGGAGCTCCGGCAGCGCGGAGGAGAAGCCCGCGGCGGTGCGGGCTGGAGGAGGGCACTCGGGGGAGCAGGAGTCGTGGGCGGGAGCTGCAGAAGAGACTAGCGCGAGAAGGGAAGCGAACATCTACAAGCCCGAGGGAAGCCTCCCGCCCGCTCCGGCCAGGAGCCTCTGTCTGCGCCCCAGCCGCGGGACCCGGGGGCTCGGCTGCGCCGCGGGACCGGCTCTGAGCCCGTCCCGCAGCCCGTCCCGCAGCCCGTCCCGCAGCCCAGCCCGTCCCGTAGCCCATCCCGTAGCCCATCCCGTAGCCCATCCCGCAGCCTGTCCCGTAGCCCGTCCCGTGGCCGGCGTGGGGCCGGCGTGGCCGCGGCGTCGAGAAAACGGGAGAGCAGCAGTACCCAGGCACATCAATATTTCATAAAATGCCAGCAGCAACAGAAGGAGAGAGGGACCTGGAGCAGAGCAGACTATCACACAGCTTTTTAGTGGTCTTTTTCTATTAGTGTCAGCTCTGTGGCTGGTTTCAGACAGGAGAACTTTCCCTGGATGCTCTCAGAATTTCAGGGTGTGGCCGAGCGCCCTCCTGCCAGGGCTTGCTCTGCGGTGGCTGATGCAGTCACAGGACTCTGATGCTTTCAGAAGGGATCGCAGGGCCAGTGGCACTCTCCCTCCTGGCCAAGGAGCTGCAGGAGGTAACGTGCTGCAGGCAGCCGGGCTGGGCTCTGCCCTGCTGGGCTCTTTCCAGCCATCACCTCCAAGCAGCTCGTTCGGGCAAACCCCTGCTCTGACTGACCTGGGCACCTTCCAGACCTCTCGCCCATCTGTTGCTCTTACCAAGGCTGAGCCTGCACCCCCTGTCCCATGTAGGAGGGAATCTGCAGGCTCCATGGGATGTTTTCGTGTAAGTGCAGGGAAAGCCTGGGAGCAGACCGGGGAGCTCCGTGCCTGGAGCCTGCGTGCAGCAGTGAGCCGTGCTGCACTGTGCCCACAGACTGGAAGGTGCCCTGTTAAATTTCAATAATGCCCAGACCCACTCGCTCTTCACAATGCCCAGATGACAGCTCACATGGCTTCAGGACGGGCCAGCCCAGCTCCAGGGCTGAGCAGGGGCCCAGCAGCCGTGGCCCCAAGGCCCCATGGCTGAGGGGACGGGGGATGAGCCCAGTGGCTTCAGCCCCAACTCCAGCAGTGAACCCTGAGGCTGAGGGGGGCTGGGAAAGCGGTGCCAGCCGAGCCTCCCCCCGCTGCCACCCTCCAGCATGGGAGCAGGGACTCTCCCTGGCAGATGCTGGCACCACAGCAGCCCAGAGGCCCTGCAGACAGCCCAGGGCAAAATTTTTAATTTGTCATCACACTTCAACCTGAAAGCTGAAAACATAAAGAAGAATGGCAGGATGTTGGCGTCTGCGAGACGACACAACCCCACGGGTGCTGCAGCCCCCCGGCAGGGGCCAGTGCCAGCAGTGGGAGCCTGCAGCAGCTCCAGGAATGCCACACGGCGCCAGAGCCAACCTTGGTGCTGAAACCAGCTCAGGCACAGAGCTGCAACGAGGATGAGCAAGAGCACTCACCTTGGACCAAGAAAATGCAAGAATTTACTCAGGTTTGAGACAGAGCATCCACACTGTGGAGTTTCACGACTCCTTCCCATATGTTTGGCAGAGAAGTCAGGCCATGCCACAAACAGCCTTTTAAAAACTACAGAGATCCAAATATTTGAAAACGTTCCCAGTTTAAAACCTCCCTAGGAACAATTTCTGAAGCAGCAGCAGCAGCAGTGACAGCAGCACAGCAGCTCTGTGCTGGTATCTGGCATGGCATAGCCAGCAGCTTTACAGGGAACAACGGGGTCTGGGGAGGATTGGCAGGAGACACAGGGGAACCAGGGCTGCAGTGGGGGTCCCAGCCGCAGATTGCTCTGGAAAACTGCCTGGGTGCCCAGCGCACCCACAGCCATCCCATTTGCAGAATTCCATCAGCAGATCCACTAGCTCCGAAGGGTGGGGTTTGGGATTCCCCGAAGGGATTTCCCCTGACTCCAGTGCTTGCCACTCCCCGTTCCCAAGGAGCGTGGCCAGCAGCACCCTCCCAGCCCCGGGTCAATGCCACGGCTCCCCGAGAGGATTAACAGAGCCTGCCGGGAGTTCGGGAGGGTGTCCAGGCAAGCAGCGAACCGAGCCATTGGAATTCTTGGTTTCCGTGAGATCCAGGGAAGCGCACAACAATCACAGTGAATTGTCCCGCAGCACAGGGAGCTGGCAGCAGATTCGTCGAAATGACTCGCGTGTTGCAGCTCGCCGTTAACGAGCTGCTCCTGCAGGAGCTGCAGCCTGAGTGCTCCTGACGGGAATGCTTCGGGAACACAAAGGTGAGGGGCTGGGATACAGCAGCGGCGCAGCCCCCGGCCCCGGGAGAGGGCCCTGCAGCTGCTCCGCCTGCTAGCCTGACATCAGGAGCACATGGAGACAGGGCTGGAACGGGGAGATCAAAACAGGATGAAAGAGGCGTGGAGGACAGGCAGCCCCGCTGTGTGCGGAGCATCTGAGCACTCGTGGGCAAAGCCGGTGTCAGTGTCTGCCGTCAGGAAGCCCTGGTGAGGAGGACACGGTGCAGGGAGGGAGGGACACCCTGCCCAGGCACTGTGCCCCGCTCTGCTCACAGGCTCCCGGGGAGTCCCGGCACCGCGAATGTCCCAAACCACCACGGCCACAGCAACGTCAAGCACAACCCATGAATAAAGACCGCGAGCAGTGAGCTCAAAGCGTGGAAAAGTCTCTGTGGCTCAGCACCACCAAAAGGCCCCCTAGCTATTCCTTACTTTCACCAGCTAGGAAAAGACAGATCTTTTTATTGAGAGCAGGAGAGGAATGGGAAATGTGGGGTGACAAAACCCGTTCGGGGTGGAAAGGCGGACGGCGCAGCGAGGCTCCGGCCCCGGGGCTGTGACCCGGGACGCGCCCCGGCCGCAGCCAGCGCTGCTGGCAGTGCCGCACGACCACCCAGCTCTGGGGTGCCCCCAGGGTGCCCGCCCGCTCTCGCCGTGCCCAGGCTGTCGGCACAGGCTCCGGACAGGGCGGTGTGCGCCGCTCCCCGCCTGCCGGGCACCGCAACCGCCGTGTCCCCCTCACCCCCCGTGTCCCCCTCACCCCGCCGTGTCCTCCCTGTCCCCCGTGTCCCACTCATCCCCCGTGTCCCCCTCATTCCCCATGTCCCCCCTCACCCCCCGTGTCCCCCTCATCCCCCATATCCCCCCTAATCCCCCGTGTCCCCCCCTCACCCCCCCGTGTCCCCGGAGCCCCCGCGCGCACAGCGCCCCCTAGCGGCCGCCGGGCTCCCCGCTCCGGGATGGTTCATTGGCTCCGTGCCGCCGTGACGTCACGGGGCGGGACACTCCCTATTTGGTGTGTCGGGGGCGCGCACCGCCGGCTGCGGGCGCTGATTGGCGCACGCGGTTCCGATCGCTGATTGGCTGTTCCTCCCCTTTCCCCCTACGGCTTGAATCACTTCCGCTTCCCTCCCGGGTCGCGCCTCACGTGACCCCAGTGGCGAGCGGCGCGGGCCGCCCGAGCGCAGCCAATCGCGGCGCGCCCGGCTCCCCCCATTCAAAGCCGGCGGGCGCAGCGGCCAATGGCGAGGCGCGCTCGGCGCCGCGCGCGCTGACGGGCGGGCGTGCTGGCCAATGGGGCGCGGCGGGGCCCGCGCGGGGCGGGGCGGCTGCGCGCGACGGTGGCGGCCATGGCGGAGCGGGGCGGCGGCGGCGACGGGGAGGCTGCGGCGGCGGGCGAGCGCTTCGGCACCGACCTCCGGTACGGCGGGCCGGGCCGCGCCGCGCCGGGCTGCCGGGCCAGCAGGCGCGGGGGCGGATGGGGCGGGGCGGGTGGGCCGGCGGGACCTCTCCCGCCTCCATTCCCGACCCGCGTGCGGCGGGACGGGCCGTGTTCCCGCTCCCCGGGCCGGGGCCGCTCCCGGGCGTGGGACGGGGTGCCGGCGGGTCCCCTCGGAGTCCGGACACGCCTCGTCTATTGTCGCTCACCGTTTCATCACCTTCGATATTTTTGAGTCTCAGTCCTCATGCGACCTTTGTATGGCACTGCGCTCCGTGCTGGGTAAAGCTGCGGCCCCTGTATCGCACTGCATGCAGTGCTGGGTAAAACTGCGTCCTTTATATCACACTGCACTCCGTGCTGGTAAAACTGCGGCCCCTGTATCACACTGCACACCGTGCTGGTAAAACTGGCCCCCCAGGTCCCCGTCCCGAGGGCGGGTGTTTTTCCGTGTCCCCGTGCGGGGCCCGCTCGCTCAGCCCGGTGCTCGGGCCCTGCTGCGGGCGCCGCCTGCCAGGGACACGGGAGCTGCTGGCCGGGCCCCCGGTGCTGCGGAACCGACCCCGCCGGGCCCGGCCGGCTGGGCAGGCTCGGCACGGAGCGGCAGGCAGGACTCAGCACCAGGCCGTGCTCCGGGAGCTTTGGCCGATAAAGAGCGATGCGCTTCCCATTGTGTGTCCCGGTTCTGGTTATCCTTTTTCATGAGGAGAAATTCACAGTTGAGGACTAATAACCTTGAATTGTGAAGCAGAAGAACATCTTGAAATAGTTGCAGAGTTGACTTTACGCACTCAAACGTGCCATGCTTTGCACACCGTGGTGGTGTTTACTGGGTTTTGCCCGGCCCCCCGTCTCAGCTGCTTTCCCTGCATCCAGCGGTGACCCGTGTTCCTCCTGTGTGTCTCCCCAGGATGGCTCAGCAGCAGGCGCTGCGGTTCCGCGGCCCCGCGCCGCCGCCCAGCGCGGTGCTGCGGGGCCCCCCGCCCCTGCTGCGGCCGCCCCCGCCCTTCGGCATGATGCGGGGCCCTCCGCCGCCGCCCCGGCCGCCCTTCGGCAGACCCCCCTTCGACCCCAGCATGCCCCCGATGCCTCCGCCGGGGGGGATCCCCCCGCCCATGGGGCCTCCACACCTACAGGTAAGGAGTTCTCCTGGGTTGTTCAAGTGGGATTTTGGGATTTTACATTTGTTTTCGCACGTGGATGTGTCTAGTTCTGGGCCCCTCATCTTCGGGAAGGACATGGAGGTGCTGCAGCGTGTCCAGAGAAGGGCAGTAAAGAGGACTCTGGTGCAGAGTCTGGAGCACAAGTCTGGTGTGAGCAGCTGAGGGATCTAGGGGGGTCAGCCTGAATGAAAGGAGGCTCAGGGTGGTGCTGGGTGGTGCTGGAGTCCTGTCCCTGAAGGTGTCCAGGGAACCATGAGACATGGCACTTAATGCTCTAGGCTGGGTGACAAGGTGGGGATTGGCACAGCTTGGTCTGGGAGGGCTTTTCCAATGTAATTGATCCTGTGATTGTGTGGAAATAGTGTAAGAATGGATATTGAAATGGGTGAAGGAAGCAGCAAGGCAGGATGAGAACACAGGGCTCAGGTGTGGTGTTATACACCACTGCATACCTGTGTTGTGCAAATACAGCTTCTGCTCAGCTCCTGTGCTGCTAAACTGCTTGATGCTTTAAAGTCTTTTGTCTGTTTTTCTGAGGCCTGAACGGTTTTCAAGAGACAGCACCTTTGTAAATGAAAAATGGACTGTTGTAATTGCTGTTATTTAATTGCTTTGTGGGGTGCCTTCCCATTAGGACAGTGTAAGTGCCGTGTGGGCTGCGGGCAGGCTGAGGAGCTGGACAGTACCACGTGCTGGAAGCAATGGATTAAATCCACTATTTGTAATTACAGTTTGAAGAACCAACCAGAGTTACTTTGGATCCCAGGCCTGGCTGTGGGTGTCCCCCTGATTTCCATCGAGGGCGTGCTGCTGCTCCCCGCTGTCATGCAGGCTGTGAGCTCTGCAGCTCCTCAGCAGCACCAGCCCTGGCTGGGAGTCTCAGTCTGTGCTGGCACTGTGCTCTGCTCCACGTTGCTTCACTCCCTGCTCGGTGTCCCGTGCCCAGGCAGATGTGTTGGTCAGAATGGGGGGAGCTGTGCTGGGAGAAGGACTCAGGATGTGTGGGACCCTGGCTGCACACCCTGCACTGGCTGCCCTCATGGTCCTGCTCCTGGACTGGGGAAAGCAGCTGTAGCAGGTGGAAAGTGGGATTCTTCTCACTGGATTCTTCGTACAGGTTGTGACAGCAAGAAAGAGGAAGCTCTTGGAAGCAGGTGCAAGAGCTGTTGGGGAGGAACAAGGGAGGACAGGCAGGCTGCAGCTGAGTTAAGGGCTCCTTTTGTTTGTGTAGAATGCCATCCATGCACTCTTGGCTTTCTTTTTTAGTAGTATTTCAAGCAAATAATCATTGCTAGTTTGGTATGTGGATTTTATGAGCAGTTTAAAATGCCACTCTTAGAGCAGAAAGTTGGGTCTCAGGGTAGCTCCTGACAGAAGCCAAGGACGTGGCAGCACTGGCAGCTGCCAGGGGGGTACAGTTGTGCAGGGAGGCAGCTCAGGGCCCCTGTGTGCAGCTTGTCACTGAGCCCCCCCTTCCCTGTGGCTCGGGGTGCCCGGGGCCGTCCCAGGCACTTGAGGCTGTCACTCAGTCACAGCTGCACTGATGGACAGGATTAGGGCAGTTGGAGGTGTGTGCAGAGTAAGCTGAAGAACTGGGTGAATTTTGTCAACTGTTTTTACAGGGAAGTGTTCACTGTACTTGTTGCATATAGGGAGTTTCAAAGAGTCTGAGTAAACAAGTGAAATGAAAGAACTGAATGTACTCTGAATTACAAAAAGGTGTTCAAGCTTTCAGGTAATTGTGTGCAGGACAGGTCAGGATTTCTCATCATGCAATAATGAGCAGATAATTTCATCTTAATTTTGTTTTAATTGACACTAGTTTGAATTTTAGTTTGTGGGAAATTTAGGAGTATAATGGATTTTTATGAAGCCCACTGCTCAGCTGTGCTGATAAATTAGATGCTTACATGTAATTTTGGAGTTTTTTAACATTTCTTCCCTGGGAGAGTCATTTGGTTTCTGGGGTATTTGGTTCACAGGTGGGAATGTCTGAGCAGCAGCTCTTTGGGAACAGCTCTTCCATTCTTTCTCTTCCTTGCATTGAGATATTTTCTCCTTTTCAGGAGAGGACTTTTGGACTTTTCTTTGACCACATTTCTGTTCATGCCACCTTTTTCAGGTGCCTTGATGTTTGCATGTCAGAAGTGAAGCTGTTCTGCCGTGGGTGGGGGGTTGGCAGGAAGCACATTCCCTGAGCTGGGAGCATTGAATTGTTAGAGAAGCTTCCAAGCCTGGCACAGCTGTCCTTACTGCTTGTGTAGAGTCTGTTGGTTCTCTAAGAAAGGAAAACTGCTTAAAATTATATTGTTGTTATCATTATCATCATTGTTGTTATTATATGCCTTTAGAGACCACCATTTATGCCTCCTCCCATGGGTAGCATGCCACCACCTCCTGGTATGATGTTCCCTCCAGGAATGCCGCCGGTCTCGGCGCCGGGAACTCCAGCCATGCCCCCAGCTGAGGAGATCTGGGTGGAGAACAAGACTCCAGACGGGAAGGTGAGCTGGGTGCTGTGGTGGCAGGGCTGTCCCAGGTGCCATGGTGGGGCTGTCCCGGGTGCCACGGTGGGGCTGTCCCGGGTGCCACGGTGGGGCTGTCCCGGGTGCCACGGTGGGGCTGTCCCGGGTGCCATGGTGGGGCTGTCCCGGGTGCCACGGTGGGGCTGTCCCGGGTGCCACGGTGGGGCTGTCCCGGGTGCCACGGTGGGGCTGTCCCGGGTGCCACGGTGGGGCTGTCCCGGGTGCCATGGTTCCAGGGCTGTCCCGGGTGCCATGGTTCCAGGGCTGTCCCGGGTGCCATGGTTCCAGGGCTGTCCCGGGTGCCGTGGTTCCAGGGCTGTCCCGGGTGCCGTGGTTCCAGGGCTGTCCCGGGTGCCGTGGTTCCAGGGCTGTCCCGGGTGCCATGGTTCCAGGGCTGTCCCGGGTGCCATGGTGGGGCTGTCCCTGGTGCCATGGTGGGGCTGTCCCTGGTGCCATGGTGGGGCTGTCCCGGGTGCCACGGTGGGGCTGTCCCGGGTGCCACGGTGGGGCTGTCCCGGGTGCCATGGTGGGGCTGTCCCGGGTGCCACGGTGGGGCTGTCCCAGGTGCCATGGTTCCAGGGCTGTCCCGGGTGCCATGGTTCCAGGGCTGTCCCGGGTGCCATGGTTCCAGGGCTGTCCCGGGTGCCATGGTTCCAGGGCTGTCCCGGGTGCCGTGGTTCCAGGGCTGTCCCGGGTGCCGTGGTGGCAGGGCTGTCCCGGGTGCCATGGTTCCAGGGCTGTCCCGGGTGCCATGGTTCCAGGGCTGTCCCGGGTGCCATGGTGGGGCTGTCCCTGGTGCCACGGTGGGGCTGTCCCTGGTGCCACGGTGGGGCTGTCCCGGGTGCCACGGTGGGACTGTCCCGGGTGCCACGGTGGGACTGTCCCGGGTGCCGTGGTTCCAGGGCTGTCCCGGGTGCCGTGGTTCCAGGGCTGTCCCGGGTGCCATGGCTCCAGGGCTGTCCCGGGTGCCATGGCTCCAGGGCTGTCCCGGGTGCCATGGTTCCAGGGCTGTCCCGGGTGCCATGGTTCCAGGCCGAGGCTCCAGGGCTGTCCCGTGCCGTGCCAGGGCTGGGCACTGACCGGCCGCTCCCCCCAGGTCTATTTCTACAACGCGCGCACGCGGGAGTCGGCGTGGTCGAAGCCGGACGGTGTCAAGGTCATCCAGCAGTCCGAGCTGACGCCCATGCTGGCAGCACAGGCCCAGGCCGTGGGGGCCTCCACCCCCACCACCAGCAGCCCTGCCTCTGCAGCGTCTCCATCCACCTCCTCCAACACGCAGTCCTCCACCACCTCCACCACCACCACGGCCACCTCAGTGTCCCAGACCAACTCCAGTGAGTACCTGGGGGTGTCTCGGGCCTCGCGGGTTGGGAGTGGCTGCTGGGGATGCTGCATGGGGAATTGCTGCAGCAGAGCCTGGGTACTCAGGACAAAGTTGTTTCAGCATGGAGTGTGAATTTAAAGTACAGTGTTTAGTCCAGAAGAGCCTTGCATGCAAGCTTCTTTTCTCCCCAATCTCAAAGAATTCTTCAGGTCTTTATATATTTTTCTTCTGCTGTATCACATCATCTCAGAGCTATTACACATCTATTTCCGTTTGACTATAGATAGAGCTAAATTGTTTTTAAAAATGTTTCACAAGAAACGTTGATCTGAGGTAGGAGTTTAGTTGTAGCAATTTCCTCATTTTCTCCATGGCATCTGTTTCTGTAGGTTGGGTCTCAGACCTGTTGGTCTGTGAGCATTGGTTGATTACAGAATGGAGCTTCTTTGTTGTATTACTTCTATTGGCATTATTCTTCTGCCTAAGCCTTCTCAGTTCCTATTTTCTAGAGTTCCACAAAGAGGAAAAAGAAAGTCCTTTGAGCCTTTTTTGTTCATTTATGAGCTTTGAATGTTAGTCTGGAGATTACTTCTGCTTCCATGGACTGAACTTTTGCTTGTAGGGGTTTTCCAGCTAAGGAAAGGGGACTGAATTTATGCAGCATGCCCATAAACGCATGTCTGTGCACACAGCAGCGTGGTTTGCACTGCACTTTGGCACGTGTGTGCAGCCCAGGTGCCTCAGTGGCCCAGAGGGGGGTGTGTTAAGTGCCGTGGGTGTCTGTGCAGCACACGGTGAGCGAGGGCAGGCCCCGTGCCCAGAGCGAGCTGTGCAGGGGAGGCAGCAGCTCAGAGAGTGTCCTGGCTGGCATGCAGGGCCACAGACAGGCAGCGTTGGTGCTGAGCACCCCCTGGCACTGGAACACTGGGCATTGTAGCTGCACTGGCTCAGAGTGCACTGAGCCAGGCCAGAGAACGTGCTGGATGTGAACTGTTCCAGCTCCCACTCGGGAGGAGAGTTGCATTCTCTGGAATTCATCTTTTTCCTCTTAACAGGTGAGACAAGCCAAGCTTAACTCACCATTTGACCTGAACTTCAGAATCTGTGTGTGAAAGGGAGTCACATTTAGATACCCTCCAATTCTGCTTTCATTAAGGCTTGAGGGAGGACACGTCATTAGAGCAGCAAAAAACTTGTATTGCTCAGAGCATTTTAGGGCTTTTGTTTAATTTCAAGGGTAACTCAGTATGGTGTTAATCTGCTGTGTTGAACTATGGTCTGCTCTAATTGTTGTGCTGAGTGACAAGTCAGGTGGGAGGTAAATGTTAGCTCCTGAGCCAGTATCAGGCTGGGAGAGCTAGTCATGCTTTGGGAACAGCACTTTATGCACCTTCTCTGAAGTTGAATTTCCTAATGTTGAATGCTGACAATCTGTTCCACTTCTACCTGTTCTATCTGCTAAACTTTGTCTTTGCTTTCAAGAACTGTTACTGTTGGTGTCTGTGCCTAGGTGATGAAATTTTATAATTTGAAGTAATTTTATAACTCTTAGACTTGGCCTGTAAAAAAACCCTGGGACTTCTGGCTGAGCTCCATTCTTGCCTTGTACTGATTTGATTTAGGTCTTACAAATCACATACTGACTGTCTGCTCTGTTTCCCTAAATGTTAGGCATTGCTAAGAACTTTAACCCTTTCTGAAACGTTTATCAAAAGATCAAAAATCTTTATTTAAATATGCTAATACTGGTATGTTGTTTGGAATGTTTCTGGTAGAAAATGCACGGTGTGCCCATTGGAATATGGCTGTAATTTGGTGTGGTTTCTTTATTTTTTTTATTTTTCCCTTCTCTGCACCAAATCTTACAGAGTGAGTTTACGAGTTTAAGCAGACTTGTCTCAAGTTCCTGTTGGCCTGTGCTGTGAGACTGTTTGCTCCCAATTAAAACAATTTGAAATTGAAAGCAGTCATGCTGCAAAAATTGTAGAACTGAATGTCAGTTGTGTGTTTTCCTGCTGGGAGGCACTGAAGACCAAGAAAGTTCTTGCAGCTCTTGAAGAAAAGTATTTTCCTTTTCCTTGCTTATTTACTCATTTTTATTGACATTTTCCTGTTCTGGGGGCACAGCCCAGCACAGTTTTGAGGCAGACTGCTGCTGTGCACGTGCTGCTGCTGTTAAAAGCAGAACCTGTGTTCAGGTGACACAAGGACAGCCTGTTGCCATTGGAAACTTGCTGAAACGTTCCCTTTCTGTTTCTCTGAACAGAACAGAACCTCAATTCAGCCTGCGTTTGTCTTTTGATACAGCCCTGCTACTGCTGTAGAGACACGTTAGGTGTAAAGAATGGGACAAATTGAAATTGGAAATCGACTTTCTTTGTGAATATTTAATGTTCCAGAGAAGGCAAGGTGTTTTTTGTGCAGGAGTCTTTCTGCTGGTTATATCTGAGCATACCTGCTACGTACCGGGAAACAGAGCGCCAGTATGTTTGAGCAGTATATTGCAGTGTCTAAGATACAAGGTGTTCTTTGTGTTTTTTTATCAGCACCTACCACACAAGACCAGACCCCGAGTTCGGGTGTTTCAGTTGCCACACCATCAGTCAGTGTTTCAACCTCTGCTCCTTCTGCTACACCTGTGCAGACTGTACCCCAGCCAGTCCCACAGACATTGCCTCCTGCAGTTCCTCATGCAGTACCTCAACCAACTGCAGCAATTCCTGCTTTTCCACCAGTAATGGTACCTCCATTTCGTGTCCCCCTTCCTGGCATGCCTATTCCACTTCCAGGTAAATTGGCAAACTGTAATTGTCTTGTCTGCTACATGTCCATGTTGTCAGTTGTTTGCACTCATGTGTCCACCGTGTACAGAACTTGCCTGGATCCTCTCCTCAGAGTTTCTCTGAAAGAATTCAGGGTTAGCAGACAGACTTTTTAATTAACAAAGAACATGTATTTTTTGGATTTCTAGTTCTTTGCTATACTTGGCAGAAAACAACTGCATTTAAACATGTAATGTTTAAATGAGAATATTGATATTTTACTATATTTTACTAATTGCAGTATTGCTTTAATTTTTTTCTACATACTTGATTTAGACCTTAAGTCTTGTGCATAAATATTCACTAGAACATGGATGAGCAGGAAAAATTACCATGGAAATCATGAGCCCAGTATCTGATGTTCCCAGTTCTCTTAGGCTGCAACCACTGGGTAGGATGCTGAGTGTTGAGCTGTGACCTGAGGTCCATAATGAGGCATTTTGACTGCCAGGGTGTTGTTATCCACAGGCTTTAGGTTTAAAGAACATAGAGAAGGCATCTTAGATGACAGCACACTTCTTCTAGATATATCATAGTTTCTTAAATTTTTATGAAATATTTAGATACCTAGGGAAGGAATTTTAGGCTGGCAAAATGTTGGACTTCCTTGCTGTCTGTAGTTGTTGCAGAGGGCTTCCCAGGAGGTCACTAATGATGCTTAGCACTTACACACCACGTTACATTTCCTTTGCATGGAGACTGCTGTGTTCCTGTTCTGGTACAAAATTGATGTGTTCCAGTGCACACTGGCACTAAACATACACCAGGAACTGATGATTTAGTGTTGCAGAGGAAGGTTGGAGGCTGCAGTTGTATTGGATCCAAGTTAGTTTCAGATTATAAAGACAAAGAGCTCCAAGCAGCGTCTTCGTGTTTCTGACTCTACAATCTGAGGTGACTTCATTGCTGCCCCCTAATGCAGCCACCCAGTGGGTGTGCAGGGAGGCCTTCACCTCCCCACTGAATTGGATGGATGAAAAGTAACCCCTCAGAACACTCCTTTGGTAAGAGAAGAAAGCCTGAAAGCAGTTAAAGTGCTGACTAGAAGAGAGCACCAGCTTTTAGCTGCCTCTGCTTTTATAATAGTCTTCTAAAATAACTGGGCAAAGCTGCTTTAATCTGTATTGGCCTGAAAAGGAAGGTGTAGTACTTGTTGGTTGAAACCAGGAAACAAATACTATTCTGAACATGATATTCCAGGCTGAACAACAAATGAATAAAGGGTAGGAGGAAGAAATCTGTTTATTGGTGAGGTTGGAAGAAGAATACAAACAGTTAAGCCTTAAAGGTGATCAGCTGAAGGCTCTCAACTGCCATTTCTAACCTTGCCAGCAAGGGACCAGCATGGAATGAAGGTTCCTTCCACACTGTGAGGGATATAATCTATGCAAGCGTGAGCTGTTGGGTAAAATGGGATGGTCAGAACAGTGGACAAGGGTGCCAGTGGAAATGGAGATTCTGGGTGTATGTCCAGGTTGGGCTTTATTGTGAGCTCTCAATCAAAAAGGTTTGGGAGTAGTGCAGTACAGGAGCAAAGACAGAGTAGGGACATCAGTCTCCTGAAACTCATTTTTTGAAAATGATGTTTTTCAGAATTTCCCTGGTAAGAAGTGTTCTCCCTGTGAGCTGGGCTGCAAGTGGAACCCATAGCGTATAGGAAGGACCTGGCAGCAAAGTGCTGCTTCCACTAGTGGGTCTGATTTGTCAGTTTGCTTAGTTACAGAATGAAATCTGTCAGCTTATTTCAGCTAATTCTGACTTGAGTTGGGTGTGAGTTGGTTTTAAACACTGTAGAAGAAAAGGAAAACTGTAAAATATGTTAAAATAACAAGAAACAGAAGTCAGATTACTTTAGGACAGTATCAGGTGAAGTCAGAGGGTCTTAGGAAGGTTAGGCTGTCGATGTTTGGGGCTCTCAGCACCAGATGAGGATATCAGGCAGAGGATTTGAAGTTACAGACACAGAGCTGAACAAAACCACTGTCAAGTGATTCCAAGGTTAATCTCTCTGTTGAACTGTAGTAGGGAGGAGTAAGAGAGGACTACATTAGTGATATCTCATAATCTCAGATCTTAAAAAGTAAGTCTGCTTTCTCTCAATTCCTATGTTTTAAGTCAGTTTTATGTTTGGGAATGACCTTGGCAGCAGAAACAGCTTGGGTGTTTGCTCAGTCTAATCTGTGCTGCAGCATCCCTAACTCCAGCAGTCCCCAGGTAGTGTTAGTTGTACTGACCCACGTTGGAGACATGCTGTAACTTCCTTAACAAAACGAATTTTCAGGTCCATTGTCAAGTACATAACATGACCACCCTTCCAGTTTAGACAAACACTTCAATCAGTGCTGTTTGAGTCAATGTTTTTATGTCTCAATTCAATACTTTTAAAAATAAAACTAGTTGCAATTCTCTCATTGAAATTATTTTTAGGAAACATTACAATTCTGTTTTCTCACAAATTGATTTTCAAATAAATTTGCAGTATTTATGTATGCTTTGCATACTAGATCTCTAATGACCAACTCCAGAAACTGCTTTGGTTTTAAACAGGGGTTTAATTTCACTTTCCACTGGAGCATTTCCCACCTCACATGATGAATTTGAACTTTTGAAGGGAGGTGTTTCAGTTTGTGAGCATCCAGACTGGACCAGCCAGAAAGCACTTCTGCAGTTGCCTTCTACACCCAGAGTAGAGGTTTTGGAAATGCAATCTCCTCAGCATTGTCTGATTTCCCACCGATTTTGATCTGATCAAAGAGGATGAGCTGCTCGCCTTTTCGTGCCTTTTTGTGCCTTTTTGTATCATTTCTTACTGAGCTGGAGAGCAGAGCAGTGCATGGTGCCACCTCTTTCAAGGGCGAGTTTTGGCTTTTAAAGCATTTTCAGCTCATGCCATTCTTGATAATGAAAAATAAAGAAAATACCCCTGACCTAGTGGAGCTTTGTGTACCTCTGTCTGCAGCTTCCTTGCTTTGATTTCTTTTACCCCCTTTCTTTCACTTCCAGCCTTGCTGTAGTGCCCCTCGGACCTGCAGCTTTCCCTGTGGGTTGCACTTGGCTGCCCACCCTGCCCTGCTTTGCTGCTCTGACTAGTTCAGATCTGTCCTTCTCCCCTTGCTCTGCTCTCTAACTGCAGCAGCAGATGGGAGCCTCAAGGCCCCTGAGTTTCATTATGCTGCTGCTCCCCACAGGTCTGTCCCAGCACAGGCTGCCTGTGGAAGCAGCCCCAGTGGTGGGATATTTTCCTGTGGTGCTGCCCTACAATGGGAGCTGCAGTCCCCCTTGGATGAACTTAAACCCCTGAGTCTTCACTGAAATACTTTTTTTTTCTTTTAATGACATCCCAATAACTTTCTAAGCAGCTGGTTTAACATAGGCAGAGACTGTTGCTGCAGCTTAAAATTAGTTTTATATTTAATCTGGCATAAAATACTGGAGCAAAAGTAATTCACATTTTCTTGCTGGAAGGCTTCTTCTCTGCCAGCTGCAAATGGCATTCCAAATTGTGGCAGGAAGTCGGTAGCACCCCGTGGTAGCTGACATCCCATGGCAGCTTTCCAACATGCTTCCTATCCGTTTTGCAGGTGTAGCAATGATGCAAATAGTCAGCTGCCCGTATGTAAAGACAGTCGCTACCACCAAGACCGGTAATTTCCAAACCCATCCTAGTTCGTTTTGTCTGTAAGTTGGCATGGTAGTGAATGTGGTTGTTTCTTTTATTTCTTTATTTGCTTCCCCACTTGAATGATTACATATACTTTATTTTCAAAACCAGTATAAATGAAATAATCATATTTGGTCAGGAGATAACTTCCCCAAATAACTGTTAGTGTCAGCTTATTCTGTACCCAAACTCCCGTACAGTTTTCTGTAACCATTGAGTTCTGTAATGACTGTGACTCTCATGCCCATTCTTAGTTCCTAGTTTCTCGTGTGGATTTTTGTTTTCCTGCTCCACATGTGCAGTGGCTGGCTGTGCTCGCATGTTGTGTGCGTGTCTGTGTGTCTGAGTGTGAACTCTCATCTTTCAATTGTGGATTTATGAACAGTCACTCGCTGAGAACACGTTATGGCAATGTGTAATGTGTGATTTCTGTTATTTAAAATGAGACTTCTTCAGTGTTAAAGGCTCAAATTTATGATCTTGAAGTTCCAGTCCTATCTGATTGGTTGTTCTAGAACTTGTCATTCCAAACCTGTTCCTTATACTCAGCTTGTTGGCATGAGTGGAGAGATAGTAGGATACTGCAGCATTCTGGCTTTCTTATCTTTGGATATTTACTTGCCATTTTGCTTTAGGATTTCAATAAAATGGTTTTTTTCCACTCAGTTCACAGTACTAAACAAACCCAACAATCTGATACTGTTTCATTCTCACCAGGTTTTATCCAAGGCTCTGAATTAATGCCAGTATTTAAGGTTTATCAGAGTTCTGTTCAATGTTCTATGGCTCAAATTCAATCCACTCCTGCCTTTTTTTAAGAGCAATAGGAGTATCTCATACAATGGCAGCATAATTAAGCAGTGGAGTAGACTTAACCCCAATCATTTGCTGCAGGCATTTGAGAAAGACTTTTCTAATAAATAGAGACCTAATTTTAAAATAGTAGAATAAATGTCTAAAAGCTAGCAAGCTTTGTGCTTTGCAGAATTACACAAATTAATTAAAATGCAGTTTGCTTGGGAACGGGCATTACTGCTTGCAGAACAGGAAGGAAATTCGGTAACAATGCCTCGCTTTCCAGTTTAACTTTGAGAACAATCCTGTTGATTTCTATGGGTTGCTCTTTGTGAGTTGGGTCAGTAAGGTGCTGGCTGTTGGTCCCCGGGCCCTGCAGTGCCCCTCACTGTGTGCTCTCCTCTTCCTCCCCCGTGGCAGGAGTGCTGCCGGGCATGGCTCCCCCCATCGTGCCCATGATCCACCCGCAGGTGGCCATCGCCGCCTCGCCCGCCACGCTGGCCGGCGCCGCCGCCGTCTCCGAGTGGACAGAGTACAAAACAGCAGATGGGAAGACCTACTACTACAACAACAGGACTCTGGAGTCCACGTGGGAGAAGCCCCAGGAGCTGAAGGAGAAAGGTACTTTGGGGTTTTTTGCTATGTACTGGGAGCATGGCTCAGACCGTCGGTGGTTGTGTTTGAAAGATGAGCAGGGGTATTTCTAATCCCTCATCTCCCCTAAGAGTATTTTGAAGTTCTGATTCTAAGGATCCCCATGAGTTGTATTATTGTAAGATTCAGTCTGAAACTTGCAGCACTTCCTGCTGCACTGTACTGTTTGCTTCTAGAGTTGCTTCCAAATCCTATGCCTAGGGTAAATGCATGTTCCTGTGCCAGTAGAAAGTGAGTTCCTCCCCTGCAGATGTGTTGGAGAAGGTTCCAGTTGCAGACAGAAAGTGAGGGGAATTGAGGAGAAAACCCAGTCATACTAGGAGCTGTAGACCAGGAAAAAATGAACATCATTGTGCTGAATTTCCAGTCTTGAAAAAGTAAATGTATAAATAGATTTGGAGTATAAAGTGAAATAATGTCACCTCCCCCTGTCCACATCCTTATGTTGTGTTTGTGTGAATGCACATCAGATCCATGGGTGGTGTTATATGGGAGGGAAATTGCTCTTGTATTATAAATAACGAGGAAGGGGCAAAAGTCCTGTGGCTCTTACTCAGTTCATAAAGTCATGTAAGAACAGAAATCCAAACAGTTGTGCCTTTTATTGTCTCCTGAATCTTTAGTTACAAGAAGTCTTCGTTTAGAAAAATGCAGGACACTAACACTGTTGGTTCAATTAATGCCCATCTTCCTAATAAATCAGGGTAAAGAATAGGTCTTTTTACTGAGAGGGAAGTATCTAAGGCAGCAAATACTAACTTGCTGAGAGAAGATTGTATGTTTTATATTTTTTGTAAATGAGTGCTGAGAAATCCCCAGGTGGTTCTGCATTGTCTCTGGTTTAATTTTTTTTTTTGTCTGCAAGCATTTAAAGTGTGAAAGTGGTCTTCAGTGTTGCACTGTTAGTCAAGAATTATTATTGGTTTAGCATTTCTGTTAGTACCCTTTAGTCAGCCTTTTAGTATAATAGCTGCCTCACAATATTTCATTTTCCAGTACCAAGTAGATCTTGGCACAGGAGATAACTACGACTTTATGAGCAGACACTGTAAAGCCCAAGAGAGACAGAGAATGGTGAGAATGTACTGAAAAGAAGCTTTGAGTTGGCGTTGTATTTGGAAAATTATACCAATAAAAAGAAATTGGTTGTGGTTCTGTAGTAGTTTCTTAATAACACTCAAGAACACTGTTATCTTTATTTAGAAAAAATGGAAGAGAAGGTCAAAGAGCCAATTAAAGAACCCTCGGAGGAGCCTTTACCAATGGAGACAGAAGAAGAAGAGTCTAAAGAAGAACCTATAAAAGAACTGATAAAGGAGGTAAAAGACCTTGAACCCAAAAGCCATTCTGAAGTCTCACATCCCTCAGCTGTGGCTGCATCGTAGCCCAGGCAGGTTGGCAGGAGCCATGGTTACTAATGCAAGTTCTTAAATTCCTGAGGGATTTGAAAGCCTCCCTTTTTGGACTCAGATCTTTCTTTTGTTATTTTTTTTACATAAGGGAAAAAGAATATTCAAAAGAAACATACATAATATGTCAGTGAAGAAGTTAGTAAGAGCATGGGACAGAGGTTAGCTTCTTACACAGATGTGGTGTTCTTTCACTGGTTTTATGATGCTCAGAGAATGCAACTTGTCCTGATTGTTTGAAATATTTAGTAGTTTTTTCTCTATTTCTTTGCTTCATTATTCTGAACAGTTTGACACAAAGCTCACACATTCCCCCTGTGCTGTAACATGTCCTAGAAAGGGCTGTAGTGTTTTCAGTAAACAAAAGTAACTTTTCCTTTTGGAGGCATTTTGCTGTGCTGAACAGCATAGTTTTTGAGGATGCTAAGGGTGTTTAAATAAAAATTAAAGCTTTTATCCTGATTTCTGTGAACTTCAATGTAGTTTAATAGGCAAAACCACAGAATTCAGTTGCTGGGTTTTGCCACAACTCCACCCTCTTTATTTCTGAGGTAGTAACCAGTTTGCTGATTTCTGCTATAGAGGTTATTTCAGGTTTTCACTGTTTCATACTGTGTGTCTCATTATCAAATAAACTGTTTTTAGGAAAAAATGAAAAATCCTTTGTCAGAAAATACACCCTTACACTTGTATCCAGGCCCTCTTGGATTTCCAGGATTCATGCAGACCTAGGAAGGTATTTAAGTAAGGTTTTGACAAAGTCAAAAGTTAATTAAATGCTTAGAGGTTTTGGAATTGAGATTTTGCAGTAGCAGCTGCTGTTGCAATTCCAGTGCTTCCGTTCCAGGTGTGGATGAAGTGTCATTGTGAGCTGCTTGTCAGCATGGTTTCAGTAAAACAAATTGGTTACTGTGTAATAAATAATTAGCCAGCTGTCATTGCCTGATCCTCAAACTTGTTTTTTCTTTGAGGAGCCAAAAGAGGAAGAAATGACAGAGGAAGAGAAGGCAGCTCAGAAGGCCAAGCCAGTGGCCACCACCCCTATTCCAGGCACCCCATGGTAGGTAACTGCTTCTGAGGGACTGACACAGGTAGAGCAGGTGACAGTGTGTGGAGAACGTGTTCTTAGCATGCTGCAGTTTTAAAATTTCAACTTCAAATTTCAGTTCCTGTATTTTCAAATCTGGCAGCAGAGAAAAGCAGCAGCTCCGGGTCACAGCTGGGCAGTAGGAATGTCTGGCAGTTGTGCAGTGGGTGGAACCTGGGGGGTGTGGCCATCGTGCTCCAGTCTGTGCCCAGGTGACAGGTGGCAGTGGGTGAAGGTGACACCGTTCTCCTTCCCTGCAGGTGTGTGGTGTGGACTGGGGATGAGCTGTGTTCTTCTACAACCCCACCACCCGGCTGTCCATGTGGGACCGGCCCGACGACCTCATCGGAAGAGCTGATGTGGACAAAATCATTCAAGAGCCTCCTCACAAAAAGGGAATGGAAGAAGGAAAAAAACTTAGTAAGAGCAATCTTATTGCATTCTTAGGAAGCACAAATATAACTTACCGCTTTGCTTTCCAAAACTTGTAACATTTAAATCAGTGACAGAAATGTAAGGACATGCTGAAAAGGTGTGTAATGTGGAATGCAGATTGCAGAGTCCATGGGAAAGATGGCCCATTGAAGAAAGTAGATATGAACAAGGTTAATTGTTTTACTAGATGCCAACAGGTTGAAAAGCCCCACAGTTTTCACTGACTAAAAAATTGTGTTTATTTTATAAGAAAGAGTCCAGAAAAGATTGATCATAATGTATGAACAGGCTCTCACAGAAGAGGAGTTAACTTTGAGATCAGCTGTTGGAATAGAGTTTGGAAATAGCTGCCAAGGGAGAGAACGTTCAAAAGGCTGCTGAGATGAGATTTCTCTCTGGCCTGAGTACTAGGGAATGGTCTGGGATGACATATTGGCTTTGTAGTCGGGGGAGAGCAAAGTGCAGGTAATCAGGTAGATCTCAATGTGCTTCATTAGACTGTTCAGCCCGAGTTGTTTTCCCCTAAAAATAAGAGCTCAGTGTTTGTCAATTTTAATTTCAAGTTGGCTAAAATCCACCAGTCCTGCCCCAGTTCCCACAGTGTTACTCTGAAAGCGACTGAGAACCTCTTGTCTCTCCCTTTGTCAGAAAACAATGGCTGCACATGTCATCCTTGGTTTGTGCATGAGGTTTCATTCATAAGTTTAGAAATTTGCATTAATATAAAATCTAAAGTCTTATTTAAATCTGTTACAGTTAGAGAAGAGCATGAAGCTGCAGAGGAAGCAAATGAAGATGAGCCTATTAAAATAAAGAAGCGCAAGTAAGTTTTTGATTTTTCAATACCAAGTGATCTGTGTAGGTACAATAACTGAAGTTTTTTCCTTGATCCATGTATGTTGTGTCCAGCAGAGTAGAATGGGAGCAGAGGGTTGGTGGAAAGAGTCATCAGCTGTCTGCTGCTCAGCAGCTCAGGTAGTTTATATTTTCCTGAGATAGCTGAAACCCATGCAGAGAGAAAATAGCATATATTTTGGAAGTCATTTGAAATGTAAATAAATGGTGTAAGTTGGTGAATCCAAAGAATATTCTGAGTGTAGTGTGTCTTAAATAGCTTGCTTCTGTTATTCATTAATTTCTGTGCACAAGACTTGCCAAAATACCTGCCACCTAGATTTTTCATAGTGGGTTCTCTATTTTCACTCTGTTACAAATGTTTACTAGTTTAGCTTATGTCTTTTGGTCTGGTTTGCCTTTTGGAAGTGATATATGAGATACACATGCCGTTTCAAAAGTGGTTTTACCATGTTATTTGTGGTTGTGTCATCTTAGGGAGGATCATGGAGCTGTTAGCAGTAAGGGCTGGGCTTTGTTTGGGATGAAGTGCATTTGTTCTTAGTAAACCTAAATCAGCACACTTCTCCAGAAGGTTTTTGATGGGTGAGGTCTCACCTGTGTCTCAGTGTTCTTGGTGTCATGACTGTGAGGTGTTCCCAGCCTGCACAAACTCTCTTAGTGCCTCATGGCCCAGAACAGAAGGTTGGAAAATTGGTGCTGTTGATGTAAAATCTGCTTCATGTCTGGTATGGCCTTTGAATGCAGCCAGACTGTGCTGATTGCTTTCAAGTCATTTGTTGGCACTGAAGTTACTTGGAATACCTTGGCCCCTGAGCTCTGTGTGTGAAAGCATTCTTGTCCACCTCTGGGAGTGGCTTTCATGGATTGTAAGCCTGTTCTTCTGGGATGATCAACGATATCTGTCCTGTCCTGGTGTGGTTCAGGTTCTGACCTCCAGGGCTGGCATTTTACTTCTCAGCTTACACTTTGTTTGGTTATTTTCCAGGAAAGATGATATCAAAGACATTGATTCTGAGAAGGAGGCTGCTATGGAGGCTGAGATTAAAGCTGCTCGAGAGAGAGCCATCGTGCCGCTGGAGGCTCGCATGAAGCAGTTCAAGGACATGCTGCTGGAAAGAGGGGTCAGACACCTCTGTGTGTGTGAGGAGGGGAGGGTCAGATCAGAAGTGTGTGTGTGTGTGAGAAGGGAGAAAGGGAAGTTCGTGCAGAGCTCTCAGTTCTTGACGAATTCCAAACCTGTGACACTTGCAATTACAGCAAAGCTTTGATTTCTGTGGAGCTGAAATGACAGGGTCAAGACATATAATTTTCCCCCCCGGTTTTTTCCCCAAATTAAGTAATTACCAAAGTGGAAATTGCCATTGAAGAAGAATAGGACACAGGAATTGGACACATCCTTAATGTTCTTGCAGACGTTCCTACTGAGAAAAGCAGCAACTTCCACTCTAGTCTGTACAGTCTTATCCTTAAATGGGAGACTAATTGCATTTAGTTAACTAAGTCTGAAATGCTAATTAATTTTGATAAATTAGACTAGTTCAATATAAATTTGGAGTAGTAACTAAATAATGGAAGTGGTTCCAGCTGCCTATGGAACACAGCTTCTAAAGGCTTTCTTTCAATGTACATTTTATTTTTAATGTCACACGGCAGTAGTAAAGAAGTGTGTGTTATCCTTTAAAAGATTTCAAATTAAATTGATGTTGAAACTTTCCGTGACAGCTTCTGTCATCCACTAGTGATGAAAACTCTAGGATGAGTTTGCTTCCTTCTTTTTATCATATCTTAGTGCCTTCAAGGAAAACTGTACAACTCCTGTATAATTTGTATGTTCGTATTTGTTTAATTGAAGGTCTCTGCCTTTTCAACGTGGGAGAAAGAGCTGCACAAGATCGTGTTTGACCCTCGTTACTTGCTGCTCAACCCAAAAGAAAGGAAACAGGTAAAGTTCCTTTCACTTCTCACGCAGACACAGCTCCTGCAGGTTTATCTGAATCCTCGGTCTTTGTTTCTGCAAACCTTTCAGATTAATTAGTGCTGCAAGGGATTTTTGTCATGAGTAGGGTTTGCCTGGAAATGGAAACCAGCAAGGGATGGTGTTGATAGTTGCTTTATTTCCTGTGGTTGGAAGATCTCATATTTTAACACAGTGGAAGTTGTATGTCTACAGAGCACTGCTGAAACCTGAATGAAATAGTGAGAGTCATCAGTATCTTGTCAGAGTATTGGCATAATAAGTAATCTAGCTATTTTCTTTAAAGAAAGTGTTGGGGGGGAAACCTAAAGTGCATTTTAATTGTTAAGAAGTTCTCACTTCAGCAGCTTTTCTTTGAGTGAATGTAGGGAAATGGAAAGCTTCAAGAACATGGGAAGTGTCTGAAACATGGGACCCAGGAAAATGTTAATGGGAATGTGTAAGGAACTTCTTCCCAGGTCTCAGATGGTGTGTTAGGTACAGCACCCTGCATGTGCAGCAGCTTGGATCATTGCCATATTGAAGTGCAAGGTGTCTCTAAGATTTCTGCCTCCTCTGTGTTGATTTTGTGGTGAGAGGAAAGGGAACAAGGGAAGGAAAGCAGTGGGATTATTCTTCCCTTATCCCTCGAGCTTCTGTGTGTCACTTGTGTGTTTGCTGTGGGTGACTGTTGTTTCTGTAGGTGTTTGATCAGTATGTGAAAACCCGAGCAGAGGAAGAGCGCAAGGAGAAGAAAAATAAAATAATGCAGGCCAAGGAGGATTTCAAGAAAATGATGGAAGAAGCAAAGATTAATCCAAGGTAGGAGTTTCTTTGGGGCTCGTGTGCATAAGCTCTACTAGGATGCAGCGTGTTGAGTGGTATTGGGTTGATTAACCTTGTTCAAAATGGGCAAAGAGGAGAAAAATCATGAGGTACTGTTGAAATCTTCCTTTATGTGCTTGTATTCACCTCATCCATGAAATAATAGAACTTGTGATTTACATATTTCAAGTTGAAGAAATCCCCAGCCTGCTGCCTGGATTGTGAGAACAGCCTCAGATCCACCACAAGTTTCTTTAATAACCCTGTTTCTTCTTAATAACTCTTGGAGAAGCACTCGGGAGGTTTCTTGGGTTTGGAGGGGGCTGAAGGGATGTTCCTCCTGTTACAAGCTCTGTCAGTGATGATATGATAAAATGTTTGGTTGCTTTAATACAGCACTGATTACACCCCCCTCACGTTCTGACCACGGGCTGCAGTGAGAGCGAGGGGATGGCAGTGAATGTACACTCGAGATTTCACTGCTGGTGTTACTTGTTTCACAGCTTCTGCACATAGAGGTCATGAGATACATGCTTGTGTCACCAGATAAGCTCCAAAGCATCCTCTTTCAGCATCTCTTGGCTCATATGGCATTAGTTCTTTCCCAATGAAATAACAGCTCATTTGTTTCACTTCAGCTCATTTTTTCCAGGGACTCACTTGGAAATTTGGTGACAGTGCTGTGGTAACTTTTAAATTTCTTCAGAGCTGACTGTAACGCAGTAGTAGGCTGGAAGACTGGAGGCATGGAAATGCCTTAAGAAACAGTTATGTTATCTTTGGTATCCTCAGCTTTCAGCATATCTCCAGTATGTCATGTTGGGACTGATTCTTTACCTGATTATGGGCTGGGGTGGGAAAAAGAATTCCAGCTGAAATACTGTCTTGTTTAATCTTATCCTTTGTCTTCTGGTTTCAGTGTTTGTCTAAAGATATTGCTGTACTTCTGTGAGTGCCAGACTGGTTTTTTATCATCTATCTCAGTCCAACATGCTCAAGAGTTTGTGTTCCTCTTCACTTGAGCAGCTCTTGTTCTTCAATCTAGCTGTACATTCACTTTCTAATCCTTTTGAATAAGCTACCAAATTCTCTTCTTGTTTCAATTTACCCTACAGCAACAGTAGGCTGGATTTTCCAAGTCTAATTATTTCCATGCTGTGATGAAAACATTCGTATGATTATAAGTGTCTCACGTATTCTTGGGGCCAGATTTGCATCAGAGCTTGGAAAAAGCACAGTAGTGATTTTTTTCCGAGGTAAGTGGCAGTAATGTACGTACTGCACAGGTTGGAATCTGGCCCTGGAGGTGAGAGAATGGTCAGGGAAACGCTGTGGGATGAGGGGTTGAAAGCCCGGTGTTGCTGCCTCTGCCCATGGTGTTTGAAGGGGTTTCAGCCCTGTGTGGTTTAAGCTCAGGCTCTGCAGTGTGCACTGCAGGGGGAAGAGCTGGCACAGCCAGTGTTCTGTGGGGACTCCTATCAAAGGCTGGCTGTCTTGGTGAACTCTTAGCATGGTTTGGCTGCAAGTGAGTGCACCTGAGATTTTCGGTTTCACAGCTGTGAAATACCTGGACAGACTGAACTGCTCACCCACAGAAAAGAAGAGTTTTGTAGACAACTGAGATTTTTTTTGTTTCTTTTCCTTGGTTGCACTGTAGTCTCTCTCCACACCTGCCCCTTCTGCAGGTGGCTGTACTGAACAAACCAACCCACCCTTGTAAGTCTCTGACAAACACCTCTTGTGTGAGTGCTGACTCCTCTTATAGTGTTCATTGGTCGAGAGCTCTGTAGTGAGACCATAGGATTTGCCTTTTGGGTTTTTGTCACTTGTGCTCTGGCATGTATTGCAGCAGAGGAAATACCTCCCTGCTGAACCTGCCTCCCAGCCCAGACAGCTCTGCCAAATGAGTTCACTTGCCATTTTGTTGCAGAACTACTTTTAGTGAATTTGCAGCCAAGCATGCTAAAGACTCGAGGTTCAAGGCAATTGAAAAGATGAAAGATCGAGAGGCCTTGTTTAATGAGTTTATCACAGCGGCAAGAAAGAAGGAGAAGGAAGACTCGAAGACCAGGGGAGAGAAGGTAAGGGGACTCTTGAGTTCCAGCAGTGTGAGTGGTGTGAGTGAGATGGGACAGAGCCAGTGCTTGGCTTCCCTCAGCCTTCCCCAAGACACGGGCCTGCACTTCCCTAGAGCTGGTACAGGCAGACACTTCAGGGGTGTCCCCCTGGTTTTTCTGAACAATTTCAAGTTGGCAGTTTACTGACTTTTAGAATATTTAGGATTGAATTGTGTTTACCTGTGGAGCTGAGTTTGCTTAAACAACAACACTGGGGTTTTTTTTAATTTACCCAAGCAGTAACATTATCTTCTTAACTGAAGTAATGCTTGATTTTTTTTTTTTTTTTTTTGTTTTTTGTTTTTTTTTTTATTAAGCTCCTTTATCCTGATGCATTAAAAGGCAAAGGAGTCTTACCCTGTTTGGCTGGAACCCCAAAGCTGGTCATTACCTCTCTGTTCCCTCAGTGGGGGCAGGCAGGACTTGCAATTCCCTGAGGATAGTCTCATTAAGTTCAAACAGTTCCCTTTCTATCTCAAAGCAGGCACTTAGGGAGGGACTTTTTAAGCTTTGAATACGTAGATCTTACATTTAAACTGCTGGTCATTAGATTTAAAGGTCAGCTATGAGAGATTAATGAACTGCCAGTGTCACGTGCCTGCACTGCCAGTGGTGGGGAGCAGCTCTCCCCCTGGAGATGGGACATCACCTGGGGCCACCAAAGCCTGGGGCCACCAAAGCCTGGGGCCACCAAAGCCTGGGACCACTTACTGCCACGTCCCTGTGTGAGTGTGAGTGGAGGAGGTCACCTCTGAAGGCCAATCATTTTGGACATGTGGAAGTCTGCAATTTTTGTTACATAGTGTGAAATTACTGTAGATTTCCGTGCCTGGAATGCTTGCAGGAGAGAGAAATGCTGGGGGACAGGTCAGATTTGGGGACAGTTTCATTCTTGGAGAAGGAAGCATTGCATATTTTTAAAATCTGGGTGATCTGATATGATTTGATTCTGTACTTGATTTTCTCAAACGTTGCCTTATTGCTGCTGTTTTCCATAAATGATTGTGCTTTCAGAGGGGAACTGATGTAGTTCAAGACTAGATTTTAATACTGCAGTTTGATTGTGAATATGGAACTTTAAAGCATTTTTGCAGCTTAATAGTGCAGTTGAAGACTTTAAAGAATAAGTGCTAGTTTTGTTGTTGCATGATTGTTCTAAAGTTGAAAAGTTAAAAGAAGAGATTGTATTTATTTGCTTTGAATAATGTTTTTTTTTTCTCCAAAAGCCTTTTGTAACCATTTTATGTATTCTGTTTTATAACAAGTGGATAGACTTTACAGTTATGTGCTGTGCGGCCTGTCAATCAGTTCAGTCTGACAGCTGTCAATCACTGACACGCAAATATTATGGGATTCCCTAGTGAGGAAAGCATTGGTATCTCTGTGTGGTGACTTTAGCCTCCCGCAGTTCCGGTACTTTACATTTTTTTAGTTTTTTTCCTTGTGAAGTGATGAGAGTTGTACCTGCAATGTGTTAACTGCAAAAAAAAAAAAAAAAAAGACTTCTAAATACACCTGAAATGTTTTCAGCCTTATTTTCCTTTGATTTTGAAAGTGCTTAAAACATAAAATTTAAGACATTTAACCTGAAGCTTTCTCAGTCTGCCCAAAATCTTTGCTTTGGGAGAATCAACTTCACAGAAATCTTTAATGTAAGGGTTTAGATTTTAGATACATAATGTTTGATTTTGCCTTATGGGGCTTTGGCCTATGGGATGGGGATAGAGCAGCCAGCTTTTCCAATGGCTGGAGTTATTCCTGTGCCTGATTTCAGTGAGTAAATCCCATGCCAGCACTTCTCAGGTGGCAGAGTGGAGCAGCAGCGTGCTAAGGGTGTCAGGGAAGGCGCTGCGGGCAGGTCGTGGTGCCCAAGCTGCTCCTTCTGCCCTGTCCCGAGCTGAGCTGTGGGAGCTGTCCCAGGTGACACAGACTGCTGGAATGCAAACTGCCTGCACCTCGTGCTGCTGGCTGTCCCCAGCCAGGGCTCTGGGTGGCACTCCACGTGGTGGAGCTAGTCCCTGTGTGCAGGCACACGGAACTCCCTGCCCACAGCTGGCAGCTGAAAATGTTACTCCTTGGGGAGATGCTTTAGACTCAATTATTTGAGACACTTTCATCTTCTTTTTAAAATTTAAAATGAGCTGGCAATGCCTGTGCTGTGTACAGGGCACCCGAGTGGAGCTCACTGTGCTTTAGAGCACTGAGGGCTGGAGTGCCATTGCTTTTCCTGGGGCAGGAATTGGCTGTGCCCTCCTGTCTCCTGCCAGTCGGGAGCTCGCAGGGCTGCAGCTGCTCCCGCTGGCAGCCACACAGCTGGGCAGGGGCTCCAGAGGGAGTGCGGGGTGCTGCTGGCAGCTCCCCCAGGAGCATCCTCCTGCAGCCCTCGGGTGAAGCTTTGTGTGGCAGCTGGTGCCACGGTGCTCCTGTGGAATACACACACAGGTGATATGTGCAAGAGCTTGGGGATACCCTTACCTTAGAGACTTCTGTAGTAACAGCTGGGAACTGTTTGGTTTCTAACAAATATTTCAAATGCCATGGCTTAGAAAGCTTCATATTTCTTAAACTGCATGCATGTTTTATGATGTTTTGAAACAACATTCTTAATTTTACGATGAATAAACAGTTTGCTTAGCATTTTGTTGAGCTCCTTTAAGATAAATCAGTAGTGCTGTAGCTGTAGCACAACATCCCGCTGGCACTAAGGGGCTGGTCTCTGATCTCTGATTTACTGTCTTAGTCTCCTTTGGTATAGTAAAGAAAGCCTATAGAGCTTTTTATGTTTATATGTTAATATTTTGAAGAAGTGAAAGTATTGGTGGGCCAGGCTGCAGAATGTTGGTGCTGATCTTCATTCCGTTCCTGCATTCTGTAACCAAACATGTTTTAGAGGATGAGGATGTGCCAGGTCTCTGGCAAGCTGGAGCCTGCTCTGTCCATCTGCTCCCTTCCCTGAGGAACCTCAGTGTTCTGCAGCTAAACTGCTTCTCCTGATTTCCCTATTTTAAGGGATGGGGAGGGGAGATAAGTAGCAAGTAACAGCCAGTCCTCCTCCTGGATTTTGGCTTTAATCAATGTACCATAAAGCTTGCCGAGTTTGTGGCCTGGCAGGGTGTGGGGTGCTGTGGAAGCAGCACCCTTTGCCCTGCCTGCAGAGCCCTGGATCCTCCCCTGGCCCCAGCGAGGAGGCAGCCCAGCCCTCACCTCTGCTTTGGGAGGGGAGGCTGAAAGGCCAGCCAGCCTGCCAGGAATGTATGCTGACCTAAGAGCTGCAGAGCAGCAGGAGCAGGCAGATCATCTTCCCCAGAAACCAGGCTATCTAATAAAGGCACAGTAGTTGCCCTTACAGCTGCTGGTTCTGGGACTTTGGATGAAAACTTGTTGCTAGTTGTATTGAAATAAAACCTGCTATGATTCATCCTCTGCCAGCCCTTGCAGTGGCTGTTGTTACAGGCAGAAATGTGACATGCCATTTCCAACTGACAAAGTAGACTAAAACATTTTCTTTAAACTTTTATGTAAATGTGCATGTCCATCCTAAATATAATTTACTTAATTACCATGTGTGGATAATTCTTTATTGGTTAGATCCATCTTAAGACATCACTCTTTGCTGGCAGATCCGAGCATTTACCTCTGTTAATTTTACGCTTCAAGGATGAATCTGTAAACACCTGATTTCTCTAGAACCCTGTTTCAAGCTGCATGGCTTCTGGAGTACTAGTACTGATATGCAAAGTGCTATCATGCAGCATCAGTAACTTGTTAATTTGACATATATAAAAGCTCAAAACCAAGCTTAAATTGGGAGTAAAATAATAAAGAGTGTATTGGCGGATCATTCTCTACAGAGTTCATAGATGTAGCAGATTGCCTAAATGTATCTGCTTTGGCAAAATTGTCTCAAGGAACAGTGAATTTGGGCTGCAGTTATGACTAAATTCAGAGTTTTAGTGATTGCTCTAAATGACAATGGTATGTGATGTTAATGTGATCCCTTTGAAGAAGGTAAGTCAACTCCTTTTTTATAAGAGCTATAAACTGTGGGATATTAAAGTGTCTTTCTCAAGTGTTGTCTTTCTGTTTCTGTCTGTATAACAGATCAAAATGGACTTCTTTGAGCTGCTGGCAAACCACCACCTGGATAGTCAGTCTCGCTGGAGCAAAGTGAAGGACAAAGTGGAGACTGACCCACGGTACAAGGCGGTGGACAGCTCCTCACAGAGGGAGGACCTATTCAAGCAGTACATCGAGAAAATAGCCAAGGTCGGCAGGGAGCACTGGGAGTGTGGCTGTGGGTGTGCTGTGGGCAGACTGATCTGTGCTGCAGAGCATTCCATCCCTGAGTTACTGTAGGAGTACCCCAGAATGGCAGCTTGGACCTTAGAAGTTCTGTCCCTGGTGGGATGTTTGTGGGACCTGTGTGCATGCGCACACACAATATCTGGGAGAAGTTATGTCTCAAAGATTCCTATGAAATCACTAGTGGTAAAAATGGCTGTAAAACTGCAGCAGCTACTGACACCACACTGATTACTTCCTCCTAGGATGGGCTGCATTTCCTTTGCTGTGATTTTCCCTATCAGCTGAGCTTCCTTCAGCGATGTGTTTTCATACCTCGTTCCTTCACTGCTTGTCTCCTAATGCAATGTTCCTGCCATTCTCTTCCAGGCAGTTAATAGTTGAGAATGTAAAACTGGGCCAACAAACAGTGATCCCCTTGGCCTCCTGTATTCAGTCTGTCACTGGGCACAGTTCCTGGGAATAGTTGATCTGTGACCAAACTTGTCTCTCCACCATGTAAACCCTCTAATGCTTCAGTATGGCTCCTGAAGCAAAGTTTCGTAATCCATAGACCCCAAATCCCTTTAAAGTGTTTTGTTCTGAGCTGCCTTTTAGTTTGATTTCCTTTTATTCTCTGTCAAATGAGAAGTGTTGCTTTTCCTGAGAGCAGTTTGCTGCTGGGTTTCAGAATTTGGATTCTGAGAAGGAGAAGGAGCTGGAGCGGCAGGCGCGCATCGAGGCGAGCCTGCGGGAGCGCGAGCGGGAGGTGCAGAAGGCGCGCTCGGAGCAGACCAAGGAGATCGACCGCGAGCGCGAGCAGCACAAGCGGGAGGAGGCCATCCAGAACTTCAAAGCTCTGCTCTCCGACATGGTGAGGCACTGACAGGCTTTGGCTGGTGCTCCCTGCAAAAGCCCTTGGGCGTTTGGAGCTCTGCTCCAAAGAGGTGGAATCCCGCTCGGAGTTTTGCCTTGTTGGGAGAGAAGGCTGTGCAGTTCGGGTTCTCATCCAGAGGGTGCTCTCCAGGCTGGAAACAGGGCTCTGGAAACACAGGCTGGTGTCTCTGGAAATAATGATCTCTGAGGCTGCCTTTCCAAGCACTCTGGTGAACACAGGGTGCTACTCTCAGAGCAGGAAGGAAAGGAGGGTGCTTGGATTTTCTGGTTTTGAGACTGCTCAGATGGGTCTCTGCTCTGAGGCAATGCAGAGGGATTCCTTCTGCTGCTGCCTGTTCAGTGTTCGTGGGGAGCCTGCTGCAGTCTTCTCTTAAAAACTGAGGGTTTATCTTTTATTTTAACCTTAACTTTAAACAAGATTAAAAAAATCAGCATATAATAGTTACCAGTGAACTGTGGAAAAAACTGGTTTAAAAAGGACTCATCTTCGTCTCAGGTGCGCTCCTCGGATGTGTCCTGGTCTGACACCAGGAGGACTCTGCGCAAAGATCACCGCTGGGAGTCGGGGTCCCTGCTCGAGAGAGAGGAGAAGGAGAAGCTCTTCAATGAGCACATTGAGGCACTTACCAAAAAGAAGAGGGAACATTTCAGGCAACTTCTGGATGAAACTTCAGCGGTGAGAGCTGTTGCTGTTCAAATTGACAATCCCTGCAGCTCACTGGGATTTCCTTTGCTATTTTTCTGTCCCACAATCTGATCGTTCCAGGGCCTCTTCACTTCATCACTCTCTTTTCTCTCTCATAACAAAATTTGTGCATTACATTTCCTTACCTGTTTTTCTGGAGTTTTACTTTGATTGAACATACAGTTAATTTACATATAAACTTCTAATCAGTGATCTTTTCCTCTCCTTTTTATTTCTTCAGTACTGAGTTATTTGATACTCTTCACTGTCTGGCTCCTTCAGATACTCAGGGTGTTTGCCTTAATGGCCATCAGTATGGTCTTACCCAGTTCATCTGTTCTGATGTTCTTCTTCTGAACCTGAACTTTTACCCTGCTTGTGCTGTGCAATGCATCCCTGATTCTGTGCTCTGGGGGTTTAGTGGGGTTTCCTCTTATTTAGTTCTGTGCCAACTTCAGGCAGCTTTCATTTAACCTGTAGGTTTTACCTGATTTTTAATGCATTAGTTATTTTAGTTTAGAGGCAAGTTTTCTGCAGGTAATTTTTAACACAGTATACATAATTGTATGAGAAAAAGACTTCAGAAAGTAAATGATACTTGGAGGACCTTGATCTGAAAATGCCATCTCAAAATATGAAAGAGTCACTCTGTAAAATCAACTCATTTTAAAAATACAACTGTAATGGTATAAGTAATCAGAACCCAGCACTTAACAGCAAGTTCATCAGTGGATTTGAGATTATTTAAAGCTTCAGAGGTTAGTAGCATTTGCTAATTTACTTTTAATTTAACTATTTTTGCTTCTTTTGAAAGATAACTTTAACATCAACATGGAAGGAAGTGAAAAAAATCATTAAAGAAGATCCAAGGTGCATTAAATTCTCTTCGAGTGACAGGGTGAGTGGTTTGCATCACTCCTGCTGACTTCCAGCCTGGTGCAGGCTACAGAGAAGTGAGTTGGTGGCTGCTGCAGTGGGTTCAGCTCCGAGTGGACATAGGTGTTAGTAGTTAAATATGGTTTTTAAAAAATTAAAAATGTAGAAGGTAAAGAAAAGTATAATTGACATGTAATTATTGTTGGTGTTCAGTTGCAGGAAGTACTGGAGCTGCATTCAGTGGTTCACGGTTATCTTTCATCTTTCAGAAAAAGCAAAGGGAGTTTGAGGAATACATCCGAGACAAATACATCACTGCCAAAGCCGACTTCCGGACGCTGCTCAAAGAGACCAAATTCATCACTTACAGGTGGGGAGTGCCATGCTGGGGCAGGACTGGGCTTTTATTCTGCTTCACCATACAAACGGCCGCAAACTGGTGCCTGTGTTTTCCTGGTTGATGTCTGTTACTCAAGTCTTTCATGGTGCTTAATTAACCCAGCACGGGTGCAGCAGCGAGCCTGTGTTTTCTGTGCCCAGAGCACTGTTAGGTGCCCAGCCCCAAGCCTAGCTGACATCTCTAGCTCGGGTGGCCAGGTCCCTGCTCCCTTCCCTGGCTGGCCTGTGCCCGGGGCTCGCTGCCTCCACCAGCGGCATTGTCACCCTTGCTTTCAGATCCAAAAAGCTGATCCAGGAGTCGGACCAGCACCTGAAGGACGTGGAGAAGATCCTGCAGAACGACAAGCGGTACCTGGTGCTGGACTGCGTGCCCGAGGAGCGGCGCAAGCTCATCGTGTCCTACGTGGATGACCTGGACCGGCGCGGGCCCCCGCCGCCCCCCACCGCCTCCGAGCCCACGCGCAGGACCACGAAATAGCCACGGCTGCTCCTGACCCAGGTGTCTGCCAGACCCAAACGCTTGCATGAGCCATCTGTCAGGTTACACACATCCATTGCCGTGAATATATTCAAACATCTGAGGAGCAGAGGCAGAAGCAGCATTAGTGAACGTAAAATGATCTCTGGGGGAAAACCGACAGCAACGCAAACCCACATGAAAGGTATTTATGAGTTAATTGGAGCATGACTGACAAATCCCACGGTGTGGGCTGTCTGGTGGCTGTGGGTCAGTCTCAGGGCGGTGTGTGTGAGGTGTGGGTGGCTGGTACCTGGGGCTTTCCTCTCAGCAGTGCCCTACATGTGAGTCCCAAGGGTGATCATGCTGTGGTTTGAGCGTGTCCCACACGTGTGCCACCAGCTGCCTCCTGGTGCCCGCAGTCCGTACAGGAGGAGGTGACACGCTCTGGTAGCTTAAATTACTGATCACTGACAGCCCACTCTGGAAACACCAGTCCCAGTTCTCTGCTTCCACCCTTGGGAATGGAACTAAATCTGTTAGAGCCAGGCTTAGAGCTGAGTGGAGAACAGGGACTTGGAGACCACACCAGGTTTCTTCACAGTCTGCTCTGTTCCTGCCCCCAGTCATCGATTTGCAGCAGTCAGGTTGCTCTGCCCAAGTGAAGTTCTGTCTAATGAGTTTTGCTCAAAGCTGGAAATCCCAGAGGTGACTGAGCAAGCCAGGACGGTTGTATAAACACATTTTTATTTACGATAAAGTGATCTTTACATACTTCTGGATTAGACTGTGCATACCCCCTCTGGGCAATTCTTGTAAACTATACTCCTGTTTTGAATGTTAAACTTGTGTTTCTAAAGTTTAATTTTGAAATGTTGGGATTGTTCAGTTTATGTATTTGAACTACAATAAACCAACCCTTTTTATATATGGATTGTACAGGCCTAATCCCAATTTCTGTTGGATTTTGTTGGACTTGTGAATTTATGAGTAAAGCAAACGACTGAAGTGATACTGCCTACGTTCTTGGCTGTGCTCAGCAGAACAGGGCCTGGGGCACTGAGCAGTGTGGGGTCAGCGTGTGGGCAAGGGGGGTGAGCAGAATGATTTTCCAATTTAGCTCTTTTGTCTGTTGCTTAAACACGAGCTGGCAGTGCTTGCAGAGCCAGTTTCTTTCTGCTGCTTGTGTCTCTTTACAGGTGTCTCTTGCTCTTGGAGGAGGGCTGGGAGAGGAGTCCCTTCTTCCCTCACCCTGACAATTGGTTTCTTGTCAGCAGTTGGTGTTGGTGGCCAGGGTCAGGACTTGCAGACTGAGCATCGAGAGAGGGGTTGTTTGACAGACTGGGACAGTCTGGGGAGCCTTGTGCTGCTGACAGCAGAATGTGGAGCTCTGTGCTGCTGGTGAGAGTGTACTCCCTAAAGTCAAGGCGTGTGTCCCTCCCCTCTTGGTGTCTGCCCCTTCCATTGGTGTGAAGATACCCAAACCACCCGGAACCAGTGTCAGTCGGTGCCTTTGCTGGGAGTGGAGTGATGAGGAGTGCAGCTGGCTAACACCAGAAGTGTGAGACCCTGTGGGACATGGAGCTCCCACAAAGAAAGTAAAGCCACAGCTGGCCAGGGAGGCTTGCAGGCTTTGGGAAGCCCTGGGCTGTGGGACAATCTCTGTGTGATAACCAGGTCAGCTCATTCCAGGGCTCAGCTGCCAGTACAGAGCCCCCTGGCTCCCCAGCACAGGGTGGGCACAGGGGATCCCCACTGCTCTCTCCATGTCTGACGTGGCCCATCTGCCCCTGCCAGCCAGCACGGGGCCCTCGTGTGTGGCCATGGTCGTGTCTGGGACAGGTGGTGCCCAGAGCAGCACAGGTGCTGCAGGGAGCTGTGCTGGGAGCTGCCCCCTGTGCCCACTCCCTGGCTCTGCCAGTAACTGGATTTCCTCTTCCTCAACACAACCCAGGGGGAAGCTGTGTTTTTGTTACGGCTGGTTTAGAATATCGTGAACTTGTTCATCAAATAAGATGGCTATTAATTTTAATTGATCTGGTTTATGGAGACCAGATGTTCATAAAGATTTATTTGCTTATTCTGTGGATAAAGCAATCATGCCCACGTGCAGGGCTCCTGGCTGTGGGTGCTGCTGGTGGACCATGGCATGGTCTTTGGCAGAGTCCCTAGTTTGCCTGGAGCTAGGGGGGCAGCCCATGGGATCCTCATCCAGACACATGGTTGGGTTTAAGGGATGCTGACAATGTCCCTAGCATCATTCCTATGGCAGCCCAGGAGGTCTCCTGGCTGGCCCTGCCCTCTGTGGCCACTCACAGCAGGACAGAGGGTCAATCCAAGCAAGCTTAAGAAAGGGAAAGAAGCTCTGCTTTTGAAACGTTCTGAAGTTTTGCCTTGTGGAGCAACCAGATCCAGCAGCCCAGAATGTGCTGCACCCGATGGAGCAGAGCCAGAGCAGTTCCTGCTTTTTTGGCTGATTAAGGTCCTGCAGCTCATGTGAAGGTAAATGAGTGTGAGAAACATCTCCCTGCCTACACTGTCCATGCCCTGCAGCTGCTAATTAAGGGCTGCTGTATGAATTCATCACCAGGAGCAACCCAGAACTGGGGCAGGGACTGGGGTGGGGCCAGCAGCTCCCTCCAGGGCTCCATCAAGTACCGAGGTTCCTGTGCAGTGCTCCCACTCCCACATTACACAGTGTCCCACTGTCCCACACCCTCAGAGGGACCCAGGGCATCCTGTCACCCCTCACAGCACAGCCCTGGCAGCCACCCTCAGCCCAGGAGCCTTCAGACACTGCACAACAGCCACAGACTCCACACAGACACGTTTGGGACAACTTTACTTCTGACACCGCAGCGCAGGCTTTCCTTACAGAACCATAAAGGAGCATTTTCTTATAAAATGGTTCATTTACTCTTGCTATTTTATTTTACCGTTTCATTAAAAAAAAAAAAAAAAAAGTTACTCCCAAAAGCCATCCCTTGGAATAAATCTATAAGCCAGTGCACTTTGTTCTTCCCTTGGAATGGCTCCTCTGAAAGTGGTGCGCGGGGGCCGCTGCCTCCAAGCAGCTCCCGGTTTTCCGTGCAGTCCGTGAGCTCCGGGGGGTGCAGCAGTTCCTCTCCCTGGCCAGGACGTGCCGGGATCCTCATGGTGCCCGCAGAGGCTGTCCCGGGGACCTGGCCCTGGGTGGCTCCTGTCCAACCCCGAAGGCCTTGGGTGCGGGGGGTGCCAGCTGCCCCCTCGGGAGGGACGGCAAGGGTCACCCTCGTGGAGCCACTGTGATGGTGTTGAATTTTGGAATTGACTTCATCTGCTTCTTGCTGCAGGAGCAGGTTTCAGATTTACAGAAAGTCCAGTCAATCTTTTTTTATTGAACAGTTGCTCAAGTAAAGAGGGACCTGACCAATCTGTAGAGTAGAAAAAGGCAGCCTCGCCATGCAAAGAGAAAGAGTTACTGGCTTTATTATTACTATCATTGTTATTATAATGTAGGACTGCAGACAGCCTCTCTCTGACACAGTCAGGGGCTAACAGCAATATACAGTTGGATTCTTTTTTAGGTCATAAATTAGCAACTTATACTTTATCTTTAAAAAAATTGAATAAATAAATAAATTAATTAAAAAAGAGAGAAAGAGAGAGAAAGAGAGAGAGACAGCCAGTCACGACATGCAAGAGCTCACAACAGAATGAGAAAAATGACCAAAGCAAAGCCCAGAACTGCAGCAGAGCCCAGGGTTGGTTTGGTTTGCGATCAATGCAGGTCGGAAGCATCGTTTATAAAGGTATTTCATATACCAAAGAAGGCACCACAGTATCTACAAAGCCAAATCCTCAGGAGGGTTCTGGGGGCCAGGGGGACAACCTGGCTGGAGCAGACACATTTGGAGGTGCAGCACGTATCCCCCCCCCAAAACTTGTCCATTGCAAAACTGAACTTTTCCTTTTTATGTTTGGTTTTGCTGTCTCTGTTGGTAAAACACAAAATAATTGTAATAAAAACACAAATGTGGAAAGTGGCAAAGGGAGGCAACATTCCAATCTTCAACACAACAGGTGGAATATTTCTGGGATCAGTGTTAAAGCAATTGGAGTGGGACCACTGCCACCAGAGCTGGCCAGAGCCCATGGTGTGTTTCCCCAAGATCCCTTCCCCAGCTGTCAGCCCCCTCCACATCACCTCCTCAGAGGGCCACTGCCACCCCAGCACTGCCTGGGGACACGGGACAGCCAGGCCTGACATCCTCACACTGCCCTGTAAGAAGTCTCAGCTTTCCCTGGGTACATCTGGTCTCTGGGGGTGCCCCCAGTGGCCCCTGGGCCGGGGTGCCCCAGTGCTCCTCTGCACAACCGCGATCTGCACAGCAGGAACTGAACAAAGGACAGGAAGGAAAGGAGAACAAAGAAAGAAAGAGAGAAAAAAAAGGAACAGTTGAAACCTTATGTTTACTGGTATCAGTACATGAGACTCCTAAAGAACACCTGGTCCTCCTAGTTCACCTTGTCCTGGAATATGTACAGGTTGTTCGTGGCTGCCACAGCGATGATGTTCTCGGAGGGGTGCCAAGCTGTGTGCAGGATCTTTTTGCTAAAGTCCAGACTGTCCACGCTGATCTCGTCTTTCCTGCGCTTTCCCCCCACGCAGACCTTGCGGGGTTTGAGGATGGCACGGGGTTTGCTGTTCTCCCGCGACGCCTCCAGCGTCACGTCGCGCTTGGTGTTGCGGTCGAACATGCGGAAGAAGTTGTTGTAGGAGCCAGTCATGATGACACTGCAACGAGGAAGGTCAGATGATTGTCATGCCTTTTCAGAGGCAAACTGCTGGTGACCAGAGGCAGACTGAACACTCATGAGGCATGATAAGATTTGGGTAAGCAGTGGAATTTGTCTCAGGCCGTTGTGCCTTGTCAGCTCACTCTGATGGCTGACAAAAATTCTGACAGCCCTGCCAGGGGCTCACACTCTTCCTGCCACTCAGCTCAGTGTAAGTCACACCCAGACACTCATTATCCCCAGATTCTGGCAGTTTGCAGCTAAATCCATCCCCACCCTCCTCCAGCTATGGGTGACAGAGAGGCAGAACTGATTCTGTCCAGGAGAGAGTGGGTCCCTCAGACATCCCCACTTGTGTAGAGGCTGCAGGTGGAGGCAGTCCCTGCTGCCTCTCCAGACCCCACACCCAGCCAAGGGCCAGGGAAGGGGCTGCCAAGGGGCCACGGGACCCCTTGGGCCAGCCCAAAGCAAGCACCCCTGGGCTGAACGCAGCCACAGTGCCACATGCTCACCTGTCAGACCCGTTCCAGACACACTCAAACTTGTCAAAGATGCAGTCGTTCTCGTAGAGTGAGCAGAGCTTGCTCCGCAGGTAGTCGTGGACCTGCCGGTGGGAGGGACAGGATGAGGCCCCACACTGGCCAGCACAGCCCAGGGACTGGCAGACTCAGCCTGGCACACCCAGCCCAGCCGAGCTGGCAGCCTTGGGCACTGCCTGGCACCTGTGCCCTCCCACAGCTGCCATTCTTCTCTCAGCACCTCCAGCCACACTCTGCACATGGCTTGGGCAGCACTGGGCAGTGCCAGGGGACATCCCCTGGCAAAGGGTGACAGTGACAGGGCTACTGCTCTGCACAAGGCCTCCCACCTGGCTCTCCCAGCTGCCAGCACCTGAGCTTTCTCTCCTCACCCACCCCCAGACTGGGAACATGGTGATAACTCACCAGGCCACTGGAGCCCACATTTATCAACTCTGCTCTCCCCCACCTACAGGCATAAATCCCACACACAACAGGTGTGTACCCGCCACTCCCACCACTGGCCCAGGGCGTGGCTCAGGAAGGAACTCAGGGGGTGCCCCGCTGCTGCATGCACCTGGCTGTGCCACACTCACCTGGTAGGTCTCAATGGGCCGGTTCTCCATGTTCAAGTCCCACACCTTGACAGTGAGGTAGTCCCGGGTCATGATGTACCTTCCACTGTGGCTGAATTTGACATCAGAGATTGAGGAGATGATCTCAGAAAAAAATGACCGATTACTTGGGTCTTCAGGCTCTTCAAAAACTGTGCAAGAGCAAAGAACAAGCCCCAGCATTAGCTGAGGCAGGAGCTCCCTGATCTCAGGCCAGGGACCTGCCACCCTGTCCTGGCACCACAGGAAACTTCTGGGAGAGAGCACTTGCATGATGCTGTACCCAGCACCCACATGTGCTTAGGCTTATCACCCCCTCACCAATCTTGGAGCTCCAACAGAGTTGGAAAAATGTCTGAAGTGCCCATATAAATGATCTTTACAGTGCAGAAAAGACACTGCCCACAGCAGGACCCAGAGCTGCAGCCTTTCACCACTGGCAGAAACATGAAGGATTTTTCCATATAAAAAAGTGATAGCAACAAGAAAAATAAAGATCTCAGGCAGCCAGAAAGCAGCTGAACCCAGGATGTGTCTCTGTTGCTCCCAGCAGGTCAGTGATGAGGCACTGGTGTCCCTGTGAGGGCTCTGTCACTGGGTGCCTCTGGGAACAGGAATTTGTCCGCCTGCTCTGCTGTGGGACACGTGGAGCCTCCTCGGCGCCTGCACTGGCAGCAGCAGGGGCTCTGCTGGCACTGGGGTCCCAGCACACAGGCAGGGCCATGGCCAGGCTCCCAGCACACACACGTACACGGAGGAAATGCCAGGATGGGGGTCCCAGCACACAGCTGGTGCTGCCCAGGCCCTGAGCAGGTCTGTGAACCAATGGCCAGGCAGGGCAGGGGCTCGGGGCAGCTATTTTTGCTTTGGGCTGAAGGCTTTTGTGTGGCTTTGCTCCTGCTGCAGAAGCAGATCTGGGCTGCTGAGCTCATGAAAAGGATTTCTGAGCACTAATTCTCTCTTACACAACAAACCTACTTTGTCTGGCACTGAGCAGGTGCTGCCCTGCCCGCACCAGCGCCTTCTGCCAGCTCCCCCCTCCCGCAGCAGCCTTCGGCTCCCTCTCCAGCTCAGCACCCCGAGCTGGCCCCGCAGGTGAGGCTGAGCGGGACGGCACCAGGTGCGCGGGGAGAAGGGAACGAGGGGCAGAGCCCGGCGCAGGGGGTGTCCGCTCTCCCGCGCTGTCCCCGGGCACACTCACACTTGTGTGCGGTGGAGAAGGACGAGGGCGAGCCGGCGCAGGGGTGTCCGCTCTCCCCGCGCTGTCCCGGGCACACTCACACTGGTGCGTGGAGAGGACGAGGGCAGAGCCGCGCAGGGGGTGTCCGCTCTCCCGCGCTCTCCCGGGCACTCACACTTGGCGTGGCGGTCGCAGAGCGCGGCGGTGCGCATGTCGCACAGGCGGATGGTGCCCTTGCTGCTGCTGTACACGAAGGTGTTGCAGTGGTGCGGGTGGAACTCGGCCGCCGTGATCACCTCCGTCAGCTCCTCCATGTTGGCCGGCTTGATGTCCACGATGTCTGCCGCAGCTGGTCAAGGAGCCCACGCAGCCCGGCCCAGCCCGCTGCTGTCTCGGGGCACCGGGCTCCCCCCGGCCCCACGCCAACCAAACCGTGCGCTCGGGGCAGGCGCCTCCAGCACAGGGCACAGCCTGCGTGCCGTGGGACCAGCCCGCTCCAGCAGGGGAAGGACACGATCCAGCGTGTCTTCTGCTAACTGGGAACCCCAGCTCCCGTACCACGGCTGGAACACCCTCTGTGGGGCTTGAGACCTGATCTGCCCACCCACCCCACGCCTCAGTAAATGTCTTTTAGAGCAGCGTTGTGGCATGGTGACTAACGTACTGAAAACAGCAATGGCAGCAAAGCCCAGGGCACAACAACCAACGGGAAACCCCTGTCTAAGTCCCCCAGGCCATGTGAACTCCCTGAGGTTTGACACAAACTTAATACTCCTCATCCTTGCAAATAAGCAGGCACCACAGCCCTTCTCTCCTGCAGCCACTCAGAGCTCCCACAGCCGCATGTCTGTGACTGCCGAAATCCTCTCCATCTGCCTAAATCATGCCCCAGGGATTTCTCAGCAGGAAACACCATATAAATACCACCAATGATTCGAGCCCTGTTCATTATCTCCGCCGTGCTGCTACAAGCGTGACTGTCACAACCTCATTGTGCAGCGGAGACTGGCAGCCTGTCACCCGCGGCAGGGTGTAACGGGGCCGCACCATCACTGCTCCCATCTTCCCCAAGGCATCTGTCTCCTCCACCACCTGCAGGCACACACCCTCTGCCTGCCCCACCAGGCCCTGCAGGCAAATTCAGAAATGTGTCACCCACACGGGGTGACAGCAGCAGTGGCGGCAGTGCCCTGTGCCGCGGAGGGAGCGGCTCCAGGCGGGTGCCGGGTGCTCCTCTGGACACAGCCTGGCCTCCCCTGCGGCACAGGCAGAGGTGGGAGGGCAGTGCCTTGAGAATGACACAGGCACTCAGAGCTCTGCAGTCAGGGGCACGGCAGGCAGCACTACTGAACTCCTGAACTCCTGCCAGCCTTGCCAGAGCGTGAATCTCCTGCAGCAAGGCACCACAGCCGGGCGTGGGGCTAAGTCAGCTGCTGCACTGTCTGCTCCCACCCCATCCCCATAGGCATGGGCACGGCACGGCTGCTTCCCTTGGGCTGCACCTTGCTGGGACCCAGGGCCATCCCCAGAGCCATACACACCAAAGGATACTAAAACTTTGATTTGTGATTTCAAAATTCCACAGGTTTATCCTCAGGTCGTCGGCTGACATGTAGGTCTCGTAGTCGCTGTTGACGGAGATGGAGTTGATGTGGTAGGTGTGTGCGTTGGCGAACACCCTCCGCGGAGTGGCCTCCACCATCAGGTCCATGGGCCGAAGCACGGGGACCTGCAGGATGAGGAGCAGAGTGTCAGCAGCCAGGGACAGGGTCCAGCCAGCTGCCCCGACCCACAGCAGCGCCTGGCACGGGGGGATGTCGTCACGGGGTCCCACAGAGCTCCGGCTGCCAGCCCCTCTACCCACCCACTCCCAACAGGCTCTCTCCAGGGAAACCTAATGCCTTCCCAAGTGTATGACAGAAGGACAAGCAGATCCAAAAGCCATTTGATTTTGAGAGAGGCTCCAGGATGGTTAGAGCACAGGGAAGCAATGAGAGCCTAGTAAACCAGGCTCTGATCTTGCTGCAGCAACTGTTCCAGCTTTGAAACAAAAAAACAACCAAAGAACCTCTTCTGCCTCATTTTGTCACTGTTAGCCAGGATCTGAAATTCCTGAAGCATTTCCAACAGAAATACATTTCTTGAGAGAGCCAGGTCAGCACTTTCTTTCTTTCAATTTTTTTGCATTTCTCACAGTGAAGTAATAGAGGTAAGACATGAGAAGGGACAGAGCGAGGAACACACAGGCAGGGACAGAGGGAAGGACCAGGAACAGAGCTGTGGGTGTTTGCCTCCAGATAAACCAACATAACCCACTGGGGAGTGGGGAGATGCAGAGGGGACCATGTGTGTGCAGAGTGGGGTCAGTAAGAACTTTGGACACAGCGCTCTGAAGGAACTCAATACACCAGGAATGTGTCAGCCCATGCTCCTGCTCACCAGTGAGCTGTTTCCTCCGGCTACTTCATTATTATATTATCTGTGTGCTGCCTGAAGAGATTTCCCTTGGCTGCAGAGGTGGGGCCAGCTCGAGTGACACAGAGCACTGGTGCTGCCAGCTCAGAGCCTGAGCCTAATGTGACGAGTCTGCGCACTAATTGCACCCGACACGGCCAATGATGCATCGTTTGGGCTGCCAGATCCTGCTCAGCCAGCTGGGGCTGGGACAGCCTGCTCAGCCAGCTGGGGCTGGGACAGCCTGCTCAGCCAGCTGGGGCTGGGACAGCCTGCTCAGCCAGCTGGGGCTGGGACAGTGGCTCCCTGGGACCACAGGGACGCTGTCAGCGCGGCTGGCAGGGCATGGGGGCTGTGCAGAGAGAAAGGGCTCAGGGACTACACTGGGCCTGGCTGGGCATGGAAACTAGCACAGAAGGCCTTGGACAGTGGATTGTGGCAGCGAGGTGGCTGTGCAAGCACAACTCGCAGTCAGACCCTGGGCTGGCTCCTGTCCCCTGTCCGGGCAATCCGGGGCTGACACCAGCACCACAGCACCTGCAGCTCCCCGTGCCCCAGCACAACTCCCTACTCATTCCTACATGGCAGTCACTCTCAACCACAGAGCTACAACAAACTCTTAAGCCAAGAAAATTCTCCACACATTATTTCAGAGCCAAGACCTGGGGAGACTTTTTTTATGACTGGGACTTGGCCCGTCACCAGGTAAAACTCCACAAGTGGGACAAACCTGGTTGTCCATGAGTGGTTTGCTAAAGCAAGGATTTCTATCTGCTACAGCAGCAAGAATCTGCACTGAAATGTGGAAACCAGCATGCCCACAAGCTGCAAGCTCCTGTGTAAGGGTATCAGCAATGAGGATTTTACCCTGAGAGCACTGACACTGAGGCAGGAGCAGTCAGGAATTTTCTGGGAGCAGGTGGTGAGCTCATTCCCCAGCAGCAGCACAGGGATCCTGCAGCACAGGGGACCCTGGCTCAGGACAGCCAAGGGGAGCAGCTGCCCAGCCAGGCCCCAGCCACAATGGAGACACCAACATCGGGCAATTGACACCAACTGGACCTGGTGCTTGTGGTTTTTTGAAGCAGGCACAGGCCAAGTCAGCTTCTGCCCAACCCACCAAGATCAGTCAGCAGTGTCACAACAATCCTGAACAGCAGAGCATCCCTGTGCATCCCTGCTCCAGCTCCAGAGACCACCTCTGTCACACCCCCAATATTAAACAGCAATTCAGTGTAACAAAGTGCATCAAGTACACAGAAAGACTGTGTCAAAGAAAACAAAACACTAATAAATTCAATTACTTTCTTTTCAGGAAGGGGGGCAATGCCAGTCACTTTTCATTTAAAACAAAGTAAGCCTTAATTTTGATTCCTGCTTTTGGCAGGTATCCCCTGCAGGAGACCTCACATTCACTCCTAGCACACATGACACTTGATTCCTCTCCATGTGTTTGTTTCCCCTGTCTCGAGTTAATGAGACACTAACCCTTTCTTGAGCACTGAGACTGATTTTCTTGATGGTTGGGGTGGAGAAAGCTGGCATGTCCTGGCCCATTCCTACCACTGCTACTGCACATCCTCAGCCACCTGCAGTCCTGAGTGAAGTGCCAGAGCGCAGGGAAGGCGGCATCAGGAACTGCCCCAGTCCCCATCGGGCTTCCCCTCTCGTTCTCTGCCATGCTGACTGTCACCAAATGCTCCCTGCAGAAGAGCTCTACATGGCCAAGCTCTCCATGTCATTCACAGTGCCATGATGGACATGGCCTGTGGAATCACAGAGATTCAGTGTTTCTCAGGAATGCCTCATCCTCTGCCCAGAAATGCCACATGGCAGCAGCATTAGCAAAACACGGGCCAATATACAGGGGAAAGGATCAGGGACCCAGCTCCTGGGATGGCACAGTCACAAATCTCCCAAAGCCCGTGGCCCACGTGTGCCAGGTTTGAGCTGCCCCTTTCTGTGGGTCAGGTGGGGACATGGAACTCACAGACAGTCCTGCAGCGGGATGGGACACAACCACCTGCATCCAAGGTGAAACAATGCTGAGAATCCTCATAGGACATGCCAGAGGCCAGAAATTCCAAAAGGGTGTGGATATGACAGGGCCAACTGCACTGGGACCACTCACACATTTCTGTGCAGTGGAGAAGATTTTGCTGCCAGTTACCTCCATGGAAACCCTCTGGGCACAATGGAGTGCATTGGGCTCACACTGAAATCCCAACCTGAGGCAGAGCAGTGTCCATAAAACATCCCAATAAACAATCCATTAGGTGTCTACCCAATGCCCACCTTGCCAGGGTGACCAGCTGCAGCCACAGCTCTGTGGTTACCTGACAGAACTGGCTGCAGGCAGCTTGCCCTGCGACCTGCTGATGGGCACCACTGTGCTCACCTTGACAAAGCCAGGACAAGCAGCCAGGCTGTGAGCTGGCAGACAGGGGTGATGTCGATGCTCCTGCCCCTACAGCAGGACACACATCCCCTCTGGTGGCAGCTGCACGGTGGCAGCGCCGGGCCAGCCCTGCTCCCCCAGCCCTCCCCTGCTCCAGCACGGCCAGAGCTCAGTGTGCCCACAGCATCCAAGGGGATTAGTCCAGCTGAAGCTCGGATTGACCCCAGCCTTGAGTCTCCGACAAGGAAACTGTAATCTGGTCCCTGGCAAATCAGAGAGCAGAGCAAGTGCTCAGGGATAAATCCAGAGAGTTTTCCACCTGTCCCAGTGGCTGAGCTCCTCCAGCTGAGCTCCTCCAGGCACACTCCCCAGCATTCATTTTCTACCTACATAAGTTACATCCTGTCACTGCCCAATGCCACCTCAAGCTTAGCATTTTGCAGGTGAAACGAGCATCAAACACTATTTTCATAGCAGACTGACAACTTCACACTACTCAGAATTTTGTCACATTCAACCTGCCCTGTGATATGCAGAAGGGACCTACCTGCAGGAGGACAAAGCTGCTGCCTCACTGCTCATCCACACAGCTGATGGAGCTGCTGCTTCCATCTCTTGTCCCTGCCTTGTCACTGAAATGCTCTGCAGAATGGGTACAAGGAAAAGAGGCAAATCTCTTTGCTGAGGCAGAAAGGCAGCAGCAGCACAGCAGATCTCCTCCAAGGCATCTCCCACACAGCCACTCTGGGACTGCTGTCAGGGAGTCAGATGCAGTGGGACACAGCACAGCCTCCCTGGGAAACTGTGCACAGGGGCCAAGAAATCTGAGGGCTTTGGCAAAATGGGAGACACAAACCTGGATGGAATTTGCTGGAGCCAGGAGAGTGAAGTGGCAGGCAGCTCTTAGGAGAGGGCTCTGTGACAGCACAAACACACAGAGACAGGCACACAAGGGCCCTGCCCACTGCACCCTCCCAGCAGCAGCACAGCCCCAGGGCAGGGGCACTCGGGGTGTCATCCCAGACTGCCTGAGCTGTGAGGCACCAAAGGAACACATCCTCCCTCTGAAAAGGTTTAAGCTCTGGATATCACTTGTGTTAATTATTTCCTATGAAAGTCCCAAGGCATGGGTCCAGAGAGTGGTACTCGGGAGCACACCCGAGGCAGTTACACGAGGCCAGAGGCTGCAGCTATTAGACTGGGGGATGATTCAAATCAGCAGAGCTCTCCTAATGACAGTAAACACCTCACTGCACAGCCTGAGCAGAGTTAAATATTCCTTTTGCACTCCATGGGTTAGAAATTCCTCAGAGGACGATGCTCATCAAGTGCATTTAAACCGTTAAGACAAATGGGTGAGAAATTATGGCAGCAAGGTGCATTTAAAACCCTTTTTCACTTGTCTGTGGTTGAAAATTAAACCATGGATGGATGTGGCTTTGATTTAAAGCACACCCATCACAGGACAATTACACATCAGATTTACACCAAGTTGCAGCAAAAGGGTTTTACAACTATGTAAATATCTGTCTAAGTAAAATCATCAAAACATTAGATCAAATGGGGCTGGTGGAAGACTCCTCAATCTTCTGTCCTCAGGGAACACAGGCACTGCACAGCAGATATCAATAAGCATCACACTGAGCATTTAAAACGTGTTTGACCTCCCAGTGCCCTGCGCCTCTGCCAGCTGCTCCCAGGAAAAGGAACGGCAGCACCTGACCCCAGAGCAGGGGCAGACACCAAAGAGTAGCTCCTCCAGCCACAGGAGCTGCTACCAGGAGTGCATGGGCTGAGAGTAATACAAAGGCTGAAACTTTTGAGGCAGTGAATGGACTTCAAACTGGTTTGGTTCTCTGATATCTCAGTATGACTTTCTACAGGGGAGAAAGAAATCCCAAGGCCTTTCCAGTGTGTTTGACCAGAGAAGGAAGCAACACCTGGGATAACACTTTTAACACTACTGCCTTTCCAAATCCTGTCAGCCTCCCAAGCTGCTGAGGGCTGACAGCCCCAGCTCCAACAGCCAGACACTGAGCAAACCTCTCCAACAGGCTGTCAGGTATCAGCACGCTAGGCTGGAAATGCTGCCTGAAACCTAACAGCAGATACACATCTACATGAAATAAATGCTCACTTGCTCTGTATAGAAAAATGCTACCAGTCACCAGGAGCAACCCTGTACAGAGACAAGAATTAACTGCCTGCCAGGGTTCTCAATGGCTTCCTGCACAAAGGAACTGGGACCCACAAAGTGAGGCAAGCACAATCATAGTAACAATTTTATATGTATAAATATAAAACCCACAAGTACTCAAAATGCAAATTCTGAGAGGGTGTTAATAAATTACAAGCTGGTCTGGTCTGATTAATGTCGTGACCAGGAGGAAAACTCATTTGGAGGAAGTACTTCTGCTCCTACAGCAGCAGCATTTGGGAATGCTCCAAGCTGGGAGAGCTTCTGCCCTGCCTGCTCCCCAGGATGGGCCCAGCCCGTGGGCAGCACAGCCCCATACCGTGGCACCGGGGTACCAGCCGTGGGACAGTGCAGCACTGGCAGCACACTGCCCAGCATCAGCACAGCCCGGGCATCACAGCAGCTCCCTCATCCACTGCCCTCCCCTGCACCCCCGGCCCAGGGACGCCCTCTGACACCAGCTGAGCGTGGCAGGAGGGCACTGCAGGTCCCAGGGCTCACGGGTGACACCAGCAGCCACTTCCAGAGCCTGCAGGGAGCGGCTCCGCCGGCCCCACACTCACCCGCAGCACGGTGATCATGGAGGGGTCTCGGAGACGGCCGTCCTCATCCTTGAGGTTGTATCCCTCCGGTCTCTTGTCCCGCTCGCTGACCTTCCATAGCTTCACTGTCTTATCTGGGGAGGAGAGAGCAGAGCATCCAGGAGGCTGCTCCACTGAGGGACATGCCAAGGCCACAGCAGCTGCAGAACCTCCTGAGTGCCCCAGTGCCCGCGCTGCAGTGGAGAGAGATGCTCCTGTGCCCCAGCAAGCTGCAGTGCACAGGCCCTGCAGAGCAGCAAGGGGCCCTGGGCACGACCCCCAGACATGAGGGGGTGTCTGCAGCTCACCCAGAGTCGTGCTGACATCCCCCACCCAGAACTGTGCAGAGCCCAGCACTCACCAGGCAGCTCCCACCCCCGCAGCTCCCTGCCTCCTCCCAGCATCCCACCCCCCGTGCCACAGAGCCCGCAGAACCAACCAGGAACACGTGGGCTTATTCTGAATAATGGGGTTTTCTGCTCTTCTTCCTGGCAGGGGCTCCATCCATAGCTTATCATCACTTCCACCAGGCTTCATAAAGAACCCCATCATCCATCTCCATTTTCTCTCTTACACAGCAACTCCAAAGCAGTGCAAATTAATTTTTTTTTATTAACATGCTCTGTCTTGGGGGGTTCACTTAGTTAGTGTAACAGTATAAGCAGAAAGAAACAGCATAACACAGGAGTATTTCCAAACTAATTGTTTTGATAACCTGCCTGCATATGGAACACCACCCAAATTGAAGGGTAATATCCCTGTTAATCAAAAAACTATTTAAAAACTCAATTAACAGGACATTATGTTGCATAATTAATCTTCATTGCAGTTCAATGATTCTCCCCCAAATGAGTTTAATAAGTCTTTGAATTTTATTACAATGATCAATAGAGTCAATTCTATAACACAAAGTAAGTTGGTTATGGAAGATAATTAGACCCCTCCTTTTCCCCTGAAGTAATTAAGTCACATCCGTCTTAAGGTCCCATTCATCCCAAGTAATATTCCTAGATCCTCATGATATTTATCAGAACATAACATGGAACTGCTGGGCTGAACACAACTGCAAACTGAAACAAAACACCTGCAGTTTGTCTTTAAAAAAAAAATATTCCCAGGATCCTGAGAATAAAAAAGAGAAGTTGTCAGCAGGGCAGAAGCCTCCCTCTCTCCCTCAAAGGGAGGGGCTGCCATAAAATACACGGGTGCACAGTGACTGAGCTCTGCCAGACCCTTTCCCCCAAGACTCCTGTGTTACCCTGCAGGGAGGATTTTTAACAAATATTTCCTCAAAGAAACACCACAGAGAAGACTGTGCCAGGTGGGGGGGCCCAGGGGCTGAAGCAGCAGGACAAGCACAGCCACATACCGTTGGTGGAGAGCAGGAAATACGCCGCGTTCTGCTGCGGCAGCCATCGTATCTTATTGATCTTCTCCTCAATCTCCAGGCTCTTCAGGTAATCGAACTCTGGCTCGTGGCTCTGGAAGGTGCTGTAGACATTGTACTCTCCCCTGCGGTGGGGCTGGTTCTTGCTCTGCAGAGGGACAGGGAGCAGCTGCAGCTTGGGGCTGGCCGTGCGAGCGCAGGAGTGGGGCGGGCACGCCACTGGCACCGGCGGGGATGGAACAGGAATGGAGGGGAAACAGGGAGGGAACACAGCAGGAGCGGATCCCAGCCCACTGTGTGTCCCCCGTGAATGGCTGGGACCGAGTGCCAGCTCCTGCCAGGTGCTGAACCCAGCCCCAGAACAGCTGCTGGCAGCAGCTACAGGGACAGGACGGGCAGCCTTTGGGTGGGTGGGTGAAGCCCCTCATGGCCCCTTGAGCAGGAGCTGAGTGGATACATTCAGAGTGATGCTGGAGGCTTAAAGTTCAAGAAAAGCAGTAGAATAATGAAATGAGAGGATGAGGAGAAATGAAATAGTGCTGGAAAGGCTGATGAAGTATCTACACGTGTTGGTTAACCACTGAGTTCTCTTCAGAAATAATTCTAAAACTTTAACTTTGAGAAAAATTGAAAACCATCATGGGACTGTGACATGTCTCATGCCCAGGTCTGATGCTTTCCTTCCAGTGCAGCTGAGGACAGGTCCTGCTGACTCGGGCTGGAGCAGCTCTGGGAATGGTGGGGACCACCCCAGGCTGCAGGAGCTGGCTCAGCTGCCCCAGCCAGGCTGGCCGGGTGCCCACCAGCACAGGGCCATGCTGAGCACTCTGCTCTGGCAGGCACAACCTCCAGCTTCCAACACAGCATTTGCTAACACTTCCCGGGCAAAGTTTTGGAAGGGAAACGTAATTGTTGTGTCCATCTACACTTTCCAGAATTTTGGTGGTACGAGGGGTACTTGGGGTGGTGTCATCTCTGAGATGGGCACCCGTCACACACTCAGATGTGCTCCTGATCCCTGTTACACCTGGAGCAGAGGAATGCAGGCAATGCGATGTTTAGAAGGTGTTTGGCAGGAGGAAATCTGGCCCTGCTGATGTTAATTGCTGCTTTTCAGCTCGTAGTATGCCAGGAGAGCCCTGAGCTTAGGAGTGACACGGGCAGATTAGGGAACAGCAGGACACTTCACTTAAAAGGATAAAATGGGCATTTTGCATTCACTGGCGCTTACCTCCTGCTCACGCTGAAATATTACAACCCGGCCCCCCTTGTCCCCTGTTGCCAGTAACTCTCCAGTGTGGTTGAACTCAACTGTGGAGATGATGTCAGCTGGTAAAGAGAAGACAAAGACAATTTAAGTGACTGCAGCCTGACTTCCTCAGGCATCCAGAAAGCACCATGCCTCCTACAGCTACATTCCTTGGTGCTCTGTTCCCTGTGGCATCTCCATAAATCCCTGTTTTTCTATTGTCTGTAACACTAAACAGGCTCAGCATTTCAGAACTCTGCTGTCCTGAGCCTAGACCTGCCTGCTGCACCTGGCCCCTGCCCTGGCCTGTGCCCCAGCACTGGTTCCAGTGGGATTTCCAGCTCCTGTGGTACTGTGCCTGTGCTAAATGCAGCCTGAGGATCACCGTCAGCAGCAGGGACACAGGGCTGGGCAGTACAGTATGGGATGGCACAGCATCTCAGGGTGACACGATCAGTTCCTGTGACCTGGGGAGGGCTTGGTGCCAGTGGTGCCCCCAGTATCTCATCTCACCACCTGGCTGACGGGCAGGTCTTGCTCCCACCTGGCCCTTGTGCCACTCTCTGTCTGAGGTGGTAGTTTGCCTTCACCCTCAGAGGAGAGAGCACAGACAAATTAAGACACCTTTGTCCTCTCTCCCCGAGCTGCCCAGGTAGAACAGCTCAGGTGACCACACCTACATTGCCACTTTCCTCATTGCCTACCACGGTAAATTAAAGTGATGCCTTTACCCCTCCGCCAGCTGAAAAGCCACCACACTCGCAGCACTCCCCTTCCCCAGAAGCCTGGGTACAATCTCCAGGGTTCTGGGCTCAGTGGCAGGAGAAGCCAGGGGACACACAGAGACCTGGAACTGCAAACGCTTTAATCTGCATTGTTTACCCTGGAGGCAACGCAGGCGGGAGCTGCTAATGATTGGATTTATTTGGCCTATTTTTAGAAGAATGTCAGAGGTTAATTCCACAGCAATTACTGCCCAACTGGTGCTCACCCACTGCCTGGGAGCCACACTCCACCAGCACGAAGCCAGACACCTTCAAGCACTAAAATTCTGTGTATGGCACCAAGTCTGGCTCAGCGGCTCCAGCTCAACCCTGGCTCCCACAGAGGTTTTCAGTGCTGCAGCAGGTGTCCCCAGCCAGGAGAGCATCACTTTGATGCCATGGGCTGAGCCTGGTGTCATCGAGGTGTCACAGGAACACCACTGGGAACAGCTGCTCCAGCAGCAGCCAGGGCACTCGGGGCTACAGCTGGGCAGTGCTAACGTACACCTCATAATGAGACATGCCACTTCCTTCTAAAATTACTCAGTTGAAAATGTACCTGTTTTGCTCTATTTAATCCTCTCCATTACCAGCTGCCAGTTTTAGGTCACTCCCTGTTCAATGAATTAAAAATAACTTTCTGTGCTGCAGTGAGGCATTTTTCAGGCATGATCTTATGCCCCAGCCTGTGAGCAGGGCTATGGTCTGAGACACCAGGGCCAGGCACTACAGACACCCTTGTGTCACCCCAGCCCAGCCTCCCATTTACATGGTACCCACAGAGAAGGGGGTTTCAGGTCCACAGATCCTCCCAGACCTGCTGTTTACTCATGCTCATCATCAGGACTCCAGACAAGGATATCAATAGAGCCTGGCTAGCAACACCTTTCGTATGTTAAAAACCACCAAACCTAAATACTAAAAACACATCTTCTGAGAAGTATCCAACCCAAGCCCAAATCCACCACAGCTAAGAGAAGCATCATTCCTCCAGCACCCATGGTCTGGGCACTGGTTCTTTTCCCTGGTGTGTCTGGGCAGTAAGAGCAGCCTGGCACAGAAGAACATCCCCAAAGGGCAAATGGGGAAGCCCCACGGAGGTGACAGCTCAGGAGCACAGGCTGGCACCAGCTCCTTTCCAAAGGTGTCTCTGAACAAACCAGAGTCAGTCACGGCTCCTGCACACCCCACCTGCTGCCCTCGGGGGACACGACAGGGTGGTTACGAATGAAAATGCACATGCATTCGAGTTGAGATGGTCAATAATTTATGCCCATTTCTCCTAAGGTTCCTTCGGCAGTTTTGTGACAACAGAAAGGAAAAAACCTTGCCTCTTTTTTGCTTTTTCATTTCCTTCATCACCTCCTACACACTCAGTGCCCAATGCGGGAATTTAAAGCAAACAGTTTCCATGGAGACCCAGCCCGCCGTCCTCCCTCCCCTCCCATTCTCCCTTCCCTCAGCATCTCTGTGCCTTCACGCTCTCATGCTAAAAATATCCAAGATGGGATTTGATTTCCGCCGTAGCGATACAGTTTTATCAGAAAAATGGGAAATTTACAACACGCCGCCCTCCCCCTCTCGCAGCGTGGAGGAAGGCATGCTCTCTGCCAGGAACAGGGAATTAATCTGTTATTAAAAAGAAAGAAGATAAACTAAGGAAGCTGCAGTGGCTGCTGAGACCCGGATCCCTGCAGCAGCCTGATCTGCAGCAGGGAGCTGCCCACACAGCCACCCCTCTCCTTCCACCCGCCAGGGCAGGGGCCTGGGTGTCACACCCTGCTCCTGGAGCCTCCCCAGCACATCGTCCCTGCTCCCAGAGCATCCCAAGCATCCTGTCCTCACTGCAGAGCATTCCAGGCACATCGTCCCCGCTCCTGGCACATCCCATCTGCTCCAGCTTCAGCAGCAGCTCCATCCAAAGAGCCCTGGTACCGCCTGTCCTGGGGGGAGGGCACAGGTGGGGTGTCCCAACACCTGTGCCAGGAACACGTGGCCCCGATGTAGACAGGATGACACCCCTGCCCAGCCCGTCAGGCCCAGGCCACAGCAGTGCAGCCACTGCCTGGAGTGGCCTGGAGCCATGCCCGCCCCGTCCCGGCTCCTCCAGCACCTCCCGGCTCCTCCCGCCCCGTCCCGCTGCTATCCCGGCTCAGCCCGTCCCGCTGCCATCCCTGCCCCGTCCCGCTGCCATCCCTGCCCCGTCCCGCTGCCATCCCTGCCCCGTCCCGCTGCTATCCCGGCTCAGCCCGTCCCCGCTGCCATCCCTGCCCCGTCCCGCTGCTATCCCGGCTCAGCCCGTCCCGCTGCCATCCCTGCCCCGTCCCGCTGCTATCCCGGCTCAGCCCGTCCCGCTGCTATCCCGGCTCAGCCCGTCCCGCTGCTATCCCGCTCAGCCCGTCCCGCTGCTATCCCGGCTCAGCCCGTCCCGCTGCTATCCCGGCTCAGCCCGTCCCGCTGCATCCCGGCTCAGCCCGTCCCGCTGCCAGCTCACTCCCGCCCCCGTCCCGGCTCCTCCCGGGCCGCTGCTGAGCTCCGCTGCCGGGGCACAGCTCCTGGCACCATGGCGTGGTGCTGCAGAGCTAGCAGCAGCTGCTCCTCTTCCCCAAAATGGAATAACTCTCCTAGACTGGAGAGCTAAAAATACCGGCACATTCCAAATTTCTCTGCCCTTGTTACTGTAAGGAGTAATTTTGTGCTACCCAACCTAGAGGAAAGAAACTCCATCTGGCAGCAACCCCCGTGTCGATCAGAGTCCCCCACCAAAGCACCCATTTCAGAATGCCAGCGTGCGAGAATGTGAATTTACATCACTCCACCTTCCAGGCCAGGTGTAATTTACTGGAACTGCTGGAAAGGAGAGTTCAGGAGGAAATAACATCATGGAAGGGCTCAGCACAGAGACTCATGGGGAGCAGAGGCTCTCTCGGCCCCAGGTGCCCTGCCCTCCTGCACCCCTGCCCTCCTGCACCCCTGTTCCCCTGCACCCCTGCCCTCCTGCACCCCTGTCCCCCTGCCCTGCAGCCCGGCTGCTCCCCGCACTCTGCCCGCGCTGTGCGGTGCTGCTCACGCTGCCAGAGCGTTCCCGGTAGCTCATGCGACCCTCTGTCCCTTGGCACACTGCAGGATTTACACTGCCATCCCTGTGCCGACAGGCTTAGCGGCACAGCAAACACAACCCCCTCAAAATGGCTGATTTGGGCTTAGGAATAGTGATGGAAAATCTGCAAAATATACCCTTAAAAAAATGAGACTTTGTAAGAAGCAGCTGAGCATTGATCAAGTCCTCCACCCTGCCACACTAAAACCTTTAAAAACTCCAATGATTTCTGCCACAGAACTGTCTAGGCACTTCTCATGCATGGGCATAAAGGCACAAGCAACCCCAAAAGTGGCCTGGTTCCAAAACACTTTGTGAAAACCTGTGACTTCCAGGGACATCACTGGTTGCTGAAAATCTGAACATCTGACACAGGAAGCAGGAACTCACAGATGGTAACAATACTGAGCTCTTTGTATTTGCAAGATCTTTATCGGCAGCAGGAACACAAAAGCTGCTTTTCCCAGAAGGTAACAAACACTGTGGTGAACACTTCGGCACCAGGTCTGACCCTCAGCACGTGTCCCGGGGATGTTGCCTTGCACACCCAGGAAACTCTCAGATGCTCGCCCCACATGAGACTGTTCTTACAGATGAGGGTTGGTGTGCAGACACCGGCGTGGATGCTTTCCAACACACTTCACATGCCATGCAGTCTGTGTTTCTGGTCATCTTGCTGCCATCTGTTAGCTGATCAGCAAAAACTATTAACTGTTTAGAAATTTTAATTAGAAGTACCCAAATGTTAGCTAAGTGAGTAAAATTCAGAAGCAGCAAGCTTTGCTCTCACATAGAGCAGCTATTTTCAGCTTACAACCCAATTTTGTTACCATCTTGCTCTGATGTCATTCTCTGTCACATTATCCCCCTGGAACAAGCCCCTCGGCTGAACATGGGAGCACAACGTGCACCTACTGTGACAGCAGCTTCTCACAGAACCCCGGCACTGAGTGCCACAAAGGGTCACAAAACACATTGCACACGTGGAGACCCAAGTGATGGGTGCCCATGGGCAAACCTGGGCACAGGGTGGCTAAAGGAGCTGCCTGCAGGCAGGTCAGCCAGGGAGGCAGCACCCAGGCAGAAACACAGGTGGGTCTGCAGTGAGGAACAGCAGTGGGTCAGCAGTGGGTCAGCAGTGAGACATGGTGGGGAATGGGGGGAGGCAAATGGGGAATGTGGTGATGGAAAATGAACACCTTCTGTACGGGGAAAATTACCCTTCTCTGCCAAAATCTACCTCTCTGCAGCAAGCACCCACAGAAGCCATGCCCGTCACAGTGCTGGCATTTGAAAAAATGTTCTTAACGCTCCAATTCCAAATCTACGGGAAAGCAAACACACCAACACTGTGCAGACAGTCCCTGGCATTTGTTGCACAGATTTGAATTTAATCAGCTAAAGATGGCTTAATCCAACATCTGGGGCTGTACTAAGATGGCAGCACAATGGGACTGGGGCAGGCAGTGCCACCCAGAGCACTGGGCTGTGCCAACCCCACCTCAGTACCCATGCCTGGGCAGACAGGGTATTTCAAACTGACATCAGTCACCACGGTGCTCTGCCAGCAGCATTTCCCCTGCCTCTGTCCCAGACAAGTCCCACTGCCCATAAGACCCCCTCTCTGGGAGGCTGGCATGGCCTGTTAGCACACCCCACTCCCTCAGGGTCCTTCCTCTGGGATGTGCCCCCTTCCCAGAGGCCAAAGGCACAGTGGTGCCCACGGCAGGTGGCCACTGTCAGGTTCTGCCCCCACAATGCCACTGCCTGCCATGGTCCCACCACGCCCTGCTGGGGCACAAACCCTTCACAAGGCTATGCAGAGCTCACAGAAACCCAGAGCCCCTGCACGGGGCCAGACCACAACACATGCTTTACCTGCTCCCCCTAAAACTCATCACAAATTATATTGTCTGCCTACTTTAATAATTCTTCCCATGGAAGACTGACGTCTGCACCATCAGTTACAATCTGCTCCTGGAAGAGCTTGTCTCAAGACATTTTCCTTGCAGTATTTTAATTAAACTTTCTTTCAATTTAGTTGGGTTCATTAAGTGACACCCTGAGCCACTGAAATGAATTGCTTAAAAGTGATTTGTGCAGCAGCTTGAAGGAGCAGATTGTAGCTCTAAATGAGCCGGTCTTTGAACTTTATAAGTTTTGCTGCTTGGGGTGCAGGAAGCACCCAAATGCCTCGAGTCCCTGGGGAAAGCCCAAGGTCTCTGTGGGCATGGCAGCATTCCTGCCTCCTGCTGGTAAGTTACAGAGAGTGAAAACCATTTGTTTATAAACTGCAAGTGTAAATAACAAATATTTCTGCTTGAAAAATACCATATTTCATATATACATCTATCTTTAGTGGAAACAAACCCTTTGTTTGTTACAGGGAATAAATTCTGGGATGTTAGAGGCTTCCAAATGGAAGCACGGACATTCACTAGATCCAGTGAAAACCCTCTTCCAGTCAGATGGGATTTAATTAAGTTGATTCTGACAGGGAATTAAAAGTCTTTGCTGGAAGCTCTTTTTCTGGTGTCAGGGCTGTATCACTGAAGCTAAGCATGGTGCTTCCCCAGGCAGGATCAGTGGAAAATATTTTTGAGAAAACTGTTGGGCTGAGATCAACTTGACATAGTTCATCCCCCCCAGTGCAGGGACCAGAGTGGGAGCTGAACCTGGCTGTTCCCAGCGAGGTCTTATCACCAACACACCAAAATCAACTAGAGTGCATGGAAAAGTGATTAGTCTATTCTAAACTAGTACAAACGTGGGCACAGTGCAGGGGCACACCAGAGGCCAGGCAGGGGCAGGAGGCCATCACTTGCCACAGCACACACTCAGTGAAACACCCACTCCTCGGGCCACCAAGGCTCCTGGAGAGCAGCCTGGGACTCTGCCACGAATCTGCTGTCACAGGCTACAACTGATTCTGCTTCAAGTGACTGCCTGCCTGGCCCTGCATCCCACATCCATAGGGAATGGGGGGTCTCAGCTTCTGCTGGAGCACAGCAGCTCCCAGCAGGCTGCAGCATCAGGCAGAGGACACAACGAGCCCAGGACAGCACTTCAAATAAAGCCCTGGTTAGTTGTGAAGATTGTGACTCCACTTTAATGGCAGGTGACTGAGGAGTGAGGTGAGTGAAAATTGCCTGGAAGCAGCAGGAGAAGGGGTAGTGAGTGTGTCTGCAGCACACATGGTCACCACCCAACAGACGTAACTATACAACATCCCACAACTTCCACTGAAAAGCTGCAGGGACAAACAGTACCCTGTCTTACAGACCTCACCTTCTAAAAATGAGCTGAGAGCTGGCTACTTCATCTCTTTTCATCCTCATGTTGTCAGTGAGAAAGCAGGCTACTGGACGGTACCTGACACTAGGCATCACTGCTTCTATACATTGCCCATGGTTGGCCTGATACTTCTCCAAATCAAGGCATTGGGCTTCCCTCTGACGCTGCTGCCTGCTGACCTCACCAGGAATGGATCACATTGTTTAAGGCCGTAGAGCAGATCTCAGCTGCCCCAGTCACACTCAGCTTCAGCTCAGAGCTTCCCCCACAAACGCAGCATCACTGACCTGCAGTGACTCCAAATGTCACTGCCAGCCCAGCCAAGCCTTTGCAAGTCTGGAGGTGTCCTGGAACGCTGAAGGATTTGGGACAACCTCTGCTACAAAGAGGGGTCAGTACCACGAACAGAAGCACACCCAGCTCGGTGGCATGAAGCAGCATCCAAACACTGCATCTGACACCGGCTCAGGCAGGCAGGTGGTGTCACCACTGGCAGGTGACATGCTCCCCATGCACACCTTCCTAACACAGGTACAGCCAGCATCAGCCACGCTTGTGTGGCCTCCAGCATGACAGGGAAGGGAGAGCTGGGGCCTCAAGCCATGGTCCCATGGGCCAATGCTGCACATGACGAGCCAGGGCTTCATCCCAGGGATGGGGACACTCCAGGGGCACAAGGAGCAGCATCACTCCCCCACAACAGCAATCACAGCAAGAGTGACTGCAGGACACTCAACACGGGCACAGTCCCTACCCATATGCCCAGGTGTATGCTGAGCGTAAGGATGTGGATTTTACCAGTTCTGCTGGGAAGCTGATTCCCGTTCTGATAGAAATCTAGGCATTATTTAATTCAAAACAGAAAACAAACTGCACTGCGGGCTGTGAGCACATTTGGGCTTCATTCAGAAGGGGATAAAGTGAAAATACTAATTAACCCCAGTTGTTGGAAGAATGCCCTGCAGAAACATGATTCAGAATGGGTCACAAATCATAAAATAATAATAATAAAAAAAAGCCACAATGCTCTGGGGACATTAAGCGATTACAGAGAGTTGTTATTTGGCTGATTTTCACACTTCATTAGCATGTGCATAATTTAACAAGTGAACGTGCTGAGGGCTGGCAACACATAAGAGCCACTTTCTTGAAACACGAACTGTAAATTGGGACACTACAGTTAGGGGCTTGTTTTCAATCATGATGGAAAAGCAACAGACATCAATTCCAGGCCTTCAGCAGAAGAAATGGATGTTCAGGGACCACAGGCCAAGCAGAGAGGTGCCATGGGAAGGTAGCTGCCCCTTTAGACATGGCCCAAAGAGCCCAGCTTCGCATGGCTGGGAGCCACCTCAAAGCCATTTAACATAGAATTAGGTAAATCTGGATAAAAACAACACAGTGAATCTGTGACTTTCTACTGCTCCCACTTGTCTGGCACTCACCACAGAGCAGTGGGGACAGCACTGAAGCAGAGGGCGGACAGACTTTGGGAGTTATCATCAGAGCAAGCAACCTTCCAGCGCACTCATTCCCCTTCCAGCAGGGAGAAACGAGGGCAGGAAACAAAGGCGATTTATCACTCCCAAGATGGCCACACCACATGGAAGGGGCAATGCCGAGAGGAACCCGTGTACCCAGGCTGATGGCAGCCCTCTCTCGTGCCACAGTGGCTGGCAGCTCACAGGCATCCCACCCCGTGGCTGTGGCACTGCAGGCTGGAGGCTCCACAGCCAGCAGCCATGGACAAGGACACCCTGCACAGGTGCCCAGGGCACGTGTGGTCCATCACAGGGCTCCCAGAGCACCTGACAAGGCTGGGCAGACATGGCAAGCATGAGTGTCCACACAAGGAGACCTGTGAGCTGAAAGCAAAGGGATGGTTCAGATGTGGGAGAGATGAGATCTTAGCAAGAAAAAAAATCTCTTGCTCCTTTTGCCCCACGTGTGTATGTGGCAGCCACATCTCTAACCACTGTTCCAGATTGTAATTTCCCCATATTTTAACAGAGGTTCTGTTTATGAAACTGCAAGAGGATTTAGCACTTATGAGTAATGCCATGAGGTCTGGGAGATGCTTTTTTACGTGAATAACTGACCACAGGCCATTTGTTTTACAACAAAGAGGCTCAATGATCCACCACACTGATTTATTCAGCCCTCATCTAATGCAGTGGCTGACATCTTCCTGGTACCCATACCTGCACAGTGATGGGAGGAATGCAGACCCTGAGAGCCTGTGCCCAGTGCTCTACATGACAGCCCATCAGCTGAGGCAGAACTGATGGGCAGGCACCCCAGGTCACAGCAGGGGAACACAACTGGCACACCAGGTTTCACAGTGAAGCAGGCCAGGGTTCCACTTTCAGGTTCTCCCCAGCACTCAGCTCACTGGGGTATTGCTGCACGTTTCACTCACATTTCTGATTTCAGGTACAATACTAGATGCAAAGATAATGGAATTACAAAATAAACTGGGGGAATCGATAACAGCCCTGTCATATCAGACACCATTGACACTGCTGATGAAATACTGCTGCACTGAAACACTGTGTGAGAACTGGCAAGTAGATTTCACTCTGAATAAAAGTGGAACTGACAAATGTACTGTAATTGTCCAAATTAAACAGCTGATGGCAAGTACCTGACATCCTCTGGGTACCACACACTTCCTCTCCATAAGCACTTGATTTTGATTAGTCTGTGTTCCAGGAAAGGATGCTGGAAAGGCTACCTTCCTTCCAGATTTGGCCCTTAATAATTGAACAAGAAATTATATGGCTACAGAAGGAGTCAGAGTTTCTCCATCCAATGAAACACAGCAATGCCTGGATGGCACGTAATGTTGTTTTGTTTTGCTGTACATAAATAATGAGGAGTGAGGATGCAGTGCTTTGAAGTTGAACTTTGGAGAATGAGCAAAGCTACAGTGAGAGTAATAAATTATGCAAAACTATTTGTGCTTGGAATGTTAATGTTTCAAGATGATGCAAACCGGCACTTTTTAAACCTCTCCTAAAAACCCGAAGAAGCCTTGGGACCAAACCATATGGTTTAAGTCAGGGGCCTATAGCAAGCTTAATGCTTCTGACAGCCAGCAAGGATTTGGGCAATTAGTTTATTAATGTGTTTATGTAAACAAAGAGAAAAAAGTTGGGGAAAGTCTCATCCCTTTCTCTCTGCCAAAGTTATTGAACATCAAACAGAGAAAATGCAAATCTAAAAAACTTTAAAACCCAACAAAGCCCCAGCCAGTCCCAGCACCCTGACAATCAGAACTGATGAACCCATCACACATACAGAGCAGAGTGGTGTCTTACCAGAGTCATGAGGAATGGGCAAAATGTTCCCTTCCAAGCACAGGAATATATGGAACCTCAAGCAAAAAACTACCATATCACTTACAGTTAATTATTATATATCCCTGACTCAGGACAAGAAAGATCTAATTATCCTAATTGCTTCTGCTTTGGGAATGGGCCCTTTACACTTGGATAAAGGTGCCTATAAACAGCAGCATTTCTGCCTGCTCAGGCTGCAGGTCAGGTTTTATACGCTCTGAGAAGATTAACTTTATTCTTAGTGAAGAATTTAATTACAGGAAGCAATTAGCCAAGTGCTCCCAGTCAATACAGATGCAGTATGAGCTGTGCAGGAGTGGGCACCTTTGCTCCTGTGCAGGAAGTCCAGGAACAGTGACATTATTGCAAAGCCATTCGGGTTTTAAGTGACACCGGCCAGACCTGGATCTCCACAGGCCAATTACAACATGCTGACTTAAGCAACATTCAGCAGGGCTGGGAAAGGGGAAACCAATAAAAAGACAGCAGGAGAATGAAAGTCCATTTTGAAATGCAGGAATACATCAGTTTATAGGCTTGTTTTCTAATTGCAACACTGCAAAAATCAATGGCTTTTGAAAAGTAAAAGAAACACAGTAAACTGCTTGCAAACTCTGCAAGTCAGAAAACAGCTCTTGCCAATAAATGTACAGTTTTCTCTGTCTTTTGGAGGACAGGACAAAAGAATGCCTTGAATACTTGCCATCTCCTGTAACCCCTTCCACTGCATGTTAATAACTGCAGCTATTCACTAAGCAAGAAAATACTGTAATTAAATATACCTGAAATAGCCTTCCAGCTCCAAACAGCATTGCCAAGGACTAACAAAGGCCAAATCCAGCCAGCCAGCCAAGCTGCCTGCAGCCCAACGGTGCAAACCCGAGCACCCAGCAGGCAGAACCCCTTGGATGACAGCATGGTGTGTTTTTCTACTGCTAATTACCACCTACACCTCTTCCCAGGCCTGCATGTCTACTGAGAAGGTACTGGCTGGACCCACTAGCCATAAGACCACCAGCCCAGCAGCTGCTGCCCTGAGCCTGACACAGGTTTTCCAGGGGGTTGTTTTCATTTGAAGGCCTGAGACTGCATATGCAGAGGACAAAAGCCTTTTCCTGGCAAACCCTAGTCCTCTGATTTCATCACTTCATCAATAATAACTTTGCATATTGTCAGAAACAGATGGCAAGGGAGGAAAGAGGTTGGGTGAGGCAGCAACTATCAGGAGATCAAGAACAAAGTGCCTCCCAAGTCTGGAATTCAGCTATATACTGGTACCTCAAGCCAGGGCACGGCTCCTCCCTGGAGACAGGAAAATCATTCCTAGCCAGGGAAGTGAAAACCACATATTCCTCAGCTTGGCTGCACCATCACTGTGGGACAATGTGCTGCAAAGCAGAGCTGGTGCTGCAGTCCCCTGTTTGGAGAGGAGCACTGGCAGTGGCCATGCTCACTGCTGTGGTCACTTCCTGAGGTAAAGCACAGTCTGTAAACACACTGAAGAAGTTGGGCAAGATGCTTTGCCCATCCCCAGCAAATGCTGAGACAGGGCAAGACACCTGGGCTGACGCAGACAATTCCTGCACATGGGAACATGAGCATCCCTCCAGAACGCACAAGGAGCAGTAAAATGAATCTAAAACCAGCCTCATGGGTGCCTTTCTCAAGAGAAAGCAGAGTCCTCTTAAAGTAACAAAGCCTTTAAGAATAGTATTCCAAAGCCCCTGTGGCTGCCCAGGCTGTGTGGGTCCCTGGCAAAGGAAAACACACCAGACATGAGCACAATTTTTAGCAATTTCTGGCAGTTCTGTGCAGAATCTTTCCTTCCTCTTGCCTCTGAAGGAGGCTCTGGCTCACCCTGCACCACCCTCCTGCTGCTCCCACATCAGCAGGTCCTCGGCTGGAGCCACCCACTTGCCCCATGAGAAGCTGGGGAGCTGGGAACGGGCAGGGGTGAGTGAAGGAAAAAGGCAAGAGTCACAACTCCAAGCCCAGCAAAGCACAAGGTTCACCAGAGGTAGTGACAAGTGTGTGTGTGTGTATCTGTGTGTCTGTGTATCTGTGTGTCTGTGTGTGTGCAGCCAAGCACACAGACATGCACAGTAGCAAGTGGAGACAACTAACTGCCCACAGCCATATGGGCTTCTGATTCACAACTGCTCATCCCTGAGAAAAGGGGTACCCAAAATATTTGTGAACATTCCTCTGCCCTTCTGCCTCCTTCCACAGGTAGAATACCCCATCAAAAAGGGAACATGGCTTCTGCCTGCCTGAGAGAGGAACTTGGTGCAAAGAGGATGCCTTGCACTGTGCCTGGTTTTGGCTGTTCAAGGAGATGGGAGGAGAGGTGGTAAGTCAAAGGCCTCAAAAAACAACATCCTTCTACAACACAGACACGAAGAACCAGAGTCCTCCTGTCCCAGTCCTGTAAGGCACAAGGGACATTGGGACCACACAGCCAGAGATGTCAGCAACAGGATCTCACTCCTGTATTTAACAGACAAAGCACTGCAGCTGTGTCCATAATCAGCCAGGGCAAGGGAACATGTGGGTTGGGATCTACAGGTCACACACTCCGGGCAACCTTCACATGGAAACAGACAGCACTTGCCCCCGAGAGCTGAACTTAGAGCAAGGCTAATTGTATTAAGGACCACACAGCCTACTGCTTTATTTGTAATGAGTTTTAGGCTTCAGAAGCTGAGAATCCCATCTGCAAGAACAGACTGTTGCAGGATTCATCTATTAATAGCCACTGGTACACACTTCCGGCTGAGGGACACAAGGAGGGAGGAGACAACCAGATGGAGATAATGCATTAGGGTGACACAAAGCTGAAAAAGAGGATGATCCACTTCCCCACATCCCCACACACATCTCAGGCTTGCAGCAGGGAGCAAATGATGTGTCACATGTGATTAACTCATAAACATATCAATTTGAAAGTTCTTACATTCAATCAAATGTCCAGATATGACAAGACTTCAGTGTCCTCCCCAGAGCCCCGTGCAAACGAGGTGACACTGCAGACTTCAGCTCCAGCTTCAAAGCAAGACCCACGCCCAGCCTGGCACTGCACTAGTGGGCAGGAATCAACAAATACATCTGTAAGATCCTGTTTATGAACTGCTTTCAGACCTGCTAGTGAGGGTGTGCCAGACGAGAACCAAGAGCTGCTATTCTCCCTTCAACGGTACGCCCAGGTCGAATTCTCAAGCGCCTAACTCAGGATGACCTCCAAAACAGCCTGTCAGCAGAAACTGTTGCTGCTGATGGGAACTGCAATGATGAGGAACTCTGACCACCTCAAGGTCCATGGGAGAAATGGATCTGGCCTCACTGTCACCAGAAACAGCACCAGCTACAAGGTAATCTCTGCACAGCATCATCTTCCCACTCGGGTGAACTCGACCATTTAGTGCTACAGGTACTGATCTCTGGCTTTGTTTTTATGCCCAATGTTTTTCTTCCTGATGAATTCCATTGCTGAAAAAAGCTGAATACCCTGTCATAGCTGGAGCTGCTCCATCAGTAACACCTCACTGCTGCACTTTGCAAGACTCCTAATGAAAAATATCACATCAAGTTGCCAAATGACAGCATGAAACAGGATCCATAGCCAGATCTCTGCTTCAGGAGGGCTTGTACTGAGCTCTAGAGAGGCAGAGGAGCCCTTCTCAGATACCTCCAGGATGCCAGCAGCATGACAGCCCATCAGCACTGGGTTTTCCCCGTCACCACAACTGCTAGCAACAGTCCGGAGCTCCCCACAGCGACTGTGCCTCCAGCCCCTCCACCCACCCCTCTGGGCTGCTTTCCACTCAGCATGAAGAGTGCAGCAGAAGCACAGCTCACAGCTGAGAGCATTGCTGAGCAAAGCCAGCAAAGCTCCTGGGACTCACAGGCATCCCCAGGGGCAGGCAGGGCGCCGTCGCTGCAGGGCTCCAGCCATGACCTACAGATGGAAATCACGCTGGGTCTGGTGGCTGCACAAACCCCCCAGACCAGAGCCTGCACCTAAGGCCAGGGTGGAGAAACACCATCACCAAAACTCAGCCAAAACTCAAGTTTCTCACTGCTGAGAGAGGTGCAGGCCCCTGTTTGCTCTGGTGCCTTCAAACAGAGCAATTATGTGGAAGGAAACTGCTTGCAAAAATTCTGATGGGACTCTGGCTTCTGCCAAGAAATCAGGAAAACAACTGGAGTACCCCTGGATCCCTGCATGACTCGTATCCTCCAGCTGAGAGTGTTACCCGAACAGATCTTCCCAAGCAGAGGCAATCACAGGCAGACATCTGGCACACCGTTCCTGCTAGCCAGAAATTTTCAATGGGGAACCAGTTACAAAGCAACACTGCTCACGCTGTTATTATAATTAAGAATCTGTCAGCCTGCTGAAATGAAGGCCAAGTTTATTTAGGGATTGTGAGGGAGGGCTCTCCAAAACAGCCTCTAATTCTCTCTCTTCCATTCCCCAGATCCCACAGAGATGCATATTTCCACAGACAACTTGCCAGCAACCACCACCACTGCTGACATCTAACCTCCAGCAGCAGACCCCATCTCCTGCTCCAAAACAGCAAGTGCAAGGGCCCCCCAGTCATTATGGAGGTTTCCAGTGGAACTAGGAACAGCAGGCACGTGTCCCAGCTGCAGGCAGATACAGGTGGGTGAGCTTCCACTGGTGCTCCTCCTGCCTCAAGGGGCAGTGCCATGCACCCCACCTTCAGGGCAGCACCGCAGGCATCTACAGAACCAAACCCCATGGAAGCAAAGCTTGCTTTCTTGTGGGCAATTTCCTGCTGGCTGAGCAGCCTCACGCCTGCATATCTGGACTCTGCAGGTCTCCAGGCACCTTTCATGGGGCTCCAGTGCCCCTGGAACACCATGCATGAGATGGGCACTCTTCCTGGCAGCAGGTTAGTGCAGGAGCTGCACCACAAACACACAAGAGCAAACACCTGGGGATGTGCACTGTGTGCCTGTGCCATTTAATGGGTAGGATCCAGGTATTAAACAAGCTACAGCCCCCCCCCCACACACACACGCACTGGTCAGCATCTGGCACCACCAGTCTGAGCTCTGTGGTGAGACAGCCTCAAGGCTGGTGCCCCTGTGCTCCCTGACCTCGTCCCCTTCTCACTCAGGAACACTGGCTCAAGGGGTGATCCGTCAGCCCTGCCCACAGCTGCGAGGCTGGGGCAGGAACAGGCAGTCAGGCACTGGCACGTGGTGTTTGGTCAATGCCTGTACTCCTGAGGGGAGGAGTTCACCAGGGTCCAACCACCTTGCCTTTACTCACAGACCTAACAAAGGGAATGCAAGGAAATGCCAGAGAGCTTGGCACCGAGGTGGCACTGGGAATTTCAGGGCTACCTAGTGACACAGCAGCACACAGGCAGGGGCCCAAGCACTGCCCCCAGCTCTTACAAGGAGGCCAGGGCAGCACCACCACTGTAAGACACCTGCAGCCAACCAGGGGACACCCAGAACACCCAGCACTGGGCACGAACGCCAGTCTGGGCTGTCTGGCCATCGCTGTGCAGCTGTGGCACGGCACCGCTCCGTCCCCAACAGCAGTGTGCCAGGACAGGGAGAGGGCAGGGCAGGACCCCAAGGGCACTGACTGTGGAGCCACACCAGCTCGGGTCACACATCAAATCACAACTGAGACGTATCAATCTTGCTATCAGCTGATGAGGACCCAAATATAAAGAATGAAAACACCAAGATGAAACTTAAACAACCCCACTGATCTTCCAAGTCTACAAAACCTAGAAAGTGAGCACACTTAGGGAGCCCTGCTTTTGTGGCTGAGCTGGGCTGGGTTCACTGAAGCCACAGCTGAACCAGAAGCTGTTTTGGGGTCAGGGGTCCCCCCACTGTTGTACGTCTCAGCGAGCTCGTTATCAGCATTTGGAGAGGTTCGCCTTTGATACCCCTTGTACTAAAATGAGTTGGAGATCAAACCAGGCAGTCAACAGAATTTTTAAATTAAACTACAAAATTATTTAAAATCCCCTTTGAGGACGTTATCACAGGGTTAACACCCACTCTTGGCTTCAGATAATACAGCAGCAATAAATGGTAATGTGCTCTATGAAACATGATTTATTTTTGCTGAGCAGGCTTGGCATTATAAATCTCAACACTCTTAACATTTAAAGTTGTTATTCCAATGACAAAATAGACATGAGGGAGATAACAGTCTTTATCTCCATTAATGTTTTATTGTTGTTCAGAGAATATGGATATGGACTGATCCAAGTGAAGGAAAATCACAGCAATTTGTTTGCATATTGGGGAAGCTGAGATAATGGTTGTGTTTTATGACCACACCAGGGAATCAGCTGAAATGCAGGACAGAGCAGATCAAAATGAGGGATTAATCAGCTACTTTGGTTCCTGGTTTCTATTCTGGTTACATTTCCATTCCCAGAACCTGCCTTAGCATTAGAAGAGATGGTCTGTGCGTGTGGCCGAACAGCTGACTCTTGGCACCCTAGGAAGTGAGGAAACAGGCTTTAAAGGAAACAAAAAGGCTGCACAACAGTTCTGTGCAATGCAGACAAACAGCACTGCCATGGAGGCAGGATCCTCCTGGATATTCATCTGCCTGGAAGCAACTCTGCTCTCCTGAGCCCCACTCTTGGGGCCCCTGTGGAGTCACAATGCCAAGCTCCTGACCTGTCTGGCATTTTACCTCCTTCCCGAGGTACACACTGCACCTCAGAGTACCACAACAAGCTGAACCTGAGACACTGAGCTGGAGCTGCAGTAAGGGCTGTGCTGCTGGAGGCTTAAACAGATAAAGGCTGAAAACCAAAACAACAGAAACCCCAGACAAACCACACAGCCACCTGCCCCATCCTGGGACACCCTGGGCCAGAGAGGATGACTCTTTCCCCTCAAGAAATCAGGCATATAATGCATCAGGGAAGAACAACAACCAGTGCTGCCCTCAATGAGGACACTGACTCCAGGAGCTCAATCACACCTTCACTGGGAGGATGGCAGGGAGGTGAGCTGGGGACAGCACTCCTGACAGCATACGAACAACACGCCGATGTCCACACATGTGGCCTCCAGTGCCCGAGCACTGCCACGGTGGCATCTCACCCTTTCCAGAGCGCTGGGGTCGGGCCCACGCCAGCTCCGGGCTCGCTGTGCCTCAACTGCCCCTCTCCAGGGCAGGGCCATCGCCAGCTCCCCAACTCCTGGGAACTTTGGGAGGGCTGCAAAGAGCTCAGGTGCCACTGCCTGGGCTGCCAGGTGCCCGGCAGTCACAGCAGCTCTGCACAGGGAAGCCGAGATGAGAAGTTTGTGGGTCTTTGGTCAGCTCCAGGCAGAGCGGCCGTGCAGCAGCTGTGACCACCAGCACTGGCTGCCTGGAGCCCGGGCATGTGCCTGCACGCCACTGCTGGGGCACTCCCCGCCGTGCCCGGGGTCCCCAGGGTGCCCGGGGTGCCCACCGTGTCCCCTCGGTGCGCTGCCCGAGCCCGGCAGCCCCGCTGCAGCCGGGGCTGTGTGCCTGCTCAGCACATCGCCGCCGGCCCCGCCGCAGCAGCGGGAAGCAGCCGCTGTTTTTAAGCTGCCTGATCAGCATCCTGCCAGGTCAACACGCCTCGGCTCCACTACGTGTGCCGGCTCAGCGGGCCTCGCCTCTGCAGCAGCCGACACGCATCCCTCACAGCGGTTACGGCAGGCACCGACCCACACAGCGGCGTTTCCAAGAGATCCAGCAGCTGGCACGTACATTCTCAAAGGATTTTTCCCACAAGCATTTATTCCCCCAGTCAATCACTAACAAGCAAGTCTGGACTCAATAATCTTGGAGGTCTTTTTCAACCTCAATGCTTATATGATTCTATGATTCTAAGCCTGCTGGCAGGGGTACGCCTCTGGTCCAGCTTGCAGAGATAGGGAAGCTGATGATTACCTACTCTGCCAAGGCATTAAGCCTTTCCACCTGCTGACCTTCCAGGCACCAGAGCTCACCATCTCTTTTGGGAGGAGGCATCAGGGGTTTGGCACAGCCCTGCAGACTCCTGTTCCCTCAATCAGCCACAGGGCAATCTGCTGGGTCAGATGAGGAGCACATCCAGCCCAGCGTCCTGTCTCCAGCAGACCACAGGCACCACACAAACAGAGCAACCATGCAACATTTCCACTAATACTCTCCTACCCTCTGCAGTGTTCAGCTCAGGGGGCTCATGAACCACGGGTGGTCGCTCTACATTTAGTAAATCTTGACCACTTCACCAAGTCCTTCAATTCCATTTTGAAACCTGATGATGGGGCTGTCCTGGCTGGCACCCCAAGGATCATCCTGCAAGCACCCACAGCATAGCCCAGGGTCCTGGGCTTGAGGAATTAGACAGGGCTGGGTTCTGACCTGCTGCAGCTGGTCCCAGAACATGGGGACCCTACAGCAACAGGGGTAACTCCAGGTTGTAAGGCCAGACCCTTCCACGTTGCTCTTGGTGCCTGCTGGGGGTGATTCAGCTTTCCCCAGCACTGGAGACGGAGCAGCTTGGTTCTGGCACAGAGCTGACAGAGACAGATGCAAGCCATCACCAGTGACCAGGCACCCTCCTCACAGTCCATCTGCAGTGGGTCAGACACATCATTACCTGCTCCCAGTTCTCTCAGTAATCTCTAGATTACAGAGTCCCTAGGCACATCTATTCTCTCACTAATCTGTAGATTAAAGTATCCCCAAATCGGCTTTGATGTAGAGCACTGCAAACAGTTGAGTTATGCTGTGCTTCTGCAGTGATCCTGTATTAGACAGGAGGAGTCGCCTGTGGGTCCTTCCCACCTAGGGGAAACATACTCAGGAAGAGGAAGGGATGTCTACACACAGTACATCTGAGTAATTAAAAGCAGAAAGGATGGGACTGTGTTTCATAACCAATGTACTCATGTGATAAAACAACTTCACAGACGTTCCTGGATTAATTAAATCTCAATCCAGATGATCTCCAAACAACAACTTGTATCTTTTGCAACAACAGAAACACACAACAGCGCTTGCCCCAACCCAACACTAGGAAATGCTTCACTTGGTATTTTCCTGGAGACTACATGCAGACTTTTTAAAAAGCAACCACCGTACCACAGAGAGCTCGAGGCAAACTCCCCTGGCACCAAGGCAGAAAGACACTGGCATCAGGGCCCCTTCCCACAGCACAGTGGCAGGGCAGAGATACAGCCAGGGTGGGAATGACTGAGAGGCTGACAGAGGGTTACAGAGGGAGTAACAAGATTAAACCAGGAAAAGGAAATAAAGGCTTAGTGATAGATTTCTCAACAGCAAAACCTGTCTGGTTTGGGAAACACTCCCTCGGGAGATTAAAGACTTGCAGGGGCATTAGCCAGACCTGGGGAAAGGGTGCAGGGAGCAGCCATGCAGTGGCCCAGGAGTGATCAAGGTGTCATGACAGTCCTGCCCAGCAGCTGTGCACAGCACATCCCCACGGCCACACAGCCCCAGCAGGGTCAGCCCTGTGCCCACAGGGGAGAAGGTCCCTTGGCAGAGCCTTTGGGAAACAAGGATGTCTCTCAGGGGATGCCAGGATGGGCCCCATAGTGGCCCCACACCATGGCCATGGGACATGAGAACTCCCAAGGATCCTTCTCCAGCAGCACAACCAGCTGGCCACAGCCACATCCCCACGAAGCCCAGGCAAGACCACTACTCCTCCTCCCAGTGCCATGCTGGAAATCCTGGGTGCCAGGGCTGGAGCATGCCTGTGCCCCCCACTGCCACTGCTGGGCCTCAGGTGTGTGCACTGTGTTAATGGCCAAAGCACGCTCCCCAAAATGCACATCACTCAGAAACTCCTGCCAGTGCCTCTCCAGAGCAGGTCCCAGGGGTGCAGGGCACCCATCACGCCCTGGAAGTGTTCCTGCCTGTTGCATCACACCGGAGGGAAGGGCTTTGTCTCAGTGTCTCCATGTGAAAGGGTGACCTGGCTGCTGTGGGGCCAAGCCCAGGACATCCAGCAACATCAGGAGGGAGCAGGGACAGGAGCAGGAGAAGTGAATTCCATCCCAACAGCCAGGTGCCTGTGAGAAGATGGGCTGTGCCTCTGGCTGAGCTGACAGATGGGGGACAGGACTGGCAGTGCCAGCCTGGCCCTGGCCCACCCAGCCCTGCCAGCAGAACCCCCTGCCCCAGGAACCCACGGCCCCCCGGCCAGCCTGGTGCTCAGCATCCCTCCCTCATAGAGGATACCTGCAACAGGACAGATGGACACAGACATGGAGGAACAATATGAGGCATTGTCCCACTGGGATGAACCACAGCTGAGCTGCTGACCACCTGAACCTGCTGAGCACTCAGGCTGGGTAGGGCTCAGGGCAGGGCTCATGGAAAGGGTCATTCATGTCATTCCTCTCTTGTTTGGGTATTTACCCAGCTCTCAGCTGCTGCAAGAACTCTGAGACATGCCAGGTGAACAGCACTGCTGAACAAAACAGGTGACACCCACAGCCTGAAGCCTAAAGGAGACAGGAGTTTTGGGTCCAGCTGCTGAAATGGGCCAAGTTGGGGCAGGGGGCATGAAGGACCCTTAAAGCCACAGCTCCAACAAGCACATCTAGAAGTGGAAGCTGCTCCAGTGGTTGTTTGTATTCAAATGTCTCAATTTGCCCTACTTTTGGCTGGGCACTCAGCAGAATTGCCAATGAAGATAGATTTATGCAAAACAAGAACAAATCAAGCATATTTTCTGGACGTTTTTCATGTGATATCTGCCGTTCTGCAGCTCTGAGATCGGAGCTGGCATTGCCCTGGAACCCACTCGCCCTGTGCCCGGCAGACTTTGTGACACGGCTGGGGACGTGGGCTGCACCTCAGCACACCCCTGGCAACCCGAGTCGAATTAGTACAAGGGCCCCGTTTCTTCTCAGCAATACTGAGAGCTGCACAAGAACAAGGCGTTTAAATGTGCACTTGTGAAATACCATCCTCACCCCACATTTGCATGAAAATACCAGACCTATTTAAGTGACAACGACACTTCACTAAAGCAAATTACATAACCGGCTATTTCCCTCAGCTGACACACCAGAGACACCTTCATTTCCAAAGCAAGTCTGCACTTGCTGCACAGCATTTGGAAGGATTTTCTTCTTTTTTGACCAGATACCACAGCGTTTTAGGCATATGCTGTTTTCACATGTAGAAAAAATAAAACAGAATTATCCAAATTTTTTATCTTAGAAGAATCTACCATTTCAAAGTGCAGTCAGCCTTCCTCTAGCAGAACCACTGCAGAGAGTCAGGAATTCTATACAGCACGAAGTGAATAAAAACTCCCGGCTGATACACAGCCATTAAATCCTCTCCTGTACTTGCCCCTGCCCTGCCACCGCAGCAGGGATCACAGCGGCTGATTCGGTCATCTACTGCACAAATGCCTCTATTTCTACCGAGAGGATTGCTATGGTTCCCTAGTACGACACACGAGGTTCTTCTGAAATGCCAGCATACAGCCACAGATTACAGACAGACTGGATCTTACCCCTGAGAAGCCCCAGCCTTCCAGGGGCACGGCAGGAACCGCCGCGGGCGCATCTCACCCCTCCACCCTTCCCCGCCAGGAAACCCGAGTTCTCAGCAGGACACAGCAAGGTAGCTGTAGCCCCATTTTAGGTTTGCTGGCTGTTGCAGCTGCCTTTTAGAATGCAGCAACAGCAAATTCATCCTTCAGAGAGCACGGCACATGGTGACGTGAGCCAGACAACTGGGAGGTGTGGGAGCTCAGTCCCATCCTGGCCACAGCGCGCCCCTGGGAGCACCGGCTCGCACCAGCCCCCTCAGCAGAAATGTCCCGTCAGCCTGGTGTGGCCTCCGCCGGACCCACTCAGCCCCACGGCAGGTCTGCCCACTCCCCAGCCCCACAGCAAGTCCTGCTGGGCCCCAGGCCACAGTGTGGAACACCCGAGGAGAGCGGCAGAGCCAGGGATACCCAGCACAGCCCCTCCCCAGCGCCCGCGGGCTGCCTCGCGGAGCACTCGCATTCCCGCTGCACACGAGCAACACCAACAACCACTGCTGCGGCTCACCACGTATCCAGAGCTTTCCATCACTATATTAAGCCAAAGATTTCCCACTAGATAAACCCTCCTCTAGCCATGTGACAAAATTTCCAAAGTCCGGCTTCCTCTAAATCTCACGAGGACCACACAGTAAGGGAAAGCCTCTTTGGCTACTAATTAAGCTATGAATAAGCCTGCTCAGACTCTGGTATGGAGTCTGGTTTCTGAAGCCTCATTGAAGGTGTCTATGTTACCAAAAAGGGTGGGGGTTTCAGTTTTGCTTTAAATCAGCTGCACTTTCCTCCTAAGGAGAGAAAGGGAGGTTGTGACAGAGCTGATGTGAAGTTGACAGCTCTTCAGCAACCAGGAAGGACAGCAGAGGCAACAGCAGCTTCATCCCCATCCCTCCTTTACCCCTCGCTGGTGGAACTGCCTTTGTGGTGGCTGCAGCATCATGTGCAGGCTGAGCTCATGTTCTGATGCCTGAACTGAACATGGCCACACCATCTTCTCCGCTCTTGAGCCATTATGGGAAACCACTTTCAAATGCACCATGAGCCTCACCAGGGCTGTGACATTATCCCTGTCCAACAGCCTTGGCATCTCCGTGCATCTGCAGTCGGGATTCATAAACCTTCCTGAAGTGGCTCGTACTGAAAATAGCTCCGAGACAGCTGTTCCATTGACGAGACCTGCACCAGCGTTTGCCGTATTCCCGCACCGCACTCCGCGGCTCCAGCCACCTGCAGCACCGCGAACGCCCTCAGGGGCCGAGGAAGCCGATCTCGAACCGCGGCCGCCGCCCGCATCCCTCCGGCCCCGCGGCTCCGCTCCAGCGGGAAGGGCTGGCGGAGGGCTCGGGACTGCGCTTTCTCCCGGAGCCGCAGGAGCGAAGGCGCAGGGGCTCCCAGAGGGGCCCGGCGGGGCTGGGGGCTCCGCAGCAGGGCGGGAACGCGAGGCTCCGGCCGCCCCGGGGCGGCAGATGGGGCCGCTGCGTCCCGAGCGCTGCCGCGGGCGGCTCTCGGTGCCCCGGCTCGGCCGCCCCCGCTCCGCCGAGGGAGCGGCCCGGCCCAGGGGAGCCCACCCGGCGCTGCTGAGTCACCGGAGCGGCTTCGCCGCGCCCGCCCCGACCCCCGGGGCCGCCGCCGCGGGGCTGAACCCCCGGGCCGGGGCAGCGGTGCCGGTCCCGGGACAGCGGCGGCGCCGGGGCGCGGAGAAGCCGCGGCGGAGGGCGCGGAGCGCTGCGCGGCGTCGGGCGGGGGCCGGGGCCGCTGCGGGGCGGCCTCACCTGCTGCGGGCGGGCCGGGGGCTGCGGGCCGGGCTCACCTTCCGTGGCATAGCTGTGGTCTCGCAGGAAACTGCTGCTGATCTTACGGGTCTCAGCGTCCTCCTCCATTGACGGCGGGCAGGCGGGCGCGGGGCGTCAGCAGCCACAACCGCGGATCCATCATCCCCCCCCGCGCCCTGCTCCGCGGCGGCGGCCGCCAAATGCGGCGGGGGGGGCGCAGGGGCGGCGGTGCCCGGTGGCTCCTCCCATACGGCACCGACCGGCACCGCGCGGGCGGAGCGCGGCGCAGCCCCGGCCACAGCCCCGGAGCCTGCTCGGAGACGCACCTGCCCCGGGAACGCTCCTGCCCGGGGAGGCTCCCTCCACGTGGGAGCTCCTGCCCGGGGGATGCTCCTGCCCGGGCACGCTCCCCCCTGCCCCGGGGACACTCCTGCCCAGGGATTGCCCCTTCCTGCCCGGGGCGTCGCTGCCCTGGGTGGACACCCCTGTCCCCTGGGGCAGCTCCTGCAGCCTTCAGGCAGAAGGACTGCTGCTCCCTAACCTGCCTGCCCCAAACACAGGATCCCAGCCGAGGGCTGACAGCAGACCCCTTTTTAGCAGAGCCAGAGCACATGAACGCTGTGTGTCCCAGGACAGGGAATGCAGTAAGGGCCATGGAGGTGGCAGTGCCAGCAGTGCTAGGGAGGTGTGTGCCCGCGGGCAGTTGGCCCAGGCTTACCCTGTCTTGACTTTGGAAGGGGGTAGGAATGCTCAGTGACTTACGACCGCAAAGGTCGATGTGAATGGGGGGATTGGTGGCATCCAGAGAAGAGAATGAACACAAGGGCTATGGGGAAAGGACACGTTCTGGGCATGTCTCTGAAAGGACAGGCTGTATTTTGGACTTATCATCTGGTGCACACACCAAAGGGAAACAATTGCCCCTGGAAGGGTTTTGTGTCTTGGTAGGTCCAGGAGGAATCTTTGGCACTGGCTGAGCCCCTGGCAGACATGGGGAGGAAACTCACAGTGGACAAGTGCCCTCAATGCCACTACCTGAAGTTGGAAGTAAAACCCAACCGCAGCACCAGGGCACAAGAAATCCCGAGGCAGACAGCAATGTGCACACTGGGCAGCAGTGAGGGGATGGCCACTACTCGCTGCTATCACATCTGACCCACAGTGCCCCTCTGCCCCCACTCCACTACTCAGACAGCTGCTGAAGGCACACAGGTGCAGGGACACAGCCTGGGGTCTGACCCGGGCCCCATGGCACCGTCACGATGGGTGCCACCCCAGCACCCCCGAGCCCCCCGCACAGGGAGGAGCTGAGAGCTTGGGGTGCCACGGCACAGGAGCTGCCTGACAGTCCAGGCCCACATCAGAGGGGAGTGAAATTGTTACTGGGACAGGAGGATGCAGAGGGAATGGACAAAGATGGTGGATAACACTGTAAATACAGTGGTGCACTGCAGCTTGATTTCCTCTCCCAACTGTAGTATCATAATTAAATCTCATTGGGAAGGTGCAAGATTTTTCAGCCTGTATTATTATTCTGCTGAGATTCACTGCCTGCTTGGGGGCTGCTTCTTCTAGGGGAAGCACAGGAGAGAGCACTTCTAAACAAGAGGGCTCAAGGACTCCAGTATGTCCAGTATGTACATCTTTTGGACAGCATGTTCCACTCCTGTGCTGCATGACCACACCAGCACACCCAGTACACCCCCACGCCCAGCACACCCCCACACCCAGCACACCCCCACACCAGCACACCCCCACACCAGCATCACACGCCTTTTGGAGGAGTGTGAGGATACTCTCAGACCAGAGGCAAGAGAGGGAAAGCTTGTTCTACCCATGGTGACCTTATGAGGAAAGGTGAATTCCCAGGCCCACATCTGCCTGCCTCCCCAGGATGTTTTCTGACATGCTGTCACATAGAGGCTGATACAAGACATTGTAAAACTGCACCTTGGAGAACTCTGGCACTTACTCGTATGCATAATATATCTTCAGCATTTGTCAGTGAACCACATCACGTCACAGGCCACTCATTAATACAGGGATTACTAATGTGACAAACCAGAAGCATTCATTAGACAGGCATAAGCCTGAAGTCTCCATGCCCAAGCCTGAATTACCCTGGAATGTGAGTTACTTGCTAAAATCACCAGGCACATTTAAGTCAAGAAAACACATTGTATTTGAGGCTGAAGTTGGTCTTGGCTGCAGTGGTGAGAGCCACAGTTAGTCTGAATGAACTCCCTGTGAAAAGGCACAGGACCTGGCCATGGCTTTGTGGCACAGCACAGAGATATGCTGACCAAAGCTGTCCTGCAGGCCACAGAGAGCCACAGCACTAACATCAGGCTTTAGAAATTCTTTTTGTGTTGCTGGCAGCTCCTCATGCATGTGTCAGTACAGAGGACCAGACCCTAACACACACAGGACCTAGAACTGCTGCTGGCTTGAGGCAAGTCAGCTGACACCTCTGTCTGGGGTCCCGTGTCTCGAGGGAAGGACATGGACCCCCACAGGAAAAGAGAGATTGGGAAAGAAAGATTTAAACCACACCACAACACTATCCCCAGGAACCGGGTTCCCTCTGCCTACAAGCTACACTCACCTGCAGGTGCCCTGTAAGAGGCAAGAGCAGCTTCAGACAAGAAAAATGGAGACAGATTTTGAATAAGCGGTTGCTGCCATATCACCTCCTCCCATCAGACCCCAGATGCCAGACCCCAGATGCCAAACCCCAGGCCAAAGGCAATGCCCAGCTGAATAACAAGCCCCTGCAATGCCCACGAATATCATAAACACAAACAGTGACCTCCTTCCCTTCCTTTTCCTTAGACACTATCTTCAGTGTCCTTTCATTTTAGTATGTGCCAAGTCCCTTCTCCTTTATTAAGGAGCAAAAATCATTCCCCCATTGTACATGAATTATACTTATGTATTCATAAGTTCTGCAAAGTTTTTCAATACCCTGCATAATTTTAACAGATCCAGAGCCACCTGTTTGTTATGCAACATGCATAGGAGCTGCATCATGAAATCCATTTATTCTCAGCTTTTTAAAATCCAGGAACAAGCCTTTACAATAACTAAAAGCATTAGCTATCCTAAGCAGGAATCCATTTGCAGATTAAATTCGCCAAAGGTCAGCTTGTAGTTGTCACAGTTTTCCAAAACCCCAGGTGTCTGCCATGTTCTGTACTTTGACATCTCCTGAAAAGCCAGGACACTTTCCACTCCAATGATTTTGGCTTCAATTAGCGAGGCTGAAGAGTTCCATGCTCAGCTTTCTGTGGGATCTAAACAGTGTGTGAAGAATAATTGAATCAAATTTCCAATTTTATGCTCAGTACAGAACTTCCTTCACAGCATTTATTTTACCCTCCCATCCATGAGTACTAAATCTATTTTCCTAATTACTGGTTTGGGTTAGAACAATACCCTCATCTTTTAACCATTAAATGTAGGCAACAAAATTTATTTTAAACTTGTAAGAATTATTTCTGTTGGTTACCTGATGGTTAGCTCAGTGCCCTCAGTGGAGCTGAGCCCACTGTTCAGTGCCAGAGGTGAGCCTGTGTGCTGGTGACAGCACCTGCCCACGGCACAGGAACAGGGCTGCAGTGAGAGCCCCAGGGTCCTGTGCTCTGCCTGCCACGGGTCTGTGAGCAGCACAGCCACCTGAGGACACTGCAGCCCCCTCTCCCTCCCTTCCCCTGAGTGGAACATCCCCTGTTTGAGGGTGGGACAGGGAACTGCTCCCTGGAGGCAGCACATACTCTCACTGCAGCATCTCAGCCCTGCAGACTGATCAAACTAGGGACCAGCACAGGTGGTGGCCACTTCCACCTGAACTGACCAGGTCTGAGAGGCTTTAACTGAAAGCCCATCTCTGCTAAGGAAGGGAAACCAGGGCTTTCATGACACCCCTCCACATCTCATATCAGAGCCAGCACCTGGTCTTTGGTCTGGGTGAAGATCATGGCACACAATCAGTATTCCAAGAAGGAGGGCACTTAAAGCTCTTGTACAATTTCTCCTATCATGTCCAGTGCTCCAAGTCCTTCAGCTCACAGATTCCAGTAGAGACAGCACTTTAGCTTCACAAATCTGAGGAGCTAATTATGCAGCAAAAATGGGGTAATTATACCCTATTCTCCACATATAATTGGTGTCAGCCACCTGGGCTTGTGGCTTGCTGGCCCATATTTAAGGGACAGCTCCAAAGGGAAAAGGCTGTCTCAGGGCAGAGCCCCCCATGCTGCACACCCTGCAGGAACCCAGAGCTTCTCACCATCCCCAGTGCTGAACACATCCAACACCACAGGCACAGGCTCCCTGAGATGGCCAGAGACACAGACACCAGGTCAGGGATCTTGGTCTCCAGAGGACCACAGACAAATGAGTCCTTGACAGCTAGTTATAAATATTGTGCCAGCTGAGCACCCAGAGAGACTGATGCTCCTGTCTGCCCACCTAGGAAGCCTGGGCAGGGCTCAGCCAGGGCATCAGTTTGCACCAGCCAGCAAAGGCACTCCCTCCAGCCATGAAGGGACGTGCACAGAGGGTGAGCCCTCTCTGGATGAACACCCTCATGGTCAAGGCCTCATGCAGGACCATGCCTGTACCTGCAGACAGTGTGCTGGGTTGCTGCGTGGTCCCCAGGGAATGCCTACAATCCCCACCACATGTTAGTGTCCTCACTGAGCCCCTGTGCACACTCCCTGTGCTCTGGAGCCCTGCCTTTGTGCTCCTGCAGCGCAGCAAGAGCTGACTGGGATTTCACTGCACTAAATCAATTTGTTTTCCACGTTTTCTCCTGTAAGTCACATGAGCAAGCTGGGGAAGCCATAACCCACATCTGTGATGAAGTCCCAAACATACGAGCCTTAACTAGCATGGCTTGAGGAATGCAAATATTTTACCAGATTAAAACAAATCAAGAAAATTGGGAAGCCAGGTTGCATGCAGAGGACAAGCTGCAGCCCTCCTCTTCCCATGTGATGGAGAACAAGAGCCAGGACCTCGGGGCAGAAAAGCGAAAAATCAGTTCATTGAATGCAAAGTAGGTGAAGACTTCTGCCTCCCAAAGGTCAAATGATAAATTGATCTACTTGGCCTTGACCCCCGTCGTGCAGTTACAGGTGCTGGTACAAGCTGCAGGTGATTAACAGCGCGTCAGTAACGAGCACTGCCAGGACCCCAGCCTGGCTCGGGGAGCAGCTGCTCCCCAAGGGCTTTCCCTCCCGCCTTCAATTAGACCAACCAGCTTCTGCAGCACTTTAGCAGCCCTTTCTTCAGATGCAGTCTTTCCCTGCTAAGCATTTTATGCCAGGCTTTAGAAAAGCCCATACATCTTCCTGTTCCTCAGATTTCTCCTACAACGCAACAGCCACACAGCAACAATATAATGCACCTGTGCAACAGCAACATAAACATGGTGCTTCCAGGAAAAACTTGATATGAATTATTTCTCATTCTATTCTACAGATGATCCAGCCATAACATGCTTATTACCTCTATATTATTACTGTTATACACTGCAGAATATATACAATATCCCAAGAGTGAAACGAGGCACAGAATATTTCATGAGGGTCTGAGACATCAATGTCTTTTAAAGGATACAGTGTGAACAGTTTGTCACATGTTCCTCACATCTGAGATATAATTAGCTTAAATACTTACACAGAAAATAGGATTTGCCACTTCTGAAGATTAAGGCCACATGCTCCAGCACTGGAGCATCTGAACCAGTCTACACTAAGGAATAAGTTTTTACATGAAAACAGCTACTCGGAGCCATGCTGCAGTTGAGCCTGTCCATGTTGGTGTTTTGTCTGCTCCTCTGGGTTTGGGTTTTACCTGGAGTGACAAACTCCACCACAGATGACAGTGGAAGGCCAAAACTGGCAGGCATGGATTGGGTATCTGGAGTGAAACATTGCAGGGCACGAGTGCAGGCTCCTGGGAGCCCTGGGCACAGGGTGAGCCCAGGACAGGCACCCCCTCACACACAGCAGCTCGCTGCCACGGGGGTCCTGCAGCAAAATGTGGTACGGGGGTTAAAGAGAGGCAGGAGGACACTGAACAGTGCTCATGAGAGAACCATGAGAGGGAGTCTCAGGCTGAATTACGAAATCTAGTAAGCACAGAATGCAAAAAGAAGAGCAGTATTTTGTTTCTTGGATTTTCCTGTTGATTTATTTTCAATTGGGGAAGAAAATCACCGTGTTGACTATTTCAAATGGAAACACAGCTCTCAAAATGTTTTCATTAGGTTAGGTCGCCCTATGGGAGGGAATATGTGAACTCACACGTGCATTTGGTGAAACAGCCACAACTGCTGGTGGTCAGCTGGCTGCACACCCGGGCCCTCCCGGCAGGGCAGGGGCACCTGCCTTCCCCACGCTGTGGCTCTGAACTTCAGTCACCAGGACCAAGGCAAAACCCTACTCCACAGAGCAAAGATGGCAATCACACACCACAGTAATAAACAAACAAAAATACCTGTAACCTTTAAAACTATTAAACAAGCAACAATTTGCAAGCTGTTAATCCATCAGCTGGTGACCGGAAGAACAAGCAAAAGAGAAACAGGGATCAGTCTGAATACTGAAAAAGCAAACTTTGTCATGTAATGTATTTACATTGGACACTCAGATGCTTCCCTGCATATCCTGGGACATTATTTGCAAGAATGACTATTTAGCATTTATTCTGCTAAATTAGCAATTAATATGCAAAAATTCATATGGCCTCACAGGTGGATCTTATTTGAAAGAATGTTCACCAATAAAACACCAACACATCCAGGTCACTGTGAATTGTATTTCCTAAACTACAATTACTTCACAGCCTTCAGTTAATTGAATATGCCCCACATCAAAAAGTAATGAAATCATGCTATGAATTAAAATAGGGCTCCCCATGCCTTGCAACACAAACACAGCAAGTTTCAGAGCATTGGGAACCTGAGGCTGGGATTACTACCTTATAAAAATCATTCTGCTTGTCCTCAGCTGTCACCCAGCAGCAGCAGAGTGAAGCACACACAGACATAGCCTGGCCAGCCTTACAAAATGGAAAGCACAAAGGCTAATCGGAGTTACTCCCCAAAGGAAAGGAAACTGTGTGTCTGGCAGAGCAGCTCTCCTGACCTGCACAGGGATTAGCTGCAGTTCCACAACTGTCAGAAGGATGGATGGTGTCCCAAAATCAGAAGGATGGATGGTGACCCAAAATCAGCCTGATGGAAAGTGCAAAATGGGGTACAGAAAAATACAGCCACTGCTGCAATGCTGAGAGCTGGGGAACCAAGAGAGCCTGTCAGGAGTGATCAACTCACCGATTGTTTCCACATTTACAGGAGTTTGTCAGTTTTGAGTGGTACTTCACAAAGCAACAGCCAACATGAGCGAAGGGCCTGCCCCAGTGACCGTGCCTCCCCCGTGGTGCCCTGGCAGAGGGTCCCCATCTGCTGGCAATGCCCACGTTTGGAGCCCAGCAAAGCACCGGAGAGCCAGCCTGGCTTTGGTTAACCCAGAACAGATCCTAAGCATGAAACTATTCCGGTGTTTTCTGGGAAAATAGCCAGGAGTCATGCCAACGCGTGCTGGTTCGCTGCGTGTCCGTGTGGTGCCCGCGGGCAGCCCTGCACAGTGACCCCAGCCCGGGCACGGAGCCCGGCCCGGCAGCGGGGCAGGCTGCTGTGCCCCCGCCGCGGCCACCACGGCACGATCGCGGCAGATCGTCCCACAAAACACACACCCCACGAAGGGAACGTGTCAGCTTAGATTGAGTTGGTGTTCGAAGCTCATAAGCACTCACAGAGGATCAGGGAGCGTTCCACTGATCCTGCTCAGCGTTTCGTGAGTGCACATGGTCCCACATCAGTCATCGGCACTCCTCCTCCCTGACTCAGAGCCGCAAACAGGGAGCGGCCAACGACAGCGACCCGGCAGCTCCAGCCTTTCGGCTCTGCCCTGCCCAGCCCTGCCCTCCACCCTGCCCCAGGTCAGTCATTCCCTGGGATCACCTGAAATTCAGCATTCCAGCGTGACCCATCATTCCTGGGGCTGAGCCTCCTCCCCCAGGGCTCCTACGAGTGTCTCCAGCAAAAACCGGCAGCTTGGGAAGGGTGGCGCTGGGGCTGGCCAGGGTCCCCATCCCTGGGAGGGCCCTGGGACCAGGCTGGCCCCCTCCCGGGTAGCAGAAGGGCTGCTTCATCGCAAACCAAAAATACACCTCCTTTTCCAAGTGCCAGTGCGAGGGCAGATGTGGCTTTGGGGAGCCCCGCCTGGCACTGCCAGCCCCCCACCGCGTCCCAGGAGAACGGATTCCCTTTCTCCAGGCTCCTCTTCAGCCACGGAGCAGGGAGAGCTCCAGGGACGGCCGTGGCCGCAGTGGCAGAAACTTTCTCTTCTGTGTGGTGTATAGCCTTCATACTTGTTTACACCGTTCCCACTTCTGGCGCTCTCCAGCAGGCGAGATGGGATGATAGCATCGGACGAGGATAGGAATGGGCTGGAAGAACGCTGCGCTGGCAGGATAAATACAGAGCATGTCTAGGATTTCCTTACACTAAGGGGAGAACAGCCTTTAAGAAAACATAAACCCAATTGTGCTACCAAAGAATCTTCATGGAGTATAGCTTAGGGGAGGGGAAAATGAAAAACAAGAGACACCACGGGGAGCCTTCAAAGTTTGCCTGACTTCTCAGAATGCCAATGCTGTAAAACTAATATTTGTATGTCACTAATATTTACATATAATCTACCTCATGTCATTTGGAAAAATAAACCTGGAAAACTGTTAATTAATTAAAAGATATCACATCTTATTAATGTTCATATAGTGATTATGAAAATCACATATCCATCTGTTAAGCAGTCAGCAAACAAGACAAACGACTGTGTTATGTTAAACAGATTATAAAATGCCTGGGGGAAGGAAATCTAATAGCCCTGACCCAGCCATGAATCAAGCAGCAGCACATGGGCTTCAGCACACAGGAACACACACACATGCCTTTCCCAAGGCTTTTTCCTGAATTACATGTAACAATATCAGCTAGGAGGTCAGTAAGACATTAAGCATAGAAGCCTACATTGAAATGTGATGGTGTGATCATTAAGGTTTTATTGTCCTTTAAAAAAAAAATTACTTCCTAAAACAGACAGGTACTCTCCCAGAGATGAGAGTGGAACAATACGCAAAGTAACATGAAATCCAATTGCCCTCATAAACGTGGGACCACAGCTACCTTAATCCAATTGAATAAACAGAACTGATTCAATTCCTGATATGTTTGTGAGTGATTTCTGAGCATTTAAAGGAAGAAACATCCATGCATGGAGAGTAATTGATTCATTAGCAGGAGCAGTGTCAATCCATCCCTGTGTTCTGTGCACACTCACTGCAGCCTATGGAATGCTGCTCGCCCATCCTTCGCACTGTCCACATGCAGATGCTGGGTGCCTCTTGTAGCAGCCTTACCTTGATTGCTGGCACAGAGCAAGAGCTGTGCTCATTCAAAAGAGGCAGTTGGACAGTGTTTTGCATGTGCTGTCACATGTATTAGCAACTCCCTCTGCCACTGGCAGCAGCACACAGGGCACTGCCACACAAGGATGTCCTGGACAGAGCCCCTGCTCCCCACGTTCCACAGGCACTCCCCTGCAGCTCTGCGTTCTGGGCTTGTCCCCAGCACTTCCCACACTCAGCTCGCTCAGCCCTTCCACTCCAACCTGCCATACCCTACAAGAAAGAGTCACTTTCCACCCTGCTGACTGCAGAGTCTAGTTTAGACCTATCCACCACCATCATGCACATCTTTTGCCAATGGGCTTTAACGAAGTGGCTCAGGTGCTTCATTTTCCTGAGACACAAATTTATGGGAACAGAATGACAAACATGTAACAGCAAGGTTCCTCTCACTCCTGCCCTCAAAAAATGGGTGTCAGAAAAATACGGGCATGACAGTCCATCAAAAACATTCTCCATGGCCTTCACAGACTCACACATGAAAATTCATCAGTGTGAATTTTATGGCTTTTAGGGTTCAACAATACAGGGAGTGACATCAAGCACAGCAAACCTGCAATATCTTTCCTCTCAAGGACAACTACCCTTGAGAAATTACAAAGCCAGCACAAAAAGGAGAAGAAGATTTCAGGGCAGCCCAAGCAGCAGGGGACTGTAATTGTGCAGGCAGTGCCTTTGCTGTGTAGCTGTGCATATACTCAAAAGAACGTGGGGAACCATTTGCCTTCAGGTAAGGCACAGAACACCTGGGGGGTGCACAACAGCCCTGGGCAGCCCCTGCTCACCCTCACAGAACCAAGCCCTGCTTCTTGCTATGCACCAGGTGTCCTCAGGCCTGGACCCTCTCATGCACCAGGAATTGTCAGTGCCATCCTTCATCTTGTGAAAATGAGCACCTCTCAGCCACTCGACTTCTCCCTCCCATGAGCTGCAGAGCTCCAGATCTTTAGACTGGTAGCCCTCCTGATGTCCCCCCAGGGGCCCATCCTGGGGACACAGGCTGCCCCACCATGGGGAGCAGCAGTGCACCCCCTGCTCGCAGCTGCACAAGCTCTCCTGCTCTCTGCACTGGGTGTGCCCTGGCCAGGTGCTCAGCACACCTGCCCGCACGCAGAGCCTGCTCGGCAGCACAGGGACCCAGTGCCCAGCACCTCTGGCTCTGGACACAGAGCCCCCTCCCTCAGGATGAGACCGCCCCCCACCCCAAGGAGCACAAGGAGGGTGTCCCCCTGTCCAGGTTCCCACAGAGCCGGTGCCTCTGACACCCCCAGCCAGAGCTGCAGCTGGCCAGGCAAGGGTCTGAGGCAGTGGAGGAGAGTGGCTCTGGCAGCCACTCAGACACACACTCCATGCAGAGCCTTACAGCCCTATTTCCAGAAGAAACCAAGCCAAAAGTTGCACTGCACAGAGAGGAAAATAGCAGCCAGCAGCACTGGAAACGAGCAGGGACAAAAACTGCTGATGAAGTCCACAGGAGCTGGTAAGAACTTACTAATGTAACTGCTTAATTATACTGCTGAATGGGCATTGCTGAGACAAGACGTGGCCCATGGCCACAGCCAGCTGACCGCTCCCAGATCACACACTGCAAGAGGAAACAGAGAAAACACAGTGCTGAGCTGTATGCTGGAAAATGTATTACTAAATGACATGAACTTGCATGTGAAAGGAACTGCTGATTGTGAATAAATTCACCATATGGCTTTACAAAGATGAGAGCGTGTTTACTTCCCAAATATAGCCAAATCAGCCTCTGATTGCCTGGTTTTCTTTTATAATCCATGTCAGAAAATTATTTAGAGTGTAGTACCAAACACAATTTGTTGATGACTGGTGTAACACAAGGAGTTCACAGTGAGAGCAGCATCTCATGTACAGCAAGTACACCTGTACAGCTACACCACAACATATTTAAGGAATTTTGGAGACATTTTTGGGGACCTTGTTTTGCAAGGCTGCCTGCAGAGAAAAAAAAAAAAAAAAAAGGTTAAATCTCAAACTATCGTGTTTTTTAATGTTTTCACTGAGCCCCATGTGTGGCCCTGTGACCCTTCATGTGGTGACCTGTGACATTCCTGGGTGGGCTTCGTAGAGAAGGCACCCAAAACCCAAGGGGCTGCAGGCTGTCGCTGGGTATTTCCTATCTGGTCTACCGAGTCAGTAGAGCAGCTAAACACCTCTCTGGGTCTGAGAGCTGTGCCGGTGGCTGTGCCAAATGCAGCCCGTGATGCTGGGGAAAATGGACACCCCTGTCTCTGGCCCTGTGCAAGAGAACAGTTTCAGTAGTTCCACTGATATACAAAGATACCTGTGGCAGGGACAACAGAGACAATTTCGCTGTTTCTTCTTATTGGTAGGTCATCCCGACCACACCACACTCACCGTCCCGCCTTCTCCACAAGTGCTTAAAATAACTCCAGTAAAGGCAGCGGCAGCCCGAGATCTGCTCTGAAGCTCAGCCCCCGCCAGCTGCTCTTCCCTCTCACTCTGAAGCATTTCCCTGCAACCTCCATCAGGTCCCTTCCGAGTGGGAGAGATGACAGAAGGCACCTTTGTGCTGATTTAAGCACTAACTAAATATAGACGACCAGGGAACGCTGGGAAGCTACAGCTGAACCCATCTGTAGTGAAGAAAATACAGTCACAGAATGGAAATATCTCCAGAGATATCTTGGAAATGTGCTTATAATTCGGTTTATGCTTGTGTTGAAGACGTTCGACATGGAAAATTGCAGGAAGTCTGAGCTCCGGGAAGCCTGTAGAGGCCAATGGTCACACAGGAACGGGATCAGAGGGAGAGAGGTGTGGGGAGCAGCATCCCGGCACAAACTGGGGGAGAAGAAAAATCAATTTTCAAAATTCTCCAACACCGGGATGGAGCATTCACAACTAAAAGTATTTTTGATTAAAAAAATCCCTCAGCGACATTTTGTGTCATTAAAGACAAGCGCTCGTCTCGCGGGCCAGCGCCGGTCGGGGCGGGCGGCGGCGGGGCGAGGGCTCAGACCCCGCGGGGAGGCGGCAGGACGGGGCCGGAGCGGCCGCTGCTCCCGGCAGCCGCCGGGCACCGGGACGCGCCGCGGCCGCCCCCGGCCGGGGGGCGCCTGCCCGTGGGACCCCCCGCAGGACCGGCGCGGGCACCGGCCCCGCCGATGGCACCGGACCGCCGCGGCACCGGCACCGCCGGGCACCGGCCCCGCCGATGGCACCGGACCCCGCGGGCACCGGACCGCCGATGGCACCGGCCCGCGGCACCGCCCCGCCGATGGCACCGGGACCGCCGATGGCACCGGCCCCGCCGATGGCACCGGGACCGCCGATGGCACCGGCCCCGCCGATGGCACCGGCCCGCCGATGGCACCGGGACCGCCGAGGCACCGGCCCCGCCGATGGCACCGGCCCCGCCGTGGCACCGGACCGCCGATGGCACCGGCCCCGCCGATGGCACCGGCACCGCCGATGGCACCGGCCCCGCCGATGGCACCGGCCCCGCCGATGGCACCGGCACCGCCGATGGCACCGGACCGCCGATGGCACCGGACGCGATGACGGCCCGCCGATGGCACCGGGATCGCCCCCTCCCGGCAGCCGGCGGGAGTGCACCCTCGGCGGGGCCGGTTCAGGGCGGGGCCGGTTTAGGGGCGGGGCCGGTTCGGGGGCGGAGCCGGTGCGGGGCGGGGTCGGTTCGGGGGCGGGGCCAGGGGCGGGGCCCCACGCCCGTTGTTCCCGGTGTATCTTTGAGCGGGGCTTTGCGTCCCTGTCCTGTCCAGCAGAGACATCGTGCCATAGGTGGAGTTTGTTTCCTGCAAACAAGTAATATCTCATTTGTTTTTAAGATAAAATCTGTAGCTTCGAGGCCTGGAGACAAAGCTTCAGCACAGAACGCCCTCAAGGAGTTACTTATGCAAACCACAAGCATCTCTGGCGACTCCCTCCTGCACAGCTAATTGACAGCCGCCATTTCAACTGCATTTAATCAAAACTTTCAAGACTCCAACCTCAGCAGAATCACCTCCTGCTCTATAATGAGCTCTACTCTCAATAATGAACTCCGTGGTCAGGAATTTTCCCTTTCTTGGCCAACAAGCATAAAGAGTATTGTTCAAGACCAAAACCTGAAAGGACAGACTCATCCCAGTTTACTCCACCCATCAGCCAGCCCGCAGAGCGCTCTGATTCTGGTTATCACCCCCAAAGTGTCATCAAAGAGAGCCCCATGCTCTCCACACAAGTCCTCAGGCCTTGCCCGCTGGCCACCCCAAGGGAACACCCCAACAATGCCCTCAGCAATGCCTCCTCTCTCACTCAGAAGGGTCACAGGGGAACACGAACATTAACCTGTTTAAAACAGCAGCTCAATGTCATGCCCATGACTCAAACCAAATTCAACCCCGCTCTCTACCCAACAGCTTTGAGAGAACACAAGTGAGGTCACGAGCCTAGGAAATAGGTGCAAAAAAGCACAGACTTTTGAAATAATTAAAGATGATCTCCACAATAGGCTGTGTCTGAGCCTAGGAGCTACCAAGATTTTTACTTTTTCATCCTTTAAAAAACACCTATTTAAGCAGAGTTTTATCACTTCTGGCTGTAAATTTATAGCAGTTAAAATCATGTGAGGGATCATGGCCTCAATATAAAAATGTTTATACTATCAGAGCTCACTTACAGATACAAAGCAATTTTATGTGGCATTATGTGAGGGCTCTCCTGCCTGTGGACAGAGGTTTGCTGTGTGGCAAGACTAAGGGGCAGTGGAGGAGGCAGCTGCTCCCTTCACTGCTCCATCCTATGTCCAAGCTGGCACCAGGGACCAGAGGCGATTTTTAAACAGTTCCCAAGCAGATCTTCCCTCGTGTTGTTAATTGCCCTGTCCTACTGATTCCACTGAAAACTGACCACTTTCTGTGGTTACCCATGGACGAATCTGCTGTCTGGAGTGTACGAGGGAATAATTATTACTTTTTACGTGCATCACTCAAAAATATTTCAAAGGCCAAAAGCTCAGCCTAGAGGTGCCCCCAAGGTAAAGAGCTTAGTTTTAAGGTACCTCTGGCTGAGCCTTCATCTTAAAGACCCCTGCAAAGCTAACCATCTAGCTTAAGGGCACCTTTGAGCTAAGCTTTAGTATCAGCTCTAACATAAGTGACTGACCACCCCAGCCTTCAGTCACTTCCACTGGAACCTCCTAAAATGCTGGTTCAGAGCCTAGACACAAACTGAGAGATGTAGAAAATCAGAGGATTGTAAAAGGCTTCAGAGAAAACAGAGTTACCTCAGGGCTACTGAAACACAGGCATCTCTCCACTCTTTGGAGTGTTTGTGAGCCAGGGTACTATTGTTCAGATATTCTGGGACTAATCATAGCTTCCAAACAGGAAAAGACACGGGAGCTACTCAAAAGATGATGGAGGAGTTGCTGTGACTTATCAAGTAGCAGGCATCAGAATTTCGTGTAATTTCTGAAGATCAAATGTAAATTCTTTTTCTGTTTCAACTGCTGTAGGACAGACCTGTGGTGCTGGCGGGAGGAGAGCTCCCCGGGGCAGCCGAGCTCGCCGCGGGCTCACGGCGGGGGCAGCGGGCACGGCTCGGGACAACGGCGGAGGCTGTGCCCTCTCTCGGGGGTGCTGCAGGTCGGGAACAAGGGCTCTGTGTCCCCAGCGTGCTCACCCTCGCTGCAGACAGTCCCTGCCCTGTGTCTCGGCAGCTGCAGCCCAGGCAGAGCCTCGGCGCAGCGCCAGCCGTTCTTCGGAGGCCTTGAAAGAAACATTCATTGCCAAATTCATAATATTTACCCCACTGCGTTTTTTAAAACTATTTATTAAACTGCCTTTTCAGGCAGGAGGCAGCTCTTACCTGGGTTCTCTTTTTAGTTTCGCTAATGAGTTAAGGTGGAACAGAGTCCTTTAAACTCTCCAGACCTGTTTTACCCCAGGTTTATCATGTGCATGTTACCCTGGTCTAGGAAAGAGTGCTGTTCAAGTTTCATCCTTTCTATATTGTTTGCTATGGAGAAGAATGTATAGCACACCAGCGTGACTTTTTTTCTTTAACTTTTTTTTTCTTTTTTTCTCAGTCCTGTCATATGACCCCCCCTTAGAACAGCACATAGTTGTGCTTCTCCACCGACTTACTTGTTACTGTACAATAATCCAAAAGTGATTTGTTCAGGATATCTTAAGAAACTGTACTTTTGGACAAAGTCAATATGAAAACAAAGTAAGTCTTCAGAAAAATTCTCAAAGGAAGAACTTCAGAGTCAGATATCTATTTGGATAATTTGATCTGATTAGAACTTCAGAGAAACTTTAAACCAAAAAAGTCTATACCGCGTTCTTGGGTTGTACAGCAATCCCAATAGCTGTAATAACTTAGCCTGGAGTGTCACCGTCTGCTGCCAAGCGCTCCTTGCCTGCCTCTTCCACTCCACATCCTCAGCAACCAAACGTCCCTCCAGCGTTCGCCTGGATTTTCCTCTTGGGTCGGGTTGGCAATTCAGTCGTGTACACAGACTGATGGGTCTGCAGAAAACTGGGTGACAGCGGACGGTTTTCCTCATTAACTGATTTTGTTTAGGGCAAATGAGGAGAACCGCTGTGGTTCCACACGGGGAGCAGCAGTGCCGGGAATGTAAATCCCTCGGAGCTGTTTGGTGCCTGAGGATGACCCGTAGACCTGTCCGACAGCTCTCACACCGCCTCACACAGGGATGAATCCGCAAGAATGGGCTCTCCGCTGCGGGAGTCCCGCGGAAATGTCGGCAAACACAGTCCCGCTACTTTGCATTCCTACCCTGGAAACGCAAAGTTGAAGCACTGCTGAGAACATTTCCTTTTTCCTAAATTGCTGCAGAGCTGTTTCGCCAAGACCTGGAAACGCGCTCTGCTGACGGCGGGAGAGGGGCCGGGTGACCGGAGGCGGGCAGAGCACGGCAGGATTGTTCAATTTCCTCGGGAATATCCGGATGCATTTAAGGCCACATCTACACACTACACACACCCGGAGCCGTGCAGCACTATGCCCGCAGCTCCGCGCCGGTCCCGCGGCTCGGCGGAGGCACCGGCCGTGTCCGCCGCGCCCCCGCCCGCGCCCCCGCGCCCCGCGTACCTTGCGCGTGGCAGCTGGCGGAGCGGAGCGCGCCGTGCGCCCGGAGGAGGTGCGGGAGGTACCGCGAGAGGCATTTCATCCTCCGCGCCGGGCCGGGCTAGGACACGGCCGATAGCGGCGGGGACAGCGGCACCCCCGGCCCGCGCAGGGCGGCGGGGGCTGCCCGGTGGGGAGGGTCGGTCCCCGCGCTGCTGGCCGAGCCGACCGAGCCGAGCCGAGCCGAGCCGAGCCGGCCGGGCCGAGCCGAGCCGACCGGCGACCGGAGCCGAGCCGAGCCGAGCCGAGCCGAGCCGAGCCGAGCCGAGCGACGCCCCGGCTCGCCCGGCCCGGCCCCGCCGCCGCCGCATCGGTTGCGGTGCGGCCGGGAGTGCTGACTAAGCCCGTCCCGCCCGAGAACACACCCCCGGCACTCCGGCCCCGGCCCCGAGGGGAGCCGCAGAGCCCCGCAGAGACCCCGCAGAGCCCCGCGGCCCCGCAGAGCCCCGCAGGCCCGCAGAGCCCGCAAGCCCGCAGAGCCCCGCCCAGGCCGCCCCGCCCGCCGCCGCGGGAGCCGCCGTCGGGGCCGCGCAGGGCGCATCGCAGCGGGAGCGCATCCCGGGACCAGCGGTGTCCCGACACTGCCACACGCCCGGAGCCGAGCGAGCCCGGCATGCGTGCGTGCGTTTTCTACGGTAGACTCCTAATAATCAATATATTAGAATAAGGCAAAATCTCTAAATCTCTGTTTCCTTTTGGCAGGATTGAAAATGTAGTTCAAAGCACTGCAGTATGACAATACAACATCATGTACTTCACATTTAACAGTGAAATCAGTTTTGAGCAGCTGAAAGATGTCTCAGGCCTCCCATCTATCTCCCATCTAAGGGAGCTCATTCATCCCCACAGTTACTTTGGTTAAAGGATCCATTACACCCCTGGTTTCATCGGAACAAGTGCCACAGACTGTGACACCGTTCTCCAAGTTAAAGAAAGCAATGGACAAGGAAAGAACAAAATTAGGTGGTTTATGTAGATCTGTTCGTGCAGCTTCTGTGTGGATAAGAACACACAATTATCACAAAATTAATGCAGAATTATTGTTGGCAACATATGAAGTATCATTTAAAGCCAGAATGACAATCCATTCCGCTGAAGGAGGTAGGCTTTACTATGTCCAATGATGCAGAGCATTGTAGTAATAGTAACATCTCTTCTCACCTGACCATACCCAACTGTGTGCTTCCTAATCACTAAACAAATCACATTGTGCAAGTTCAGATTACTTGGATGTTACCAAGAGTACTGAAGGTCAAAAATGCAAAGACTGGCATAATAACAACAAGTTATAGATAAACTTCTGATGAAGGTGAGGCATCTGTAATAACCACATTTATGACTTAATTCACATTAGTACCTGTACACGTGTGCATTCACATACCAATGCAAACCAGCACAAGAACCAAAGCCCACCCCACATGTAACACTCGTGTGAGCTTCCTCCTCAGTCACAGTCATGCTGTTTGTGCTGTTCAGGTTGAATGCACCAATGGTATCACATTTTCATTACTGGTTTTACTGAATACAGCTTTCAAGTATTATTTGTCAGCCTTTACTGTTCTGTGAGCCCATATTGCTCCCAGAAAAAATTGCAGAACATTAAGAAAAGAGTAGAGCAAGAGAGGCAACCTAACATTTCATTAATCCTAAAGCTGCAAACAAGAACTTCTGACCAGTTACAATGGTCTGCAGATTCTACAGTAAAGGCTCAAAACACTTGCAAATAGTTTTGAAAACAACAACAACAAAACTCAGAAAAAAATATTTTGGCTTTAATCACTATAGTGGTGTTTTTCTCTAGAGATTTAATAAATTGCTAGATATTCCTCTGAGTGTTGTGCTCCACTGTAGTCTCTAGAGATTACAGACTGAAACCCTCTTCTGCAGAAGCACCATACCTGTCTGCTGAAGCAGTCCAGGTGACAGTGCTCCAGATGCACTGCATTCCCACCAGGAGAAGTCAGAGCTCTGCTCTCAGAGGCCTGGGCCAACTCAGGCCTCTTAGTCTCACAAGACTGTGCTTTTAAAGAAGTCATCGCACTTCATGGACCACAACAAAACAGAAGTGTGTCTAATAGCCCATCTCAGTTCCAGAATTGATTCTGGCAAAGGTTATAGTGAGAGAAGCTGTCTCATAATTCCCTGAAAAACTCTGTAAATAACAGCTGAAAACCAAAAGAAAATCTATTTCAAAGTCTATTGATATGATTAAGCTATAATGCCTTTAAATGAATTCTTGGATCAATAGCTAATTTAAGAGGCCCATCTCTTTCAGATGCACAAGTACATAACAAGGGCAGAAACCAAGGAGGTAGCTTAGCTCTGTTCCAGCAGCTCCCAACAGCACTCAAATGACCTCCTGCACACCAGCTAGGCAAGATGTATATCACCAGTTATTTTTGGTCACAGCAAGAAAAGGAAAAACAAACTTACATTCTGTCACCCCAGTATCTATAGCTCCTTTTACTTGACTGAAGCACCACAGCACGTCCTGCATGAGGCTTCCAAATCCTGCCAGGAAAACACATTCGAAAGAAGACACAATCACACTGGTACAGAGCTTGGTCTTTTTGAAATGCACGCGCATGCACACACAAGGGGCAGTGCTGCTGAGGATGTCAGCTCACCTGGTGCCATAGCTGCGTGCCCGAAGCTAGCTCTGCAGAGCCCGGAGCATCGTGCCCGCTGTGAATCGCCCCTCTGTCCTCGCCGGGCTGGCAGGGCTCCGGGCGAGCGGAGCCTCCCGAGGCAGTCCCCTCCACATCACTGGCACCAGCACACGAGTCAGGAGGCCCTGTAGTCATGGTCTTTGTCACAGCCTCCCTCCATCAGAATGTTAATGCTCTCAGTCATTTCCAGCAGGGTTAAAGGGGGAGTGAAAACAGGAAAGAAGAACTACTCCTACTACCGCAAGAAATTTTTTTCACATTTGTGGTCAAATGTAGTTGTGAACAACATGGCAATGAACCCAAGCATCATGGACCTACTTTACAATACATTATAACACTTTCCTCAAAATCTGCCTGCAATCACAAGTGCCTTATAGCTGCTCAAAAAGATTACTACAGACATTTCTATTGAAAGGCATATTTAGCTGTAGTGCTTTCAATTGTGTTTGCTGCTGCAGCAATACTCTGTCTTAAGATTCTCTGAGAGAAATTAGGATTTCATCTACTGATGCTCCTTGTTTTCTTGACAGCTCAGCAGAATTTCCCTCTCTGAGGGAAACAGTAACACAGTTTTCACTGTTCCACAAAAAATCCACTGCCTCAAAGGACAACTTTCTTCCTTTCATCCTAGCACACATTTTATCTCAAAGAATTTCCAGGCATGAAGAAAGCAGGAAAATGGGGCCATGAGAAACAGTAAATTTCATCTCACCTGCTTTACACACAGATGAAATGTGTAACAGAAGATGTGGTTATTTCACAGTGGGCAGGTATGGTACTGGGCTCTTTCTGGGGTCGTGCCATTGAGACTCAGACTTGTACTTCTCTACAAAAGAAAAGAAAAACATGGGGTTGGGAGCTAATGTCCAGTAGGGGATATGACCAAGCTGTATGGACTATGCTGTAGCCTAACTGAATGTCTTTGTGAGATTTCTGTCTGATTTTATTTAGGTTTCTGTACATTAATACAGGTATTTGTCAAAAGTAATGCAATCATCTGGAATACATAATAGTACAAAGTCAAGAATGAGCTTTATTGGATTATTCAAGCCAAATACAAGGGAAAGATGGAACTTTAAGGGTATGAAAGGGGATGGGGAAGATTAAATGCCACACCTAGGCAGTTTGCAGGGTTCTGTCTCAGATCTTCACTCTCATAAACATTGCTGTTCAATATCTTTTTTGTCCAACAGTCTCTGACAGGATTTGTTCCTATGCTCACCACTGTGGCTCTCACACTGACAGCAGGGATGGTTTATTCCTGCTTTGCACAGGAAGAGCTGACAGTAGGAGACAGGGTTTCTTAGCCCTTGGTACCCCTAGACTTCCAGAGCACAAACACTGCACCAGGCTGGGAAAAAGCCTGTAGTAACTGAGCCCTCCTTTCATATGTTGGAGATGGGTGATTTCAAGAAAGATGTGGGGTTTTAAGTTTCATTGTTAACTTAATTTGTGAAATTTCTCTCTGGATCATGCAGACCTCACCTGTAGTCTTTTGAGTTCTTTCTCTTAACACACCAGCTCTTGCTTCAAGAGTGGAAGTTCACTAATGAAGTACATGTCTATGATACTGATGTATAGGAAAATCTTGCCTGCTAGCTTGGTCTTTCTCTTGCCAACATGCAAACTAAAAGCCTTTTCATTCTACTTTGAAGAACCCTTTTAAAAATCAAATATGACTGGTGAAAGGCTGCACATGGATATTGATTAGTTTTATCTGTACTGCATCCAGTCCTGAGACTGAACAAGCCCAAATGCTGGGGAAGAGCATCTGTTTGAGGAGCACATGACACCTGGAATGCTGATGGGAGTGGATGGTGTACACAGGGATCCTCTCCCAGTGGGAGAGATTATCATACATACTAGTGAAAAGGAGTGGAAGGAATGCTTTTACATCCCAGCCACCTATTGACACCTTGTGTGACCACGAACCAGAGGTAACTAATGAGTTCTATTTCACTGTAATGAGAACAGACACACAGAGAAGTTGTTAGTCACTGTTAACAAGCCAGCTTGCTGGAGGAGAGCTGTGACACTCACTGTTGATTTGTGTGCACAAAGCTGTGCATAAAACATTTGTTTCAGTAGAAACCTACTTAAAACTTTACTTAATTTCATTTTCATATTATGATTTTCCCCCTAGTTGTTGTTTGCAATGTAAATATTATGGGAAGAGTTTTTTAAAAATCAAAGCAATGAATATTACGTGTTTTTCATTGTGGCAAAAGAAGAAAAACATGTAAGTGAAGTGAGGTGGATTTCCTTTTGTATCTACCCTTGTCAGAAAAGAGACTCTTCTTATTCCAGGTGTAAGGAGAGCTGGAGGAAGGGAATATGTGAAACATAAATCAGTGTGAAAGGAAGGCTGCAGTGAGGGGAACCCCTTGGTACAGGAGGGAATGTGGAGAGCCTCTTCTGACTGTATGTTATAGAGACTGGGACAAGGACTCTGCATTGCCAGTGGATTCACTTGCCAGGAGCAGTATTGGATAAGGAACATGAAGTTAATGTTAACATTAATATATAAAAGCTTTTATCCACTAGTCTCTCTGCAGAGCATGTCTTCCCTCTGGAGTCACTTTAGATTCTGAAGTCCTGTCCTGCCTTAAATTCTAGTGACCCCTAGCTGAGTAATGCTAGTGCTTCACACCCTGCAGCCAGGAAAAGACATTCCTCAGGGTGTTCTCTGAACTGAGTTCTCTGAACTCAGGCTCTACAGAAATCTTGCTGGGATTGGTGTGTCTGAAAACGCAAGTTCTGGGAACTGTAGTTTGCATTATGAAAAGGATGTCCGAGGTATTTTCAGAAGCAGCCACCTCACAGCATAAATTAGGGTGGGTGCAGGTGCCATCAGGGGCCAGGGAAGCTGTGAATGGGATAAGGCACCAGGGGCAGATTTGCCCATCCAGAAAACACTTGACCCCTGATCGTGGGAGAGCCCCTGCTACAGAAGGGAGCTCTGGGTGGTCCACACCTCTGCACAGCTGCAATGAGTTTTAACCTCGATTAAGTATGTATATCAATACCTACACTTCGGGACTGGCAGCCACCTGCAGAGCATTCAAGACTCTTCTCACTCAGTAGGAGCTGTGGGCAGTTTGTGAAGGTGAGCCCACTTTAATCACAGGAGATTCCAGCAGTGGGTATTGAAATCTAACGTATTACAAGCATACCATAATGTTAAAGTTTGCTGGAAGGTTACAGCTGAGTTATGGCTGCTCAGTATAATTTCACTTCTTTAAAGTCTTATGGTTCCAGAGAATAGATAGAATAAGTATAGCAAAACTTCTCTGATTTTATAAGCCATTGATAAAAATTAGTTTGATAGTTGAACCAAAAGTATAGTTATCTGAATAGCTAAAACTATAGAAGTTAATAAATATTTTTAAAATTATTTTTTAATTCAGTGGCAGCCATTAGGGGCTTTGCTCTCTCTGACCTTTGCAGACCCCAGAGGTTTGCCTGGCGTGCCCAGGGCGGGGGAGAGGTGGGGGTTATGTGCTGGAGGAGTGGGTGGCAGGAGCCTCTTGGAGGACAGGGATGAGCCGTGCCTCCTGTCCATTAGAAGGCACCAGAGATCCACCTCGGCGCTCCCTTTTCTCAGGCAGGAAAGCTGGCGGTGGCTGCCGCGCATGACGGGTGACTGAGAGCCCAGTTCACTTCCCCGAGTTCCTTTTTCGGGAACGAGTGAAAAAATTCCCCAGCTTGGGACGCGCTTCCTGTTTCTGAGCTGACACAGTAGAAAAGATCAATTTCTTGAGAAAACTGGGAAAAATGTTTTACTGATTTTTTTTTTCTAAGTGTGCCCTCTTTTTATTGCACACCAAAGCATGACCATGGGACACAGGGCTCTCTGTTTTCCATGGAAAATTAATCCCTCTGCTGGACCAAGCAGAACGGTGTTTTCCCGCTGCCCTGCAGGGAACAGAGCTGGCTGTTTCACAGGAGCTGTTACAGAAGAGCTGCCTTCTGACCTCTCATTTGCTGTTTCTTTGGCCTGCTCAGTAATTCTGCTCCAATATTTTGTTTCTGACAATATACAGAGATCCTGAAATTCTACAGATGACCCAGTCTGCAGACAACAACTCTGGACCACTAATTTTGTAATATTTCCACTATTGATTCCACTAATTTTACTGGGTTTGTCCTGGATTATAGCTTTTGTTGGTAATAAAAGCTGAAGAATAATGTTTAGAAAAGAATTCTAATTACTTAAAGTAAAAAATTTGAAGCATCATGTAAATCATTCATGAAAAGTCAAATAGAAAGGTTTAGGGTTTCTCAATACAGCAAAATTTAGTCTATTTAGGAAAAGCTGCTTCAAACATGCAGAAGACCACAGGTGGATCCTCTGAAAGGTAGAGTTTGGTCTTGGGCTGAGAAAGAAATCTTGAGCATCTCCTGATGCTGGAGCTGTAGATAAATCTCTAATAATTCCCTGCAATGTGAACACCTCATCCTACCCACCACAAAGATGGTTTACTTTAAGCGAGTTTGTTCCTTGATTTCTGAGTGGCAGCTGCTGGATCCCCACCCTTGCTGTAGGGCTGTCTCCCAGGACAGGAGCTGGAGCTCACCTGCCCCCAGAGCCCTTGCACGTGTCCTCACTCAGAGCTGGGCATTGAGGACAGATGTCCCCCAGCCCAATCCAGCTCTGCAGGAATCCAGCCTCTTTCTCCCTCTGCAGTCCATGTGTCTATATTTCAGATTATCTGAATTGGTTTAGGTAGTTTAGGGGAGCCCCAGCTGTGTTTCAGCTTATTGGTTCTTCTCTAAGTAATCCATGAATGTGGCTAAAATTGGGTAACTGCTCTGACTTCTGTCTGCCCTGGGACAAGGACTGTTCTTCCTTAGAGCCCTGGGAGTCTGAGCTCGGTCCTGGCACTCAGGAATGAGAGGAGAAAAGCCAGTGTCCGAAGAGTATGGACAATGAGGTGGGAAATGTGGTGTCTCTCTTCTTCTGGGGATCCTTTCAGAGGAAATGAACGGCAGAGGAGGCAGCGTGACCCCGGCGCTCGGCCTTACCAAGATCAGTGACCGAGGCTCCGACGGGGCCCCTCTGTGAGCTGTCCCACGAAGGGGGTTGGGTTTGTTTTTGGTTTTTTTTTTTTTTTTTTTTGGGGGGGGGGGAGATGTATTCACAGGGGCACGGAAGGCAGAGCCCGCATCCCCCTTCCATAAACGAGAGGGCACGGCCCGAGGCTCGTAGGAGAGGCTCGCCCGGCAGCGAGGGGCGGCCGAGGGGCTCGGGCGGTGCGGCCATCAGAGGCACCGTGTCTGCTCGCCGCAGGGCGGGGACAGGGACACCTTCCCCGGGTGTCCGAGTGCCGCCCCGGTGCCGCAGGCTCCTCCCGCCGGGGCCGCTCCGGCTCCTCGGCTCCGGCGGCGCCGCTCGCTGCCTGCGCTCCGCTGCCCCAGGTATGCGCGGCCCCGGCGGTGGTCCCGAGGCGGGCGGGGGGCGACAGGGGCAGGGCTCGGGCCGTGCGGGGCTCCCGGGGCGGCTCCGCCGCTGCCCGCAGCGCGTTCGGGCTGGGGGTCTCGCTGCCGGGGACCCGGCTGCGGCGAGCTGAACCGCAGAAGACACGCACAGCCCCGTGGGAGACAGGGCACTGATGGTGAAACTCGGGGCGCCTCCCCTCGTCCTTCCCGAACGCCGTTGTGGCTGCGGGCGGAGGTCAGGGTCATCGCCAGCTCCCCTGGGACCAAAGCGCAGGGTGATGTCCCTCCGGGCTGGGACACCGCCCAGTCGCAGCTCCTCGGCGGAGCAGCGCTCGGGTGGTGCAGAGGTGGTGAGGAAATTGTGAACCTTTGGAGGCAGCCGTGCCCTTCCAGGGTTCCGGCATCCCCATTAGGGGCGACTCCTGTGCGCATCCTGAGCCCCCAGGCCCTGCCTCCGCCCGCTGCGCTCCCCTCAGCGCATCCTGCTCGCCGTGCGGCTGCGATGCGCGCAGCTGGCCGCGCTCCTCAGTCTCGCTGAGGGTTTGCATTCATCGCTTGGGACTGAGCCGTGCTCGGCCGTGTGCGGGTGTGAAATCCCCGCTGTGACTGATGAGCCCCCGGAGCGCTGCGGGGGGAGCCGCTCCATGGAACGAGGGTCCGGCTGAGCAGGATGTTAGCCTGGAAGCGCTAGTAAATTTGACCCGAGGAAAAGTAACGATTTTAATAATTTTGTGACTTTGCAGCGTGAAACTCTAAAAGACTTCTCATTTCCATACCCCAGCTACACTTTTAAAGGTGCAAATCCTTGTAATTATTAGTCAGGCTAGCTTAACTGCAAGGAATATCTGCACTCCTTCCTCTGAGCTTGGATGTACCGACATATTGTCAAAAACGAACTTGGCTACACACTGCTATGCAAGGAAGTTTCCTTGGGAACCTGATTTATGGCTGTTGGTCTTTTTCGTCTGAAAAGTAAGTTTTGGGGCTCAAAAAGAGTTACTGCTGTGGCTTTGTTTGAGACCGAAGGCTCGGTCTGTTCCTTTCAGAAGCACTGATGGGAATAGTAAACATTTGCTGCTCCATTTATTTTATTGCTGGATCTTGTTTCAGTTCTGAGATGGGAAATTAAGGTTTTGTTTTGGTTAGCTGGAGAGAAGGAGCTGCGTGTGCTGGTGGGGTAACCCAGAGTATCCCACCACAAACCCAGTTCCCAGTAATTCTCTTTTTTTCCACATCTTTCTTATGATTCCTCCCTTTTCTGCTTTAGTACCATAATTTTGTTAATTCAAAGTAAAGAAGTGAAGTTAGCTAGTAGGCATTTCCAAAGTGTAGATCTGAGAAAATGTTCAGTGAACATAAGAATGCCCTAGAGAATGCTCTGGGCTGGACCCAGTCCAGATCTCGCTGTTACTCTCTCATTTTGTTCTTTTAGGGCTTTGTACTTTCAACAAGGAATAAAGTTGTATGTCACAGGGATGTCAAAACCAAGCACATAAAGGTGCATTGCATGTGAATGCTTAAAAAATAGAGTGGCTGCTGTACCTTACAGAGTGTCCAGGCTCTCTCAAGTGTCAGTAAACTCTACAGAGTTCTCTGCTTCAGTATTCTCATATGTGATAGGAGAGATTGGAAAATTCCTGTGCTTCCTGCTAATGAACAGACCTGTCCCTTTGCAGTGGGAGAGGAAAGCCAGTCACTGCAGCCAGCACCAAGCCAGAAATCAGGTTTGCTGTTTTGTTCATAGTTCATATCCAAAAAAAAAAAAAAAAAAAAAAATTCTGAGAAACCTGAGTGGAAACTATATCTTGATTTTTCATGGAATCTTTTCATTAAAAATATCAGAGTGGTATGATTTTTTCCCAAATGAAAGACTTGTGTAACTACTTAAATCAAAAGGTTGACAGTTTGAATTTCTTCTTCCATAGCTTTTACCCTTCCACATGACCTAAGCAGTCAAAGTGCCTTTTGGTTTTATCTAGCCAAGTCAGTATGTCCATTTATTTTGGATATTTGCCTCAATATAATTAGTCACCCCTGGAGCTACAAAATACATGCTGGATGATACAGCAAACATGAGCCAGATCCTTGGATTTTTAGGTCTGCTGGTCTGTTCCTACCCTTCCTGTAGTGGGCAGAAGTCCTGATCTGAATTGCAAGGTAGTGGTGTTGCTGGTTTCTCTGGTGAGCTCCACTACAACGTGCTTCTCCCTGACAGTCAGTCCTGTCCTCAGAGCAGTGAGCCTCTCGTGAGACATTCACAAGCTGTCAATGTTTCTTTGTCCTGAGTGGTGATGAACTTTTGCTTCCTGCCTTCTGCAGGATGCCTCAGCAGGACTTTGCCAAGGTCTGTCAGGACTGACACAGAGCAGCACTGAGCCAGAGGCTTTGAGTGTGGGAGCAGAACCCAGAGAAGTGGAGAGTGCTGAGCCTGGCTGAGCACACCATGGGGGCAAACACCTCCAGCAAGACACCACCCTTTGGTGGGGATGAGGATGGTAAGAACTTTTCCTGGTTGTTGTCTGGGACTGCAGAGCTCTCAGTGCACTGACTGTGAGGGTGCCTCAGCAGCAGCAGTGTGCCTGTGGTCCCCACAGAGCTGCAGTCTGGGCTTGGGGTCCTTTTGCTTCCCCTCCCAGCAGCTCTGAAAGCAAGATTGTCAGCAGAGTCTTGTGTTGAGATTTTCCTGGCACCTCAAAGGCAGGGACAAATGCTGCTGCTCTGGAGGCTGGAGAGGTGTGTCCTGGAGGTCCCAGTGTAGGGAGGGCTGCAATGGGGGAAGGTGGCTGGAGCCATGGATGTTCCTGGGGGTGTTCCTGCTGGCTGTCCAGCTGGGCAGCGTTGCCTGCAGGCATTGGGAGGCCAAGCCTGCAGGTTGGCTCGGCTGGAAAAGGAGTTGGAAAAATACTGCTGGGAGCAGTATTGGAGGCCAGGGTCCCTGTGCTGCCAAGATTACAGAGACAGTCATTAAAAGATGGCTCCATAAATACATTTGCTGTTGCATGAGTCAGCTTGCTGACTGCCATAAGGGCTTTCACCTAGGTACAGCAACAATATGCATATGTAGATAAATACAAATACATAGTAATAAACCCAAAATATCTGAGAAGCTGGATACCACATCAGCCTCTGTTCCAATGTGCTGTGTGGTGCCACTGCCAGTCTGCAGCTGCTCAGCTAAACCAGCTTCAGTTTCCAAATTATTAATACAGCTGCTTGCAGTTGGTTTTTTTTGTTTGTTTGTTTTTCATATTTTTTCCATTTCTGTAGTGCAGAAGAAATCTGTGCTGTGAAGTTTTCCTGAAGATTTTATTCCTGGTGCATATAAATGCTCGGTATTGGCATCTCTCATAAACAGCCACTTGTGCTTGCTGGGGATAATGAGCACAAACCTTCAAAAGGAACAGAACATTTCTGGGGTATCCCTCATCTTTCTCGACTCATAGGGAGAAAAAGTAGAAATAACATCATATCATCAAATGTTTGCTTAGCCATTTAATATTGAAATGTTGCTCTTTATTGCAGTTACCTTCGACCATTTTGAGATTTTGCGAGCTATTGGGAAGGGCAGCTTTGGAAAAGTGAGTTTTGGGAACTAAGGACCACATGGGCAGCTGGAGATGTAACTGGGTGGGGATGGATGAGTTGGAGGCTCACACGAGAGTACAGAAGCAAAGCTCATGCACTATTAGTGAGCCTTGACCTGAGCTTCAATTCCTGGTAATCAGAAAGAAATCAGAGCCCGATTCCTTATCCATTCTGTAGCCACAAATCATATTACATGAGATTAAAATGAAACACTGATCAAATGATCTGAATTTCATTAGATTTTTGAATAATCATTTTCTAATATTTCTTAGCAAATGAACACTGAACATCGTGATACGTTTTTGATAAAGAACTACAATCAACGTGAAATCCTGGCAGGTTTTTTTGCACATTATTTGAAGTGTTAAATGTTTCTCTGTGAGGCAAAGTGTTTGTTATTAAGCATCAGGTTAATCCCAAAATCCTGAGCTGTTTTGTAAACAAAGCCTGTTTTGTGCTGCACTCTCACAGGCTCCGAAGCTTTCCTTGAAGTCATGTTTCTTTCTAGATTTGGTGACATATAAAAAAGGTTAAAATTCAAAGCCCAGTACCCCTTAACCAAAGCCCAAGAGTAACTGTAAACTGGGTGACACTCCTCAGGAAAGTGAGGATCAGGTGCTGGTACCAGTGTTTGACCTGCAGTTCTGTGGTGGGGGGGCCTCTTCCCAGCAGTAACTAGTGTGGGAGGGATGGGCATGATGGCTAGTGAATGACATTAAATAAAATGTCACTTCTCTGTGATTTCCTGTCTCCTATGTTGTGATTATAAATTCCTTCCTCTCATCTTCCCCCCCCAGATTTCTCTTTGGGTGAAATTCCCAAGAGATTCCCTGGCAATGTCCAGTGCTGCAGCATTGGTGGATGGAGTTGAGCCCTGGCAGTGAGGGCACTGCCAAAGCTGCTGGAAAACACTCCTGTCACTGGGTTTTACCTGCCCAAATTTATGACAAATCATCTTTGATTTATCCTCAATTGCTGTCTTAGGTCTGCGTGGTGCAAAAGACTGACACCAAGAAGATGTACGCCATGAAATACATGAACAAGCAGAAGTGTGTTGAGCGTAATGAAGTGAGAAATGTTTTCAAGGAGCTGCAGATTATGCAGGGCCTGGAACACCCTTTCTTGGTTAATTTGTGGTAAGAGGTCATGAAATTGTAATTTCCCAAGTGAAAAATTCCAATATATTATGAGTATTCCCAGAGGTACCATACCACTTGTTCCTTTATTGCCTGTCATTTTTCAATGCTATTGTCCTTGAGCCATGTGTGTGCTGTTCTAGGTACTCATTCCAGGATGAAGAGGATATGTTCATGGTGGTTGACCTGCTGCTTGGAGGGGACCTGCGCTACCATCTCCAACGAAACGTGCGGTTCCCGGAGGGAACTGTGAAACTCTTCATCTGTGAGCTGGTGCTGGCCCTGGACTACCTGCAAAGCAGACACATCATCCACAGGTCAGCCAGGCCACAGGCTGTGCTGTGGGCAGGCTCGTTCCTCCTTGATGTGAAATGACAAATAGAAGCTTAAGTGATAACATATTCTCCCACGTGTGTTTGCTTTCATGTGAAACACAAGGCTGCCCCAAGAAAAATATTTCATATACAGCAGCAGCCATCTGATTTGTCCCTCTGGGGTAGCTGTGAAATAGCATATTTGATTGTCCAATGATCCTGCAAAAATTTGTCTCTGCTAAATTTTAATTAGCTGTAGCTCATTAATATCCATCCTGGTCCAGGGACGGCAGATGTCAACACTCAGAACTCCTGTGTGCATGCTTGAAGGTGTCTCCCTTTGTCCCCCTCTCTGTATTGCACCAAAATATGAGGACTGGGTCCAAACACAGCTTTTTCCATATGAAGTAAATCCGTTTCTAGAAGTGCTGAGAAACTGCAGGTGAGGTTGCAACATGCTTTTCACACAGCTACATGTGTTTAAGGTAAATCAAGTACAACAAAACATGTATGGCAGGCTGTAAAAGTTGCAAGTTATTTAATTAACACTGTAATGCAAATTGTTTAATTAATACCGTAACCCAATGGGATAGTATTTGATTGATAAAGTGATTCAGCTTAGTCAATTACACTGCCACAACTGTAATTTGGAACATCAGGAGACAGGGAAGCAATGGCTTTGTTTGGCTGAACAAAGCTGTGCAGAGCCAGCAAACTCAGGCTGTAATTATTTCCCACCTAGATGTAAAAAACCAGAAAATATTAATATCTTTTAAGTTAGAAAATTATAGAATCAGCTTGTAGAAAAGAAATATACAAATGAACAATAACCAGAATTCTCTCTGGTCATTGTTTACATCCTGAGAATGATCTTACTGTGCTGGTGTAATTCCAGAGGCTGTATGCCAGACTTAGGGAGATCAGAAACAGCCACACTAGAAATTAAAAATAATAATTATAAAAAAAGAAAAAAAGAAAACCATTCCACTGTGCTTAGAGGGGAAATCAGCCACTTACACAGCACTGACACTGTCCTGTGCTTTGCTAATGATGCCTGCCCCTATACTCACCTGTATGATGGGATGGCACAGTGTTTATAACCCACTGGAAGTTGTTTGGGTGACAAGATTCCAGAAAACTGTAAGCTAGATATATTGTGGGGTTTTAGTTCCAGGTGGCTTGGAGAATCCAAACTGTATTTTAAGGATCGAATTTTTAAAGATAAAGTCCTAAACTTGCTCATTTCTTCCCTTGGAACTCCTGGGCCTGGCAGGGAGCCCCAGCTGGCACAGGGCCACCGCACCTGCTGTCTGCCTCCTGCCTGGGACCTCCTCTCTGGGGCATCAGCTGCCCAGGTGCTCAATGGGGACTGGTGTAATGATGGTTTAATGTACTCATTAAAGCCAGGTAATGGCTTGTAAAGTCACTCAGGTGGACACAGTGGCTATATCAGAGTATCAGGTGTACATTTTCTCCCTTCAGTCAGTGTCTCCCCATGGCATTGCTAGAGGTATTACTTTGTGGGATCCTTTTACTCAGGAATAAAACCTGTGGGTAACCCATTTGTATCTAGAACAAAGACATTAAAATAATTTAATTTGTAATGAGTAAACAGGGAACTGTTCTCTATACGGTATCAAAACAGATTGAAAAGTAACAGGAGGAAAACGACAAAAAGACTCTTTAAGGTAACTGTGGGTGGGCTTACCCGAGTGCTGTTCACCCAAAGCCTGCAGCCCGTGCAGCATGCTCCCTGCTGGATTAGTGGCTCTCTCAGAGGATTCACTGAGGAGCAGCAGAGCTCAGGAAGCTCTGAGGGTGCAGTGCCTCTGCCCGTGCCCCAGAGCCTGGGCTTTCCTGGGCTGCCAGCAGCCGTGTTCCCTGCCACTTCTCCAGGCTAATGGCTGTCTCTCCTTCTCTTTTTTTTTCTCAGAGATATCAAACCCGATAACATTTTACTGGATGAGCACGGTAAGTGCCAGATACTTTGTGGTCATGCATGTGTATAAAAGCAGTTGGACACCAGAGACCAGGCTGCAGTCTCAGAGCTTGCTGGTGCCATCGTTTGGTGTTGTGCTCTCTCCCTCAGCTCACTGGGAGCAGGATCATCCCATCCTTTTGTGCTCCACGTGCTGCCTCTTGCTTTTTGAGCAGCAGTGTCCTGTATCTTCAGGACACTGGGCACCCTGTGATGCTCTGGTGTTTCTGGGGTTGCCTTGGTGTTTTAACCAACTCCTTTGCTGACTGACTTGTTGGTATCCCTACAAGGCACTGGCAGGGACCATATGTTTGGTGCTACTTGGGGTCAGGAGCCCAGCACACCTGATTTTAACATCTTCTTGGTTCTTGTTTAAAACTTACTCAAAATGTATCATTTGAGGGGCAATGCTTGTGTCACTGCAAGGTTTGTGCCCAAACAGAATTAATTATGGTGCAATAGATAAGCCTTGTTCATGTGTTTTCTCTTTCCTTGAGCATTTGGCATGGGGAGGGAGCTCTGAAGAGAATTTGGGACTAGGTGTGTTATAAATGTTGCTATGAGTTTTTCTATAGTCTTTCTTGGACAAAACTCTTGACTACATTCTTGTGTGGCTCTTTAGTGGCTCCTGGTGAAGATCTTACAGTGAAGAGTTGTCTCATATTTATTAGTTTGTAACTCATTAGAGAAATACTTTATTAGGTCTTTTTTTTTTTTTTTTAATCCAAATAACTGGCTTGTTGTGAGAAATCTTCATTAGCAGCTAGAGCAAGGCACTTGAAGAGAAAATGAAGAAAAAAATACAGGAAGGAGGCATACCTGTATTTGTTATCACTTCAGAGGCTGTAGCTGAGATGCTGCAGCTCCCAGGGGAGGCAGTGCCTGGCTCTGTGACAGGATGTGTGACCAGGGTTGCCTGGCAGCACCGAGCCCAGGCTCCATCCGTTTGCGTGTGACCTCTCATTTCAGAGCACTGGTTGATTATTTATTTAGGAGCTGGCAGCAAAGTGGCTCTGCCTCCAGGTGCTGGGGCCCCTGTCCTGCCTTGCCCAGTCCTTCTCTGGCTGTTGCCCCACACAGAGACTATGGGGAGCCCTGTGCTCCCTGATGTGTCCGGGACCTGGCACTGCCCAGCTCGTGTGGGACTGCTCTTGGCCAGTCCTCACTCTTGGATGTTTTGGTGACCCATCACCATTCTCCCAGAACTCTGTGCCCCTCAGATTGGGATGACATGGCTTCCTGAGAGGAGCTGGGATCACTACGGCCATGAGAGTGTAGGTCAGCACTCCCTGAAGAGGGAAAAAAAAAAAGAGAAAAAGGCTCTGTTCCTCTCTGCAGCTGCATTCAGCCCAGGAAGACACAACCTACTAACTTCTATTATGACACTACAATTCGTGATGAGTTTTGAGTCTATTCTCTGCTCACTGTGATTTTTTTTAACTCTCTCTTGTAGAGGTTTCAGAGTATTTTTTCTGGGGACATACCCTTGACTCCAGTGTCCTTTTGTCTGTGATTTGTAGTATTCATTTTCTTCTTCCCTGGCAGCAAAGGTTTGTCTTCCAAGGCACCCAGAAAACTTTGGACACATGCAGAGTTAATATTTTTTTTCAAGACTGACCCTGAAATATAGGAAGACTCAAAACAATCATCACTAAATTACTTCTTGGAGAGCTCGTATATTTTCTAGTTCTCCAGAGGGAAAATTAGGGGGTATTTGAAACAAGAAACATCTGCAAGCAGCCTGCAAGATGAAGTATTTCCTATCAGTTCTCCTACCAGATTTTTTACCTGGAAACTTCTTTCCATGGAGTATTTTACATCCTGCTCCTGATTCAGAGATCTTTCTTGTGTGAAATTAGAGCCAGCTCTGTTTTACATTGGCCTCTGTCTTTCAGGACACGTGCACATCACGGATTTCAACATCGCCACGACGCTGACCAAGGACAGCCCTGTCACCACCATCGCTGGCACAAAGCCCTACATGGGTGAGAAACAATGGCAGTTACGTGTTCTTGGATCACCATTTGTGAGCTTGGGTGGACTGCTGTGAGGGGACACAGGTGAAGACACTTTTGATTAGAGTTGGGACTCCTTTCTTCCTGATCCACATCAAAACATACAGGTTTTGAAGTTAGGAGCACCCTGGAGAGGGGTGCAGGGTGGGGACAGGAGTTCCCTCCCCAGAAATTCTTCAGTGCAGCTGGGGAATGTGTGTGTCCCACTTCATAGAGGATATGAAGAGATACTGAAGCCACCTCATGCCTAGACTGAATGAATGTGCTAATTAATCTGGATCACATTTACTATGAATGGTAGGCAACTCTTGCATCAGCAAAAGGAATTTGGTTTTTTTGGGCTTTGGGGGCAGAGAAGCACAGCGAGCTTCATGTGGAAAGGCCCTTGGGGCTGCTGGGTGGCCCTGGTGCAGGAGCATGGCAGCACGGGAAGGGCATGGGTCAGGAGTTCTGTGTTGCTCATTTCCACTTGGGATTGCAGCATTGGAATTTTTTTTCCCCCTGTATTTCCCAGCACCTGAAATGTTTAGCTCCACAAGACCCACCAGCTACTCTTTCGCCGTGGACTGGTGGTCGCTGGGAGTCACTGCCTACGAGCTGCTCAGAACTCGGGTATGTGTTCCTGGTCTGGAGGGCTAATGCTCCACAGCAGAGGTGAGACAGCCGAGCTGAACTCAAGGCTTTAGGGCTTATTACAGCAGAGGAAGCAGAGATCACATCTTCACCAGGGTTCTTTTGATCGTGCCTAAGAGCTCGAGAGGCTGCTGCAGTACAGAACAATGTGTTGTGGCAGTTCCCTGCTGTGGCTGAGGGCCTCTGGGTTGGTATCATTGGGCAAGGCAAACAAGCAACAGCTCCTGAAGTTTGGGCTCCAGTATCCTTTATTTGGAGTTTCTGTCTTGCAAGGAAAAATACAGCTTGAAAAAAACCCTTGTTGCTATTGTGACAAGACTGAGCAGTTGGAGCAAAGGATGGGAAAAGCCCAATCCCTGCCTGTGCCATCAGGGCTCTGCTGCTGACCTGGGCAAGGCTCGGAGCCTTGTAGATAGACAAATACATCAGTATTTTGAAAGTGTTGTGTAAAAAAAGTGGGACAAAATTTTTAAAATTACATTATTCTAAACAAAAGAATGTTTAAAGATTATGTTGAAGATCTTGTGAGGCTTGGAAGCTTCTTCCAGTATGAGTATGCAAAACATGGGTTTTAAAACCTCTGTCATCAGTCTTTGCAGAAGACATTTTGATGAACAGATTTTTTCATTTGAATTTGTTTTTCTCAGTTATGAGGGATCAGTTTAGCACACCTTGAGGAGATGTGGCTGTCTGACCTGTTGGGTAACTGAAGCAATGTAACACTCCATAAACATCTTGATGTAATATTTGAGTTTTCCACCTATAATGCTGAACGAATGGCAGGAGTGTGCATCACGTAGGTTTTTGACTTGATAGCACTGTTTCTAAAGGCAGAGACGCTGTTTTGTGCTGATACTTGATGGCACAGCTGTGGTGAGGTGGTGGCACCTGGGTGGCTGCAACAGGGAGGAGGGGAAGGGAGGCCTGGAGGTCCATCTAGTGTTGGCACACATCAAGCACACTGCCCCTGGTCTGATCTCACTCTTTATAGCTACTATTCTCTAAATGTACTTTTAATACCCTCCTGCCTTCTTCCCCCGAAATAAGGTAAAAAATCTGCAAATCAAAACTTTCAAGATGGAAACACTCTGCCATTTTAAGTTGTCTCTCCAGGTAAAGCAGCAGAGTTGTTCTAGATGGGAAGTAAATAGGGAGGTGAGTTCCCTGGTGCTGTACACACTGCAGTGATGCAGGAGGAGGCCCTGGTGCTCACTGCACCGTGAGCTCCTCTGCAATGGTTCACCTGTGCCAGTGCCATGACACCAGCCACAGGGCAGGAGTGACTCTCACCTTGCATCCTGAGGCTGCTGATCCTTCTTGGGACATAAAATCAGCTCCTTCTGAGCTGATTTTATTGTTGGGAGACATTTGTCTCCTTTTCACTGGCATTGACCCCAATGTGGGTGTAGAACATTTTACAGGGAGTATCAGAAGCGCTCCAACCACAGCACTGTGTCATAGCCTCGTAAGACAAAATCACTGAAAAGACCAAGCAAATTCCCACTGGCTGATAACTCTGACTTCTGGGGTTTGCTCCTGCCTGTCCTGCTGTTAAATCCCCAGTTATTAGCGTAGTTCTTGCTGAGATTTTGTTTTTTTCAACTGAGCCATGGTCACACAGGGAGAGGTACCACAGGAGTCTGGGGACTGGACAGTGAGACTGTGTGAAGCTTCTGTGCTCTGAGCAGATTTCCCAAGGAGTCCAACAAGCGGATAAATTCGCGTGCCTGTCCTGTGTCGTTTCCCGCAGAGGCCGTATCACATCGGGAGCAGCAGCTCTGCAGGGGAGGTGGCGCGGGTGCTGCGCTCAGCCCCGGTGCTGTACCCGCCCGCGTGGAACCCGCTCCTCGTGGAGCTGCTCAGGAAGGTGAGGGCGCCCGGGGCTCCCGCAGCCTCTGCACGACACGGGGGCACCGCCAGGGCCAGTGGCTTTCAGGGAACGCTGTGTGCTGGGTGTCAGCTGCGCCAAGGTGATGCAGCGCTGACGGCGGCTGCTGCACCTTCTCTGGGGGCAGCCCTGGCTTCCAGAGTTTCCTCTATAACTTTGCACTCTGCGATTAACTGACTCAGAAGCAGATATTGATAAATGTGTCAATAAATATAGCAAAAAATTTACATTTCTTTAATCCTCAAGAAACATTTTTTCTCAATAATGGAAATATTTACAAGAAGTGCTGACACTTGTAATCCTTTGATGGCGAGTGGTTTATGCACCAGTGCAAATTTTTTTTCAATAATGCTGTTGTAAAAATTGCTTCAAAATCATTACTGGAATAATTTTGAAGCCAAAATCCCATTTGAAATGAAGCCATTGCTTTAATAAACAAGACTATGGCTTAATAGTGGCAGCAAAGCTGGGCACTTATCCTCTGCATACCAGCACTGGCAGCAACTTTTAGGGACGCATGTAAATAGTATTTTTAATTTCAAATAAGTGTGGGCAATGAAGTAGTCTTAATGTAGCTTTCAACTGGTTTTTGTTCCAAATAATACATACATGTATTCTGTCATTTCTAATTAAATAGATGATCAAACATTTTAATGAAAAGAGGCTGTCAATTGTTTGCTGAGACAGAATCATTATATTTTCCAGGAAGAAAATTGCAGAATATCTCCATTTGCTGAAAATTCAATGAAGCCAGTATTTCATTAAGCTTAACAATAATACAGGAATTTTTGCTGCAGATGTCCTGTGTGTTGCTATGCTGGCAGTTTTTTCCTGGACCACAGCAGGCCATGAGTCATGGAGGCTCCCTTGTGAATAAATAATACAATGTCACAATTATTGAAATTTCCCAGTGCTCCTTTGCATCTGGTTTAACAGCCATATGTATTATATATGAAGCCAACTGTGGCTCCTTCCTGGCTCGACCACTGCTGTGGATTTGGGGTTTATCATGAGCTGTCCCCGCAGCATGAGGCTGCAGCCCAGGGCTCTGCAGGGGCAGCGGGGACAGAGCCTGTACCTGGCTGCAGGTCACCTTGCCTGTACCCTCCCCAAAGGGTTTGGATCACCTGGTTTTCCTGCTGAGTTTGAGGAGTGCTTGGTGTCAGGAGTTTATGCAGTGTATAATCCTTGAACAGGGAACTTCAACCCTTTCCTTCCTCACAAGTAATCCCTGCAGCAATGTTAAAAAATTATGAAAATAAACAGTGTGAAGGCATACTTTCACACTGGAATATTACCTTAGTAGAGTGAGAAAAGATGATGTTTTACCAGTCCAGTATTAAAAGCAGAACACAAATGCCTGAGTGGAACTCCCCATTCCAAACAAATGCTTATTTTTAACATTTGACAAATTGTTGAATGCCACTGTACTGCCCCATTGCCTGCTCCTACAATGGGGATAAAAGTAATTTGTAAAAATGGGAATAAACAGAGGCAGAGCTTGTTGCATACCGTGGTGAAGGGACTGAGCCAGAGCAGGAGAGGCTCTGGTCCGAATGCCAGCACTGATGCGGTGTCTCTGGCACCAGTGTGCTCAGCCCTGCTCCACAGGATCTGTGCCCTGTGGGGATGCTCTCATCTCTTCTCTTTAACTTTTGCTGCAGTTGCTCGAGCTGAACCCCGAGAAACGTTTCTCTCAGCTGAAGGACATCCAGTCCTTCCCATATCTGTCTGATGTGAACTGGGATGCTGTTCTCCAGAAAAGAATAATGCCAGAATTCATTCCCATGGTAAGGCCATCTGAGTGTAAATGTTCCTCACACCCAGCACTGGGACATGAGATGTTCTGACAAAACATCATCAGGTGTCAGAAGGGGAAGAGAGAGACCAGGGCAGAGCTGTCTCTTCCCTGAGTGTGTAGCGAAGGGTAATGGAGGGAGACTAGAGTGTGGGTGCCCCAAAACTGCTCTGCCCTATTTTTAATGTTCCCGTAATTTCTGGGTGCAGAACTGGTGTTACAGCCCACCAGGCTGTGCATCTGTGTGGGATGGGCAGTGCCTGTGGGCCCTCTCGTGCTGACCCATGCTCTGAGCAATGCTGCTCCCCCCCTCCGAAAACACAGTGCACCAGGATGGGCTCAGCAGCAGCCTGGAGATCACCCACCATCTTATGGGAATTGTTCTATCCTGAAATGCCACCAACAAGCTCATTGTTAACTGTAAATAGCACATACACTAGATTTGTGTTTCAGTGCCTTTTTAAATGGAATTAAAACAGCACACAAATAACATAACCCTTATGGAGAATAGTCCAACTACTCCAACTAGTTTTCAGTGGAAGTTGGGTTAAACTATGAATATTTGTTAATTGTATATCCTCCCTTGCTGGGTTTTTCTGTGGTGGGTATGATTCTGTATTGTTTGAAGACCACTTCTGCTGGGCTGCTGTGCTACTCTCAAAAAGGCACAACCCAGCCAGGACACTGTCCTCATCATCATTGCCACTCCAAAGCAGCCAAAGGGTAGAGTAGAAGCAGGAGCACAAAAGGAGCCCCTGTGACACCTTGCATATGGCCCCTAGCTGAAGGGACTGATAAAGTATATCAGGAGCATAGCCAGTGCTCTTGGCTGCACGTGTAATTACAATTAGGGCATTTTTTTACAAAATTCAGCTCCCAGGTGCAGTCCAGGTTACAAGAGACTCCTTAAGGCAAGCTCTGATCACTTAAGGCCACCTCTCTCTACCCCTCCAGAAAGGCAGACTGAACTGTGACCCAACCTTTGAACTGGAAGAAATGATCCTGGAATCCAAACCTCTTCATAAAAAAAAAAAGCGCTTGGCTAAGAAGGAGAAAGACACAAACAAAACCAATTCATCCCAGGTGAGAGCAAGCAGGTACAAACATGTGGTCAAGGACATCTTTAATTTTTCAATGATTGTCATCTAGCTAGACTGCAGCAAATGGAACAGAATTTTTTTTTTTCTTGTGACCAACTTTATTCCTAAAACTCTCCCCCATCTTCCCTGTGGTGAAAGGCAGAATGTGTATGCACTGGTTTACTGCAGGAGGAGAACCTTGCTGCCATTCTCCTCACTGCAGGGCTAAAGATGCTCTGTGCCTAAACATATTGCCATGACTTTTTGAAATTGTCCTTGCAATGTTTTTCTGTGTCAGCTGTGAATTTATTCCCTATCTCTTTTATTTTTCCATTCCAACGTCAAAGGCCAGCCACCTCCAGAAGCACCTGGAAATGCTCCAGAGGGACTTCATTGTTTTCAACAGAGAAAAGTGAGTTTTGATCCAGAGGCAGCAGAAGAGGGACTGGCCCTTGCCAAAGCCTTTGAGAGCTTTTGGGAGCCCAGGGCTAGGGAAGCTGGGGAGTGGGGGGATGTGGGGGCCCTGTTTGGAGGGGATGGGGGCTCCCTGGGCTGGAGGAACTCTGGAGTGAGTGGCAGCTCATGCCAGGCAGTGGGGAGCTCCAAGGGAGCTGTGCCTCTGTGGGGTCTTGGCACTGCCTGAGCTTTCCCTCCCAGCTCAATCATCCTTTTCTGTCCCCAAGGGTAAGACCCCACCATGACAGCATCCAAGAGACCATGACAAAAAGCGGAGATGCACACAGGGAGGACAATGAGAACAACAGCCTCTGAGAACAGTTCAGCCCCTGCAGGGGCCTTCCTCACGGGGCTGGGGCTCACCCACCCCTGCACCTTCACAATGTCTGGCCGTGGACTTGTCCTCTGCTGCTGGGACCCTGCCAGGGCACAGAGGAGAGCTGGGACACCCACCCCACAGCTGGAGGGTCCTGAGCACAGGGGAGAGGCTGTGGGGGCCGTGACTTGCAACTAGTCACAGATCCTATTCTGCTGCCTTTCCTGGGGGCAGGAATAGGACCACAAGACGACGGATAAGAGATGGTTTTGGCTTGTCTGGCAGGCGCCACAGCCCTCGGTGTCACCATGCAGGCAAAGTGCTGCAGTGTGTCAAGAGGCTGAGCTGCGTTGTGCTGAGAGCTGCACAGCCGTGCCACGAGTCAGGGCTCTGTACAGCCTGGCATTCCTGCATGGACAGGCTCCATTAGTTGGGAGGAGGCAGCAAAGGTTTCCTGCCCATTTAGCGCTCTCTCCATGCACCCAGCAGGGCTGGCATGGTGAGTGGTCAGTGCCAGACTGATGTGGACACCAAGTGTTAGCAACCAGGCGCTGGTGAATCCAGATGCTTTATCAGTGTAGCCTGGAAAATACATTCACCATCATGTTAAACTGCTGCAGCTCACTGAATCTGATAGGGTTTGGCTTCCAAAACCAGAGGGGAATTTGAATGTGTATTTTTGAATCTCTTCACCACTGAAATCACACTTCATTTAAGCAGGAATTGTCTTCAGGAACAGCCGCACTGCTGGTGCTGTGGAATTGCCAAGACGGAGATTGGCCAAAGCATTGTTACTGCGGTATTGCCAGGAATGATGCTATTATTTAAGTGTTTTGACAGGGCTGAGGTTTTGCCTCCTTATTTGACATTTTTCCCATTCTTAGCAATGTAGTGACTGCCTGATTAACTCTTTGCTTCCCATTAACCCAAAGGTAAACGTCCTCTCTGCCCCGTGTGTGTCTGCAGTGGCTTGCAGCAGGCGTCCCAGCATCGAGCAGCGCAGCTCGTGCCTACGGACACGCTTTAGTCTGGTGCCTCCTTGTTCTGTCCCGTCCTGCAGCGGCGGGGGCGGGTGTCCCACGGCCGGGTGCTGCAGCCCCTGGTGCCGGGCTGAGGGGAGCACTCCGAGCCCTGCAGCCACACCGTGCCTGTGGAAGTAGCTCCGGGAGAGGCCACCCTGTTTCGCCCAGGCGGCTGTACAGCTGGGGCGGAATTAGTTCATCAATAAGTGGGTATGGGAGTCCTCAGTGAGGGTCATTGTCATGGGAAAGTCACCTTCTCCTGCTTAGTCACACGCACCTTTCTCTGCTTTGTCAGAAGGCACCCCAGTTAATGTCGCAGTGTGCCTGCTCTCCCCTTCCCCAGCCCTGCTGCCTTTCAAGCAATAGGACTGGGGAGTGGGGTGGGGACTCCGTGTCTCTCCACCTTGGACTCATCGTTCCCTGGAAGGCTGTCCAAAGCACCTCCAGCGTTCTCCACTGATCCTCTGCTCTCTGCCCAGTCCTACAGCAGGTCTGGTGCCAGGCACCATCAGGCAGGGCTGTGCTGACAGCTGTGCCTGTCTCCTGCACAGCACACCGCTCTTGCTGCCTTGCTCTGGTGCAGGTAGACGTTCATACACTCTAAGTGTGTTTATCTGGAATCCCAGCTCTGCTCCTCACTAGGGAAAAATCTGCTGCTGCAGAAATACCTCTTCAATGGCTGGTTAGAAAAGCCTCAAAGCAAATGAAGTACTTAAATGGTAAGAACATTACATATTTAAAGATTTCCCAAAGATTTCTACAACCATCTCTCTATTCCCCTCTTCCTCTGTACACACAGGCATAGTCTCAGCTTAATCTCTACCAGGCAACAGGAAAAAGCCTTAATTACTTGATGGAAGAACTTCGCAAAGTTTGTAAGCACAGCCTTCCCCACCCTGGCACAACTAATTTTGCCTAGCCCCTTACAGACTGCATCGGGGACATCTTGTCCTGCCCAAGTTGCAGACATGTAAAAATGAGTATTTCCAGGTCAAATACTAAAGGGCAGGGGGTGGGGGGGAATGTGGGTTTTTTTAGCATAGCTGAAACTGACCCTTAATTTTTGTAATCTTTAAAAAACAATCACTTTTTTTTTTTTTTTGCATGCTTTGCAAGCTTTAAAGGACAGTGCCTCTCAGTCTAACAAACAATGCCTAATGGGAGCATTTCATTAACAGGAGTCCACAGAAAACAGCCTCCAAGGCTGCCCAGCCAGGATGACCCCAAAGCCATGCCCAGGCAGTGCCATGTGCAGCTGGTCCCTGTCAACACACAAAAGACAGGCACAGCTCTTGCCAGGCAGTCACAGCCCATGGTGGCCAGGCCAGGCTAAGACAGACTGCATGGACAAACTGAACAGGCTTGTACAAATACTTGCATCGTGCTCTTTTGCCAATACCTTTACCTGAGAAGCTTCACCAAAGCCTTGACACGTGTAGCAGCGAGCACTGCATGGTGTTGCCCCGACAGCCTGTTTCTGCAGCCCCCTCCATCCTCAACACCACCCAAAGCCCTCTGCCACCCCAGCCTGGATCCCTGCAGGAGCAGCTGGGCACTGCCCCTGCCAAACAGCAGCGGCCTGAAGAAGAGAAGAGACAGCCAACAACATGAGGTGTTTGAAGGAACAACTTTTTTTTTTTTAATAAAGTGTACAAAGTAGTAAAACTCCTTACACAAGGTGCTGTGACAGCTGTTACAGAGATGATCTGAGCTCCCCCAGAGGCCTCGTGATGAAACGCCAGAGCATTGGGTGGAGATGAAGGAGATGAATGTGACAGACCCAGCTCTCCCACGAGCTCAGTGCACCTGCCCTCCCCATCTGGCATCCTGCCTCTGGCCAGACCCTGCCCCCTCACCTGCCTGGCCGGGTGGCCCTGTGGAGCCATTCCCACTGTCCCACACCACGGCATCCCACACACGTTCAACAACAATAACATTGAACCCAGCAACCTGTCCGAGCAGCATGCATACAGAGAGGAAGAGCAAAACACAACCCAACCAAACCCACAACAGTAACAACAACAGAACTTTAAGGCTATGCAAAAACAAAATGAAGCAACATCTTTAAAGCTAGGTAGCAAGTAGCATTTGTGAAACATAAGGCTTGAGGCTTATTGATCCTTCAGAACAGGTTTCATTCTTCAACACCAACGTACCATTTTTCTTCCTTTGCTTGAACAGGCATTCTGTTTCCTCCTCAGCCAGGGCATTTAGCTCAGGGAGGTGATGTTGGAGCGGCCTCCCGGGGGTGCGACAATGCGCTTGCTTGCTGAGCGCATGCCTTCATCCACCTGGGTACCTGGGACAGCATGAGGAAGTACAAAGGGAACCGGGAAAGCAAAGTTAAGAGCATCTTCACAGGACTGAGCAGTCAGGCAGCCTGGAGTCTTGCCAAGGCCCTCCAGAGTCTATCTACCGCAACCTGCTCCCTCTCCAACTCCAGCAGCAACCCCGACAACCACAGTGGCCTGAAAGTCTCTGCAGATGTTTTGTGAACAGACCCATGCAGCAACAGCACTGGATGCTGTGCTCGCCTCTACAGCCTTAGTGGCCTCCAGTCTGCCTGGCTTTTATTGCCAGGTGCGGCTGCAGCCATGTCCTTTAAGGGACACACAGGATCTTGCCCTGCCATGATCCACTCTTGTGCTTACCTTGCTGCAGGCCACCTCTAACTGCCCCCTGCCCCAGGCCAGGGACACATGGCCAGTGGCTCTGCCCCCTCCCAGCCCAGCCACCACATGCGTTCACCTGACAGGCTGAATCCAGACTGATGGAGATTCCTGACGGGCGGTGTCTGACGTGTGGGGGACCCCCTAGTTGACCCTGCAGGGGTTCCCCCCTTGGGGGTGGTGGTCAGGTCAAACACAGGTCCATCATACAAGCCCCGGGGCACAGCATGCATCTCTGCCATCTGTCACCAGAGAGAAGAGGACAGTGACACTTCTCTGAGCCAAGGCCATCTCTGGCTCTGCTCCAGCCATCTCCCAAGTCCTCAGTTCCCCTGCAGAAGCATCTCACACTGCCATGCACTGTAAGTCCTGCAGCTTACACTGCACAGCCCCACTGCCCTGTAAGGTGTGCAGAGCCAGCACAACAGGCTATCATTTAGATGGTGTTTATGCTGCACAACTGGGGAAGGAGAAGGTGATTTTGGCCAATCTCTTAATTTTAAACAGCACTTCCCTCCAGACTCCTGCTGCAGCAGGACAGGACGAGGAGAGAGACATTACCACTGCTAACCCTGAGGAGCATCTGCCTCCACCATGGCACACCACTAACACAAAGGCATCCCTCCCTATCCAAGCCTCAGCTATTTTGTACACTAAAAATACACCAGAACAGTTTGCAGCACTGCTTACAGGGTCAAGCAAGAGCAGCAAAGGAAAACCAACCAGTTATTAAGGACAATAACCATATCCCAACTCTGTCTCCTGGCGTGCCCATCTCCTCACCTTCCTCCTGGCTTTGATGCGCTTGTACACATAGTCAGGGAAAGGGCTGCTGGGCAGGAATCGTCCAGTCCCCTGGGTCACATGCAGGTTGCCATCCTCCAGCATGATCTTCCCCTGGCATATGACAACCAGCGGGGCCCCACGGAGCTCCATCCCCTCAAAGATGTTGTATTCAGCCACCTGCAGCAACCCCAGGATGATGGTCAGGAGGGACAAGAGCATTGCCTGCCCACTCAGGGTGGGTCAGTCCCCACACCTCACTGCTGGTGTCACAGTGCAGGCAGAAGGCACAGCCTTGCCTGCTCAGAGGCCTCCTGCAGCTCACTAGCCCAACACAGCAAAAGCCCACCACAGCTCCCAACATGAATCAGGACCTGCTGGTTTGAAACTCAGTGTGAGGAAGAACTCCAAGAGCAGACAAAGGCAGGACTTAGGCTTGAGGTAAGGCATGAACAAAGCACTGTGACAAGGCCAGGAAAAATATTTGTGCCTGGAAGAGGAACCAAGGTAAGGAGGAACATGTGTATTTACACCTGCATAGGCCAGGGTCAGGAGAAGAATATCCAAGCAGGGTGAAAAAAGCCCCATGTGCCTAGGGCTCAGGGACGTTCAACCCACAGTCACAATAGGCACTACCTGGAGCCTGGGTTCAGTCCTCCTCCTCAAAGCCAAGCAGGACAGTACAAAGCTCCCAGCAGCCAGGCAACTTTTCTACAAAACTACTCATACACCACCCTCCAGCATTCACACAGCTGAGCAGAGGACTTACAGATTGATGGGTTTTTGCTGTGATGATCTTTACTGCATCAGGATCCCATATAACCAGGTCACTGTCTGAGCCCACTGCTATCCTCCCTTTTCGTGGGTACAGGTTGAAGATTTTGGCAGCATTAGTGCTCGTCACAGCCACAAACTGGTTTTCATCCATCTTTCCAGTGGCCTGCTCACACACAAAAAGAACTAAGTCCTTCTATGGGGAAAGGGTGAGTAAGAGCCCTGGGAAGCACCATCTTCACTCCCACACAAGGTGCTGGCTGGCTGAGCACAAGGTTCTGAGGCTGATCCTACTAACTGGTGCTTGACAGACCAAGAACTGGGGGCACAGTTATAGCTTCTGGATGTTCACCCCAAGCCTGTGACAGCCACCTCTCCTGCTCCAGCTTGATCTGACTCTCAAAGCTAGAGAGGGAACAAGCTGCATGCCCAGCTCTGTGGGGCAGTAGTATGGGTGTGTGAGATGGCAACCACCTCTGCCCACTCTGCCCCTTCCCTGGTGGGACTCTCACCACTGCCTTGTCCCAGATGACAGACATTCGTTCCTCGATGCCATTGGTTCCTTCTGGGATTGCTGTGAAGTTGTCTTTTCCAATGGCCTTCTGCGCAGTGCTGAAGGTACAGTGAGCACTTCCCGACACCTGCAGGTCACCACTGAGGAGGGGTGGAACAAACCCACTGTCAGTCGTTTTGCAGTCAGATAGCAACAGAGACATGAGGGATATGGATTTCCTCTGGCCACAGGCAGCCCCCAGCTCAGTTCTTTTTACTCTGCACCCTCATTTCCACAGTCTCTCAGCCTGAAGACTTCCACCTGACCCAGTGCCTGGGGCAGCAGTGTCACATGGGGGCAAGAGACCTCTGCCACGTTGTGCTACCCACCTGAACACGGACAGCATCCTGTACAAAAGATGTCAACATCTCAGCTCCTAGGGAACAGGGTGGTCATTGTGTCAGGCCAGATGTCCTTTCATACCAGGCTCCATTTCTGGCAGTTTGTCAGGTCTGCTTGAGAGAGCCCTTCTGCCACACAGTGAGGAAGAGGCCTCTCTGCTCCAGAACTGTCCCCCAGTCCCACAAGGCTTTCAGCTCCTGCATGCTGAGGGCTAGCACAGTCCCCCCCCCCACCCCATGAGAGCCTACTGCAGTGGGATGGAAGGAGTTGGGGCTGCCCAGAAGCAGTTCTCTGCAGGAAGCCCTGCAGAAATGCTTCGCTGAGGCCTCTTCACCCTCTGCCCAAAGGGGTACCTGGACAGATGAAATGCCCTGATCCATCCCATTCCTTAGGAAAGAGGAAGAGCCAGCAAGCTGCCCAGAGACAAGGCAGGGCAAGGAGCTGTCCACAGCTCCTTGGAAGTCCCTTGGCTGCTGCTCAGTCCTCAGGTAATGGTGGACAGGCAGCAGCTGGCAAGTCATTGCTGCCAGGCAAAAGGAAGCAGAACACGGAAGGCCAGCCCCAGCACTGCCTGCATGAGGCTAGGGGCCTCCAGCACCTGGACAGTGCAGACTCAGCCACTCTCCTCAAGGCTGCAAATCTGCCCTAATCCACTGGTAATCTCCACCTTCCTCTGATAATTTCTGCCATATGTCTGATGAACTGCACAGACAGAGTCCCAGAATGACAACATGCTCCCTGCTGAAGACAAACAACCCAGCCAGCCCAGCTGGAACCTCACAGTCTCTCCTTCTGCTGCAGCCTCACAGAAAATGGTATGGCAAAGGTGACAGGACAGACACCTATGAGCTGCAGGGACCAAGAATTGCTTGTGTCTTTGAGGTCTGGGGTAAATTGGAAGTGGAGGGTAAGGATTAGAAAACCAGTTCAGGAGCAGGGTTCACATTTCTTTGCCAGTTGTTAAGACCTGCACCTATATCATACATCCAGTATGCGCCGAGGTATCTCTTGTTCATTGACCACAGCAACATGCAGGTGAGCTGCACATTCAGACTGCAAATGCACTGGCACTTCTCTCACACCCAGACACAGCATCTCTGCTCTGGCATAACCCAGGTTTACCCTAACATGCCCTACTGGGGACACCTCTTAGTGACCACTCATCCCTTGTTCATCTCAGTAGAGATGTTTCCAGCATTACCTCAAAGGATATTTCCATTTACAATCCCCTCAGTGTCAGCCTTCCCCTGGCTAACAGAACAGGCAGCAGACACACAACTGGGTGTACAAACATGGGCTGGGAGTGGTGTGTGATGGACACACAGCACGCAGGCAGCCGGGAACATGCAGTGTCCTCAGCTGCTGCACTGGCCTTGCCAGTGAGAGGATGGAGTGTAACTGTGAAAGGTCATGGAAAATTGCTGAAGTGCTTTTCTAGTCTGTCTTTGTTTTCAACAAATCCTTTCTTTACCCTCTTGCCTTCAGGATGAAAAAACCAACCTGCCATCCCAGCCAGATGTTCAGGAGCTGCTCCTGAAGGTCTCGTGCACTCTGCAGGCTCTGCTACTGCTCACCTGTATAGGTGTGTGAATATATCTGCTTTGCATTTGACTGGGGTCCCCACCAGCCTGTGGAACCTGCAACACTCTCCATGTTGGTGCAGCATGCTGCATCATGCTGCAGCATGGCAATCCAGGCAGCCATTTCCCACTTCTCCAGCTCAGTGAATCATTCTGTTGACAAGTCTGTTTTTTATCCTCATTTCTTTGTCTTTTCAGGGCATTTAAAATGGTTCATGACTACTGGTATTTTTCTCATTAGTGATGTTAAGCTTAAATGGTGTCCTCCCTCCATTCTGAGGATAAACCAACATGGCCTAGAATCAAGAGCCATTTCACTCCTCAGTTCATTACATACCTACAGTGAAGTGGTTCGGGTTGGATTAACCTCTTTCTTCCCTATCCAGAGTCCACTTTCCCCTAGCAGTACCCCCAGCAAGGCTGTCACTCACCTGGCCAGGAGGGAGTTAATGTAGTCAGGAGTGGTTGGGTCTGGGCTCAGAGGTGGAGAGACCACAAATGCCGCAGCCTTTGCCCAGTTCTTGCTCCAGTAGTGTGTTCCATCAGTCCCCAGACTGGCTGTGATGGGCTCTCCAAACACCACAATGCCTGCAGAACAGCACAGAAAGAACAGTGTTTCAGAGGAGCCTGGTGGCATTCTCTGCTCCACAGCACTGCCAACAGCCTGTCATGTCCCAAGAATACCCAGACCCATGCCATCACCATAGGGTCCTCCTGCTAAAGAGCAAAAATCCTCGTGCACCAGAATCCCCTTCACACCTCCTGGGGCAGGGGCACCGAGCCCACTGAACACAGCTGTGCACATGCCCACACTTGTAGGGCATCCCTGTGCTCCACCACCACTGACAAATGGAGCTCCCCTCCAGGAGGCTAGCACTTCAAAGGGAGGCCAGAGCTGTACACAGCAGCTCAACCCATGTGCATTGAACAAATATCTTCATTGAGCCCTTCACAGCCGCAGACAAACTGTGGTGTTTAAAGCATTGCTCCTACCTATGCCCCACATATTGATGTTACCTGACTGACAACAGGAGGTGTCTCCACATGGCCTACTGCACTGTCACCCTGCCCTTCACAAGTCAGGCAAACTCCTAAGCTAACTAACTGCTCCCTAGCAGAATGGGAAGCACTGGACAGCACTTGAAGCACAGTGCTGATCTTGGCAAAACCACCACGGGGACATGAGGACCACATAATCCAGCATACTGCTGGCAGGAGCAGGGCTAAGTGCAGCACCAGCTGCCACTCACCTTTTTTTCGGGCCTGTGAGATGAGGTCAGCAGCACTTTTGCTCATCACTTTAGTCACGTAGAGAGGACAGTTGGTCTGGCTGGCAATAGTGATGGCCCGGAAGACAGCTTCTGCTTCCAGCTGGAAGAGAGGATGGCACACAGCTGCAGAGGAGCACTGGCTGGGCAGGGAGGAGTCCCTGTTACTCTCAGCACACCACTGATTGCTGTGGACACCCTGTGCCCTTGCTTTTACCCTTGACTCCCCCAGGGCAGTTTAATCAGGGAGACCTGCTGGAAGAAGCTTCTCCCCAGGGCCTGGCCCAAAGGCAGGCTACAGTAACACAATGCCTGGCACAGGAGCACTGCCTGAATCCTGCCCAGGGGCCAGAAGAGCTGCATCTGCTGTTTTTTTCCACTGCCTGGTTCCTGCCCTCCCAACAGCCCAAGGAGGCCAGGGTCTGCTGTCCAGCCTGCCAGCACAGCTTGCAGACTGATGCCAGGCAGTGGGAAAGCCCACCCTTTCGTAGCTCTCCCCTGCTCCAGGCTGTCCCATGGCTGCAGCAGGTTTAACCAGATGTCCCTGCCACCTCTGTGGCAGGGGGCAGAGGGCTGCACACTGGCAGGCTGCTTGTCATTGAGGCCTAGCCATCCTGCAGTGGGGCTGCTGCTTGGCCCAGCCTGCTGACAGCCACCCCATCTCACAGTCCTGCTGTTAGTGGAGAGGAGACTTCCACCAGGAGGGATATCTTTGGACTGTTACATCAGCCTGTGCTCAGCCTGAGCTCAGCCCCAGAGTTCTCCAAGTGTTTGCTCTACAATTTGGCTTCAAGTGTTGGCTTGAGAAAGTTCAAAACAGAAGCCTTAAAAAGACACAGTGATCCAGCCCCCAGGGCAATGCCTGGGACCATGCCAGCCAAAATGTCCCAGGACAGAGAAGCAGAGCACTGCATCCAAACACACATGCACTCCTACGCCTCTCAAGACTTCTGCAGATCTATTTGCTATACAGTGAAAAGAGGTTTTTCTCTTCTTAAAGACTCTTTAAATAGAAACTTAAGTGAGAAGTCATTTTTTATCACTGTACTTCTGGGCTGTAGTAGTTGATGGGGTTTAACGTGGACAGGAACAAAAACAGCCATCCCTGAATACCCCTCACAGCAGGTTACAATCTGGCAGCATCATCCTGCCCTACCAAGTCACCACCATCACCTCATAGAAGAACATGTCTTTAACCCCCCCTGAGGTCCCTCCAGGACAGAGAAGACCCACAGAGCCACAGATTCCTCTCCTGATCCTTTGCCATCTGCCTGCAGGCTTTATGGGGTAGCAGGGTCATTTGTGCTCCACCTAACATTTTCCCAGGTAGACTATGTTCTGAAAGAAGGACACTGTTTATTTTCAAAGGCAATGAGATCTGGATTTGGCTGAACCAATAATATCTACAGCCTTGCACTGTTCCCACTTAAAAATGTTTTGCTGGCTTTGGATGAAATCTGCACTGCTTATGGTTCAGTTCTCAAATCCAGGCACAACCACAGCATCTTGTAATTCCACTTTAGCTTGCCAATTAGTGACAACAGGTTAGAGTCATAAAAATAAGAGGGACTCTGAGCCACTGTGTTTAACACAGAGACTGTTCCCTGTAAAGGAAAATGCTTTACACTCTGGTATTTCAAAGAGAGTAAGTACTGTTATTACACTGGGCCATTTATGTTGTTACTAGCCCTAATACAGCCAAATTCCTACACTTTTAATTTAAGCCAACTGATTTTACTTCAGCAGGCCCTGAAGTACAAATCTGTCCCTGTGCTTCCCTGCGCAAATTTGCTACTGTACCAAATTCCTATTGTTTTCTTCTTTCATATGCAGTGGGAAGTCAAAACACCTCTCAGCAGGGAGCTATGTGAAGGAAATCTCATTAGTGTTCTGACAATGATTTGTAACCACGGAATTCCCCTTCTCTTTCCCTCCCACTCCTTCTACCAATGGCTTTGTCCGTCTGACTCTGAAACACACTTTAGACACTAAGCAGATATAAAGCAGAAGAAGCTGGAATCTGTCAGCACGTAGATGTGAACGGTGAATTCTCAGAGAAACAAAACCTGGTCAACAGATGCTTCTTAGGCTTCTCACACCTGTGGAGTCACCTATTTCAGACAAATGCCCCCAGTGCAGCCTAAAGGATTCCTACAGCCATAAAGACACTTTGGTCGATTGATTCCTCTCTGTGAGACTCAGAACAAGGGCTTCGATCTCTGCTCGGCAACTCCAGCAAGGTTGAGAAATGTCTGTCACAACACGCACCTTGCTCTTGGTGTAATGATGGAAAAGACAGTGCCTGTATAAACAGATACCCCTAGATTTCTCACACACTCTCCCCTGCCCTGATGCTTGCCTGGCCCCACTGAACACACAGAGTCCTACTGTGACTGGGAAAACTCTTCAGTGAAGCAGAGCTGAACTGTCCTCTGCATCTTACCTCCTCAGGTCTGCTCAGCACGTGGCCTTCAGGGCCTGTTATTCCCATCTCCAACATCCTGGCTTGCTCCTAAGGACATCAAAAGAACAGAGGGATATCACAGGACTGAAACTATCAACGAAAAAAGCAGATCCCTTCTGTGTCAAGCCTTTCCCTCAGGACCATCAAAACCCTATGTCCTGTGGAACCACCAGCCACAGTGAGAGGCTGCTGTATCCTCAAGAGATTTGAAAGAGAAGGAGGGAACACAGGGAAATAGGAGGGCAGGCACTGACTTAAACCTCTTCAATGAAACAAGCACAATGTGGAAATAAAAAAGGGCTACAAAACTCCCAATCCTCTCCAATTCCCAGGTCTGTGAAGTGCTGCCAATTAGTAATTTCAGGGCATTTTATGATTAAGCAGGTGGCAAAATAGAGATAAGCTCTGGCCAATACAATTCCTCTGACCACTTCGTTTTCAAGTGAAGGAGCCATCCAACTGTGCACTGCAGCTCTAAAATGTCCAAACAAAAACTGATTTTTGTAGTCTGAAAAGATGCTCAAAGAATGACCTCTTGGTTCATGCTCCTTCAATCCCCAAGAACAATAGAGAAAAAAAAACAAATAGGTGCAAAGCTTAACTGAGCAATGTCTTCTGTGTCTTAAGGAGAATCAGAACATTTGGACCTTCTATCATTCAGCACCAATTACAACACAGCAAGCCAATACACATTACCCACTTGATCACTAAAGCACATCCCTCAGCACACCTGCCTTGTGAATCCAGCTTCATTAGCCACCCGTCTACTTACAGAGAGAAAATCTCTCTTGCCAAGGCAGTTCTCAATGGACTTTACCTCTCCTGGCTTGTAATGTGCAAGGCAAAGGTCTCTCCCTCTCTGCACTGAAGAGAGCTGCAGCTGGAGCACATATATCATACTTGATGGCACTCACTTCCATTTAGGTAATTGCTAATGCACCATTTCAGATTCACTTATGCACAATGTACTCACAACAAAAATATCTCGCTCACTTTGACATTGCTGCTGAACAGCAAAGATATCACCTTGCACAAGATGTCCAGCTTCATTTTGCTAATGCTCCACACCAAACCTGCCTGATAGAGATTTTCAGTTCTTGCATGCCAGTAGTTAGTTACCTGTGCAATTATATCCCCGTTTTCTGCATGAACTTGAGCTATGGCACCCAGCTCTGCCAGGCAGCTGAATATCTCATACAGCTAAAAGAGAGACAAGAAGAAATGATTACTGAGCAGGCTGCCCATGGCCCTGGCATCCCTCATGGCCCTGGCAGCAGCAGGACCCAGTGCAGCCATGCCAGCAGAGCTCTGGCCATGCAGAGACCAGCTCTTTGAAGGATGCAGTCACCAGCAGATGCTCTTGGTGATCTCCACACTAGACCTGTGCCTCTACCTGTAGTGCTGGCACCCAGCCAGCCCACAGCACAGCCTGGGGCAGCCCTGCACATCCAGTCAGGGTAGAAGGTGCAAGAAGGTGCAAGGCCTGGCCGGGGCAGAAGCCACCAGTCTTATGAGCTGCCCCATGCCCACCATGGCTGTCCCCCCTACCACTGCTCCTTGAATCAACACAACCGCGGAGTTGCAGAGGGTCTCACCTCAGTGTTGGACATCTGGTACAAATCCTTGTAGGCCATGTGCACCATGAAGGAGTTAATGCCTGGGGCAGGGCAGAGAGGAGAGAAAGGTGAGCTGGGTAGGTCAGGCTGCCTGCTCTGGCCACCCTCCCCACCAGCTGCCCTGTGGGACACAGCTGGCTGGCCAAGGGCAGGCAGGGAGCGGCCGGTGACAGACCTTTGTCCTGGACCAGGGTGTGCAGCTCCTGCCTGGCGCGGTGGCTCCAGCGCGGGATGTCCACGTGCAGCGCGTAGTCGCAGCAGGCCTTGCTGTCAGCCCACTCCCGCCACCGCTCTAGTGCCTCCGACAGGCTGCCCTCGGGCTCCGGCACCACATGGTCCACTGCAGGGCACAGCAGGCAAGGGCTAGCCAGCCGGCCAGCCCAGGCAGCCCCACCACCCAGCCTGGTCTCTTCGACAGCTTCGGGGCAGCTCCCGAGAGGATCCTGTCACCTTCACAACATGCCTCGGCTCCTCGAGTGCATTTATGGCAGGGAAGTGCACAGAGTCTTTGCTTAATGGACTCTGGCATGGGACCAAGGGTTTTTACATGCTTCTGCTGAGAAACTGGCTGGAAGCTGAAGACCCTTGTCTTTCCCCATCCCCACTTCCACCCCATTAACACACAGCCTCCTCCCACACTGTAACACTAATGCACCATTTATGGCTCAGCATGGAATCTCCACACCTTGCCACAGACCGTTTCACAAAACATATTTTTTTGGCACAGAAGAAGGAAAAACAGTGGGGGGAGGACAGGGAACCCAGCCCTTTATTGGAAGGATCAACACTTGCTCCTGCATCCCAAGAAACCCTGCAGTGCACAAAGTTGTAACCACTGCACAGAACAACACCCGGACCTCAAAGCAGTGCACAGCCACAGCATCCTCCAGGGAAGGACCTCAGAATTCCCTTTCCTTTTTCATTAGCACTGTTTATTTTCAAGCAGTGTGGGATGCCACCACATTGCTCTGTTTCTCTGCTCAGAGCCATCTGAGCACCATGCTGCCCTACTGCTATTTAAGAGAAGCAATGCCGTTTTGAAGGTCCCAGGGGCAACAGCGGCTACAGACAAGCACTGCAGAACACAGGATCTCCAAGGTCAAGGGGTCCTACGCACATCTCCTGTCCTATCACTTCGACATTACTAAGGACCCAAAGATTCATCCCAATCCTTACTTCCTAGACTGCATTGACAGACATCACAGAAAATATGAACACGCTGTCATGGACTTCGAAAACATGGAAGACTGAGAAAAGCACAGAGAAAACAAAGAACTGGGTGATCTTGGAGGAGTGCTGGGTGGTGTCATGCACAGGCCATGCCTGCTGCACTTACTAATCATGGTGGTTCCACCAGCCAGAGCTGCTTTTGTTCCTTGGAAGAAATCATCCACAGCAGTCATTCCCTTGTATGGCATCTGCAGGCGAGTGTGGACATCAATTCCTCCAGGGATCACCATCTTCCCATTGGCTTCTATGGTTTTGACCCCTCCAGGAACAATCAGGTTGTCTCCAATCTGCCTGATGAGATCACACCAAGATACTCACACAAAGGAAAACCAGCCACAACAAAACCTCTGAACAGTTCAGCCAGAGACTGCCAGGGCAGCTCCCTGCCAGCAGGAACACCCCTCTCTGTCCTGCTCCCAGACCCAGGCTTGCTGGAGTAAAATCACCTACTCTGCAGCAACGTGCAGGATTGCCTGGCTTGCTTACACCAGTGCTGTGCTTAGTCCAGGGGTGGCTGCCATCTGTCCAGCTGCTCTGTGGGTGACTTGGATGGCACCTGCTGCCTGGGCAGGCACTGGGTTGGGGTAGCTGGGGAGTATGGTCTGCTGGTGATCTCTGCAGAGATCACCCTGGGAAGGCTGGATATTTAACTCTTACCATAGAGCAAGGAATGCCTTTTCTAGTCTCAGGGCTATAAACTGTCACGGTTCTTTCATGTCACCCAGCATGGAGCTGGCCCCAGCACACCTGACAATACCTTTGCCAAGTGTCAATGGCAGCCTTTAAATAATGGAGCTATTCCTGCAGCTCTGAGATATACACGGAGGAGCTGGGGGAACCCAGAGGTTTCCCTGCAATTCCTGGAAATCTCAAGGATACAGATGACTTGCAGCACAGCACTGTCCTTGTTAATGCTAACAAACAGGATCCTGTGTGGGGTCATTCATGCTAATACGGTTAACACAGGGCAAAACAGAAGTGAAAGATAAACCTTGTCCTGGTGCAATCAGACACAACTTTGTTGTACAATGGACACAGCATCACAATCCCAGAAGCCTGACTACAATTCAGTCACTGGAGTTCCTCTGAAAACACACCAGACAATCACATCTGTGCTTACATACACTGCAGAGAGTTGAGCTTCTGAATAGAGAGGGTTATCAAGTTTTACTGCCTGACAAGTTGGGCACAGACCACATCCACAAAAAGCCAATAACCACCCAACCTGAAGCTGTTTTAAGGGGAGATGGAGATAGTAGAAATCCCATACTTACTTTATGAGGCCATCTTCCATGTAAATGTCAGCATAGAATGACTGGTCATCATTGACTATTCGCCCTCCTTTAATAAGGAGACGATCACTCTGAAAAGGGAAGAGCACAGCAGCTGTCAGAAGCACATAATACAGGTGCTTCATTCACTTTTGACTGAGAGGGTGGACACTGGAACAGGCTGCCCAGGGAGGTTATAGATGCCCCAGCCCTGGTGGTATTCAAAGCCAGGTTGGTTAAGTCCTTGAACAACCTGGTCTAGTGGGAGGTGTCCCACTAGAGGGGGTTGGGACTACATAGTCTTTAAGGTCCATTCCAACCCCTTATATTATGGTTTTTATGATTCTCAGCACTCTGTACAGGCACTCTCCCACTGCTCACCTCAACCACCGATGCTGTGGAAAGGCCACTGGACCTGTGCTAACACTCCAAACAACAGTACAAGAGCAAGGATTGAAAATGTCATGCTCCTAAAGCTATTTCTAAGTGGGAGTGGGGGCTGCCAGAAACACCACCGAAGCAGACTGAGCATAAGGGAGAGTCACTGGGGACACAGCAAATATGCTTCCATAAAATACAGAAAGAAGTCAAAAGCTTCCTATGCCAGCACATTACACACATAACTCTGCAGGCAGCCTGAGCCACACACCAGCATTTAGAGTAAGTTTGTACTCAGGGCATGTCTTCAAATCTTACCCAGTTACCATGTAAAGTAAGTTGCATTAAAGAAGACAAGTTACTCTTTATTACCACCTTGCAAAGACCACCAACAGGACAGGCAACCGGCTGGCAATCTGTCACTCTCCTGCTGTGCTTGGGATAATGCTTCTGAGGAATTTCACGGGTCTATACAAAAACCAAGAGACACTGGACTGCACTCCAGTCTCATGGTTTACCACCTCTTCTGTTCTCCCTTCTATTGGCCAAAGAGGCCAGCAGCCTTCTCTGAAGGAGCATGGCCAGACTACAGAGGAACACCCCAACCAGAATTGTGCTTATGCTCTTCCTGCATTCACACTTTTGGACCACACAGCTCAGCATACACTGATGGGAGATGATGGACACTGTCCTGTGGGGAACAGGCCCTGTCCAGAGGAACTGGGATGGCTGAGGTTCTGCTCTTCTAGCTACCTCCACCTGCACAAGCAGCTGCAGGCAGTATGGGGGCAAACCACCTGATCTCAGATATGCCTGCCATGGATTCAGGTGACATAGGGTGACTGCTGTGCCAGAGAACATGTTGTCTACCTGACTGCTTAAAACTCCTCCAACAACTCTTCAGTTCTTGATCACACCTTACATTCCTCTCTGTTACCCCTGCTGCCCAAAACCCAGGTTTTGTAAATACACTCCCCTTCCACAGTCTGAGCATGGACAAGAACCAACCGGAGCCTTCAGCAGGGCTCACACGCCAGTCTCACCCTGTGACACTCTTGCTGGTTAATTAATTGCTCTGCAGGGAGAAGAGTATGCTCTCCACCCGTAACCCCTGGGGCAATTTTCTGAAGTATCGCCACCGTGGTGGAAATTTACAGCTTCCTTTCTGTCAACAGAAGAACGAAAAGAATATTCCTGCATCCCGGCAGCAGCCAAAGCCCAGAGCCCCGCGTGCGTTTTCACAGTAATCTCATCCACACGCAGCTGAGACAAAGGAACTGGTGTGGAAAGGAGCGGAACGCCGGCGCGCTCAGCCCTGCCGCAGCTCGGCGCGGGGAAGCGCCGCGGGCTCCCGCACCCCGGCCCCGCAAGGGATTCACCTTCCCCACCCAGCACAGCCCATAGGGAGACTCGCCTCCACCAGGAAAGGAGCTCGGCTGTGCTGCTCCCGGTTCTCCTGCCACTCGCCGTCCTCTCCGAGAAGCAGACCCGGGCTCAGCCCCGCTCCTTCCCTGACCCAAGCTAAGGCGTGGGGCAGAGGTCTGCCCGAACCGTGCTGGCTAAGGGGGGCCTGGAAGCACGGGCATCACAGCCCCCCATACTCGGCTCCTTCAAACCTCCTGCGCTGACGCATCTCCGTGAGCACACGGCGATACCGATCTTGACCTGGGGAGCACGGCCGCCAGTCTGGAGCAGGCACGGCACAAGGACGGCGGGCGCCTGCTGCCCGGCAGTCCCAGGCGCTGCGCTAGAGCACGGCTGCGCTCGCCTCTCCCCACGGGGCACATGCTGCGCGATGTTCGGCCTCGGGGCCGAGGACCCTGAGCACACACACGATAATAAAAATAGTCTCCCTACCCAGTTCCACTAAGAGCCCTCCATTTCTTTTTGTCTTGCCTTCCCCAACTCACTTTCTCAAATTCCTGGAGGTGGTTCTCACTAGTGTGGGAGCATCAGCAAATACTGATGCTGGCCTGCCCTTCCCTGAGCATCAGACAAGAGGAAGCCAAGGGAGTCAGGCACAGGAGGCACAGGGACAGGAGACTCTCACATTCACAATTACTGAATAAACTGTTAATATGAGCTCAAGAAATACGCCTGCTCCACACTCACAAGAGGTCATTCTGTGGCAGATGCAAAGGGCTGCTCAGTGCTAACTCTGTCAGTACACAAAATTGAGAGATCCACAGTGGCTGAAGCACAAACAAGGCATTCATTCAAGAGATCAGGCACTGCTAGAACCCATCGCGCCCACCCGACAGTAAAGGGTCTGCACCACCACCCATCAACTGACTGCAAGGAAAAAATGCAGTTAAGTTGAATAAGGAAAATCCAAATGACACGCCTACAGGCTCTGACATCGTTCAGGAGTACGCCCAGGTTTCAAGAGGCAGGGGAAGAAAGGAAGAGAATAAAGCAGTTATGAGGAAATGAGTCTGATTTAACAGCCGGGCTTCCGCAGTGCACGCTACCAGAGCAGCCCAGACCACAATAAATGCACTGTTTCTATATCAAGGCTCACTGTGCCTCTGTACACCCACCACGGCTCTTGCCAGCCAGTGTCAGGCTGTGTCATCAGCCACTGAGCAGAGGGAAAAGTGCTCCTGCAGCAGGAGCCACAGGGGCACGGCCAGGAGGGAGCGGCCAGTGCCTCCAAAGCACTCAGGCAGCCACTGACGGCTCATCTGCCACTGCTGTGGTGCTTTCTGTGAGGATCCATTTCTGCAGGCACGAGGGATCCCTACGAGGCCAAGCCTGGAGCTTTCCCTCCAGCACAGCTCTGCCAAAACCTGCCGGGTTCACCACCAGCCCTCAACACCTCTCCATGCTGATAAGCCTTTACACAGAACTCTCCATCTCTCTGTCTGTTTGCATTTGGGATCAAGCTTTCAAACTCATTACCCATTCCCTCATGCCCACACTCTGCTCCTGATGCCCTTAAGCATCATCTGGTCATTCTGAGATCCCAAAGTATCAGGTGATCTCTTAACATTTTTCAGTGACGCTGCAGAAAGACAGGCAGCACTCCCAGAAGGCTGCTGAACCCAGCCAAGAACAGTGCTCACCTCGTTTACAAAGCACAAGGGTATAATTAAGGCAGCACAGAAGCAGGTGTATGGTTTTACTGCTTTTTCCCTTATAAAAGCAGAGACACTAATTGCAGTGGTGTTTCATCAGAAGCTCATGTTTCCTTCTTACTAACGTACCACACAACGGCATGGGAGAGCCCCTGGCTAGTGTCATAGGGAGAAACAGTTAGCTGCCAGCTACACGGTGATTCCCTATGGTTTGTGGCTTAGAACTGACATACTGATAGCTACCACTTTACCAAAACCTGTCCAGTCAGTAACTGAGGCTTTCCTCCCCACGTGTATCTGATACAACATACTGTCCAACACCATACAGACCTCTTTGTTTTCACAGGTGACAGAGACATCGCAGGGATGGTGCTTGTGGGCTCCAGCAGGGGGACTGGGGTGGGCATGGCTCACACCAAGAAAAAAATACATGATCTCCAGTCTACCTGGCCTAGGAAAGGATTTTATGATAAAAGCACAAAGACAGAGTAATTTTGATTCAACCAACAATTATGTTAACAGGTATTTTGTGAAATCAGGACAAGAGTTTAGTCTTCCATCTCTCTTTCTGCAGAAAAACATACTGTGAACAGCAAGAGGGGAAATACTTTGATTACCTTTCCAAACAGCCAAAGAAAAGGAACCAATAAGAAGTCTCTCAACAGACAGACAAGATCTGAAATTACTATTCTCCTGAGCTGAGCACCCTAGCATCAGCACACATGTGAAAAGTAATACCATGTTTAGTGGTCTCTGATGCATGGTGCACAACATGAGACAGTGAAGAGCAACACACCCATACCAAGCTGATGGAGCCACCACTGAGAAAGCCAAAGCCTTAGCTAACCTCCCCTCCCTGTGTTTCCTCCACTGCGCAACAGACACGCCTGTGCTTCCCAGCCTTCCATCAACGACTACAGTCTTGCCTGTCACACTGTCACACACAGCTTTTGACCAGGCTTTTACAACTCATGCTGGGAATAATTTGCACAAAAAATTTATCTCACATTAACACATGCACCACTCATTCCTGCTCCTGGCCTCTCCACTAAAATGGCTGTCCTAGAAAAGATGAGAAACTGCTGCAAACAGATGCAATAGGCAAACTGTGGTTTTTCAGATGTTACTGGCAGAAACCAACTACAAATACTGACTGCAGCACTCTTGAGTACAAGAAGAAATAGGAGGGAGTGTTTCTGCATCTCCAGTAACACACTAGGCAGTTGAAACAATAGCTGTTGGGAAGTACAAATACCCAGTTTTCTAATACATCCTTCATGAAAGCCTAACCTGCCCATTGCTTGGGTGACAGAAGTGCAGCATTTTCATCTTCAGCAAAAAAAGGAAAGGATTTAGTAGGGACAAATCTAGCAGTTTGGAAGATTTTGTTACCACTGAGAGGAGAAAGCTGCCACTGCATCCCAGAGGAGCAGGCACAAGCCCTGCACATTGATAAAGCATATCATAAAGAAAAAGCGCCAGAGAATGGGAGAAATCCCGCCTGCAGCAGCAACTGGGGTGTCTGCATGGTGGTCTAAGGATACAGAAAAGGCAGTATGTATAAAGCCATAATATTGCTTGTGAAAGCATCCGAATCCAGGCTGACAAAGGAATTTGTCTTTACAGTGGTCAAGATCTTAGTGCTTCTTTGAGAGCATTTTGTTCACATTTGTACATGCAAAGGAATAATGGAAGTCAAGTGCTTTGATTTTCCTTTTTTCTTCAGAGGGCCAGACCTGTCCTCAGTAGAAAAATCAGGAGCTACAATGAAGCCAGCGAAAAGCCAACAAGATGAAAGAGCAGAGTGCCTTCTCAGGAGCGAGCCCTCTGAGGCCTCGGCAGGGCGAGCCGCGGAGAGGAAAGCCCCCGAGGGAGCGGCACGGCAGGGCACCGGCGGCTCCGGGGCCAGCCCAGCAGCCGCCGCCCCCGCCGGGCGGGTCCCGGAGCGCTGCGGCGGCACCGCCGCACCTGGCACGGCGGGACCGAGGAGCGGGGACAGCGGGGACAGCGGGGACAGCGGCGCAGCCGCCCGCCCGCCCGCTCCGGAGGAAGCCCCAGCGGCACCGGTACCGCAGACGCCCCAGCCGTGCCCAGCTCAGGTCACCAGCGGGTCCGGGGCACCTGCGCGGGCGGCGGCTCTTTGTCTGCGCGCCGCCGCCGCCCCGCTCCGACCCGCAACGCCCGGCGCCGGCACCGAGCCCCCCCCGCCCCGCGGGGCGCCCGGACCCGCCCGCCGCACCCACCGTGATGCGCGGGATGTTTTTCTTGCCCTGGTACGACATGACACCGCCCGGTCCGGCCCGAGCCGCCCGTTCTGCCGCCGCGCCGCTCCGCACAAAGACGAGCCCGAGCCCGCCGCACCGGGACGGCCGCCGCCGCCAGGGGGCGCCCGGCCCCGCCCCCGCCCCGCCCCGCCCGGCAGGTGCCGGCACCGACCGGGCACCGGGCACCGGCACCGACCGGGCACCGGCACCGGGCAGCGGCATCGGCACCGGGCACCGGGCAGCGGCACCGACCGGGCACCGGCACCGGGCAGCGGCATCGGCACCGGGCACCGGGCACCGGGCACCGGCACCGACCGGGCACCGGCACCGGGCAGCGGCATCGGCACCGGGCAGCGGGCAGCGGCACCGACCCGGGCACCGACCGGGCAGCGGCATCGGCACTGGGCAGCGGCACCGGGCACCGGGCAGCGGCACCGACCCGGGCACCGGGCAGCGGCACCGACCGGGCACCGACCGGGCAGCGGCATCGGCACTGGGCAGCGGCACCGGGCACCGGGCAGCGGCACCGACCCGGGCACCGGCACCGGGCAGCGGGCACCGGCACCGACCGGGCACCGACCGGGCAGCGGCATCGGCACTGGGCAGCGGCACCGGGCACCGGGCAGCGGCACCGACCCGGGCAGTGGCACCGGGCAGCGGGCACCGGCACCGACCGGGCACCGACCGGGCAGCGGCATCGGCACTGGGCAGCGGCACCGGGCAGCGGCACCGACCGGGCACCGACCGGGCAGCGGCATCGGCACTGGGCAGCGGCACCGGGCAGCGGCACCGGGCAGCGGGCAGCGGCACCGACCGGGCACCGACCGGGCAGCGGCACCGGCACTGGGCAGCGGCACCGGGCACCGGCACCGACCGGGCACCGGGCAGCGGCACCGACCCGGGCACCCGCACCGGGCAGCGGGCACCGACCGGGCACCGGCACTGGGCAGCGGCACCGACCGGCACCGGCACCGGGCACTGGCACTGGACACCGGCACTGGGCACCGACCTGGGCACCGGCAGTGGGCACTGACCCCAGGCACCGGGCACCGGCCCCGGGCCCCAGCCCTGGGCACTGACACCAGGTACCGACACTGGGCACTGACACCAGCACCAACGCTGTCCAGTCTGCATCTGGGACGGCCCACGGGAGCAGCCACAATCAGGGCTCTGTGCTGGCCGAGACTTTCCATGTAACACTGGCAAGTACAATGTCCCAGCTCATATGCCACTGCTGGTGAGCTGCTGCACCCCTGCAGCCAGCGAGAGGTGGCTGGAAACCTTCCCCTCCATGGCAGACCCATGGGCAGAGGATGTCTGCAAGCACCAGGCAGGGAATGGGGAGCAGTGCTGTGCCAGAGCCTCTGCAGCTAAAAGCCTGGAGGGAGAAGATCACACACCAGACCATGCTGATCTTGTCACAAGACTGCAGTGAGTCAAAAACAGGTCCTGGTCTCTACTGAAATTAGACTGGCTGGGGCTGGGAGGTGAGAAACAGCCTCAACTCCTATCACCAAACCTCTCGAAACTTCACTCATGCATTTTCTGGAAAGTTTATGAGTATCTCCATGCCTGGTGGTGTCACACTAACTTTGTCTAGACTCAGTAACAGAAAGAGCAGCAGTTAATTAGTTAATAACAGATAAATGACTATGCAGATGCTGCTGACTTCAACACTTGGACAGTTTCAAGAGCTAAGCTTGCATCAGCCCCCTGGATGCTGGCCAGCCACAGTGACTTCAGACCCCTCATTTGAAGAGATGTGCTTTCCTCATGGTTGCTATGTGACACTCACACAAATACAATCAAACATCCTGCCCTGGGCCCAAAACATTCAAAACATAAAAAACTTTTTCCATAGGATCTCTTCCAGGTGCAGTGTGTGAGGAGCTACTCACATGCTGCAAAATATCCTCTATGAGAAGCATGGTCAATCTGAAAGTTACTTTAAATGGCAATCCTCAGAGCTCAAAAGCTCCTCATGACTCCAGGTGTCTGTGGACAGCCACAAGTGAGAGGAACAGGATGAGGAGCACCAGTGGTGTGAAGACAGAATAGAAGGCCCATGCTGGCAAGGACTTTAGCACCAAAACAAACCCAGCTCTGGCTGTGCCCACCAATGCTCAGTAGCATGGCTCAACCCTCCTCTCTGGGGACCAGGAGGCTCCTAACCCAGCTCTAATGCATAGGAAAAAAGCAGATCCCATCAGCCCTATGTGTCCACAACCAATACTCTTATAAAGGCACAACCGACATTCAGAGAATATCACCAGTCATGGAACAATCTGGGCTCAAATGTCATAATGTTCAGCAGATTTGCCAGGCCAGCCTGTCCCCATGCATACAATATCCTCCTTCCATACATGTTATTTGCATGAAACCATCCCCTCTGCTCTCCTAGCAGATGAGTTTTCAGGGTTAAGTTACCTCAGAGGCAGGGAATCCAAGGGACAGGAACACCATCCCTGCACCAAAGTGGGAAGTCCTGTGCCCCCAGAACAGTTTCTGCACACCCAGAGCCCCTCCTGCCATGTTCCTGGAAATACCTGCTTCAAGCAGGCTGAAAACAGGCTGGGTCAATGCAGGGCTGGTTTTCTGTTTTATATCTGGCTGCAAAACCCAGTTTCATTTCTACTTAAAAATTCCATAAAGACCAACATGTCCTGAGAAGAGCATGATGTTTTCAAGACCACATCAGCCCAAGTAACACTCACAGCACCACACCAAAGCGCTGGCAGTGCAAGATTGGCCTGCTGCCTCAGTTCCCCGGCTGCAGTGGCCAGGTAGCCCAGGGGCCACTCCTGCCAGGCAGCTCCCTGCTCCCACGGCACTGCCACAGCCCGGGGCCAGCCGCCTCCAAAGCCTTAAGCACCCAGAGCCCAGAACAATGACAGGAGGAAACCCAGGACTATTGCCACAAGGTAGTCTGAAAAATCAAACTACCTCCATGCTAAGGTAAGTTTTGTGGTAAAACATAAGCTCTTTGCAGCAAGCAGGAACTCTTCAACTGAATCCCTAATTTCTCTGGAAATCTAGTCCTGTTGCATAACTCTCACAGCATATAATAGCTGTCTTAAACAGGGGGATGGGATAATAAACTCAGCAGTTTTGCTTAAGTGCTGACCTCTGTCCTTGCACAAGAGCAGCCAAAGAACTGACTCTTATTGCTGTGTTTCAGGCATCAGAGTTCTTGAAAAACACAAACATATACATGTGGGATTTTTTTTTAATAAAGACGGGAATATTTAGCATTCAACTCCATGAACTGTAATGCAAGTTTAACTGTTGCATGTATTGTTACATGGGAACTAGTTCAGTGGGTTGGATTTGTTCTTAATGTTTGTAAAAGAAACAGAATATAACTCCAAATTATTCTCTTATAAAAAGTAAAACCAAAACACAGATGCTGAATGGGGTGATACTGAGGTGATGAATTAATGTTATCAAAGTGCTTCAGGATCCCATCCACAAGTTCAGGATTTTAAACTGCCAAAGGCAGCGCACAACTGCAACTCCAGGTTGTGCCAAGCTGCATCATGAGGCACAGACTGCCACTGGCTTGGTTTTCCTGCTATAAATTACTGGCATTGGAAACCAAAAAGCTGAATGCTGAAGTCAGAGCATATTTTACAAGTGTCAGAAAAACAGAGAATCCAGTTAGTTCAAGCTTTGTCCTCCACTAGAGGCAGTCCTGCCTGTATTTCCAGGGTATATCATAAGTTGATATCTAAGTGGTATCACACAATCAGACCTGTGTGAGACTGGCTGACTGCCAGGAAAAAGCCAAGGACTGGCTCCTGCAAGTCTTCTGCAGGGGATGAACTCTTTGCCTGCCTTCACTGCCCGCTAGCACTTCCCTTGCATTCCTTTTCCCCTTCCTGCCCAGCCCACAGAGCTGCCCCAGCCTAAGGTGAAGCCACAATCCCATGTTTGTTGGACCACAGCCAGTTGCATTAGAAACGACAACTTAGCAGCAGAAGGACCAAGTGCATGGGGGTTAACACCTCATACTCCTGCTTGTGTGATTGCACAGGAGGGTGAAAATGCCAGGTCCCTGCATAGCTGAGCAGTGAGGAGGAACATGGAGGAGGCCTCCACAGGCTTCTGGTTGACCTTCCCAGGCACCAGGCACAAAGTGGAAGGCTCCTTCCCTGCTTCTCAAAGCCCTGCTGCCTCTGCAGACGCCCAGTATTGCAGCTCTCCAGTACCTGCTCATGCATCAGCAGCCTTCTGTGAACATCCTAGCCACAGGAATTCAAAGAGTGTTGTCTGTGACCTACAGAGAAACTCTCTTTTTACTTCATGATAGTAAAATGAACATGGTAATCTACTCTGGCTAAACAAATGGCATGACAGCTCTCAAAGAAAACTACATGACACTTCAGAAGAGTAGAGTTCACACTGGCTATCAATGAAAATGAAAACCTACACTGAGTTAATCACTCTTGTTAAAAATGGTCTCTGTGAATAGCCCAGATCAGCACTGAATCTGGCCTCCCAGTGTTGTTCCTCCAAATCTTAAGTGTTGTGCAACAACAACTCTTGCTGCAGCAGAACTCAGTAGCAGGGAAACAGACCTGCTTTGAGCAAAGAGCACCTGAAGGGTACATCTCCTGTTCCCCAGGAAGCCCACCTGCCCACAGAGGCAGCTCCCCATAGCCAAGGCCTCCACAGTAGTCCCCCTACCCTAACGACTGTGGTCAATAGGGTAGTGGCCCCTACCCTAATGACTGTCACTCTATGTCCCTAAATCCACTGGCAAAGCTCAAACTCCCACTGAAAGCAAAAGCACAGCTCCCAACTGCTCTGAGCTATATCCCCACTACGACTTCAATGTGCCCCAATATATAGCTCGGGTTTTGTCCATCCAATAGACTTTGACATAAAACAAAGCAAGGTTGGACCATGTGCCTGGGTCTATATTATCCTGTCCAGTTGCATGACACCACATGTTATCACCAGACATTTATTCACTGCAGTTGTCTCCCTGTAAAATTGTTGGTGCTTTAATTGTAATGAATGCCATTATAGGAAAAAATAACAAAAAAGTGTGTTGGTCTGTTGTACTTCCAACAAACTGTTCTTTGCAAAAGTTAGAAGACAGATCTCTGTCTGTTGCTCTGGATACAGGAAAGTCTCTTACTTTTAGCTTCTCGAATAAACAAGTTGCTTGGGCAAGAGTAGATAACTTAAGCTCTCTCACTGTTTCTTAATCTGTGAAATTATTCAAAGTTCAATTTGCCTTGACAAAAGTGCCTTTGTGTGCCCTGAGTTTGCAGTCCAACACAGGCAAACTCCCCATGGCTGTGCAGGCAGTGGGGCGCAGTGTGCAAAGGTCATTGCCCCATTGCACTGTCCTATTCTAGGTCATCCCAAAGCTTGAAAGCCACAGTACCAAGTCATATAATTTCTTCCAGCAATGCACACACAAAAAGACATTTATGAAGTTGCCCACCCTCTTAGGCAAAATGTGCAGATAAAAGGAGTTTGGTTCCTGATGCTTATCAGCTGAAGGCCTCAGAGGAAGAAAACTAGAGGCAGAAATCATCTGGAAGAGAGGAGCTGCTGAAGGAAATCCTCAGCTACAAAACACTGGAGACAAGGGTCTACATAAGGCCTTAAAAGGGAACAAGGCTTTTTTTGAATTTTTGGTACAGCTAATAAAGAAGAACTCACAACAAAGCATGCAGACAGGCTGTCAGGAGCTTCAGCTCCTTTTCCAACAAGCAGCAGCATAAAATTGTTAATCAGTGGTCAGTTCTGCAGCTCCTACTTAAACCACATGGACAAGGTTGGTACTGACAGGAATAACGTTAATTTTATTTCTGACTCTGTAAAACAGCTGTAAAAGAGCAAAGCTCAAGAACATGAACCGAGAAACATGCCAGTAAGAAACCAAAAAGCAGACGCTGAAGAAATTTAAGTGCAATGAAGCTCAAAAGCTCAAATTAAGCATTGCCTAGCTAGACATTCCTACAGAATACAGTGGATGCTTGGACAGCCTGATGCTTTTCCCCAAAACCAAGAGAGACAGCTCAAGTCATCACAGTTCATTGCTATGCTTCCACTAGGCTCATCCTGGTGAGGTTAGGTCTCCAGACCACAAATGTCTGCTGTTTATTAGGGTTTGCACTCCAGACCCAAGTGGAGGTTTCTGCAGAACCCCAAGACAACCACTCCACCTCCCTCTGCTAAGACACACATTTTTTTTTTCCATCTTCAAAAATGGGGGGGTTTGACCCTGTTCACAGTTGAAAAAGAGTGACCTTAAGATGGCTATTAAAAAATTCAGCCCCTAACAAACTTATTGACCAACAGCAGCAAATAGCCTTACTTGCCTGATGCAAAAATGAGCCACAGGACCACTGGAATCCCAACCAAGATATTCACTCAACACTATTAACTTAATCATCTTCTTGCTCAACTGCTAGTGCAAACAGGACCAGAACCAGCACAACAAGCCATCTCGCCCTCCGGCAGAAGGACTACGCTGTGGAGCTGGATGGATCAGTTTATCACTTTCACTTTGGTGTAAGTTGAGGAAGTTTGTGCCTAGTGATACCTTCAACACTGTCATTTCCAGATCAATGTGCCGCCCCGCACTGCTGGCGCATCCGTGAGAGACAAGGTTCTGCCTGGATTGGAGTAACACTTCCCAAATCCCCACTGTTTTTGGTTATCTTCCACGTTCGGTGGCGCGGGAGTAGTTATTCTCTCATACAAGTCTAAAAGAGCTCCTGCAGCAGACGGAGCCAGCGGCCCTGCCTGCACCGGGACGCCGCGGGCAGCCGGGGCCGAGGAGCGGCCGCAGCCCCCGGCGGTTCGTCCAGGGCGGCGGAGGAGGCCGGCCCCAGCGCGGCCCCAGCGCGGCCCCAGCGCGGCCCCAGCGCGGCCCCAGCGCGGCCCCAGCGCGGCCCCAGCGCGGCCCCAGCGCGGACCCAGACCCCGCCCGGACCCCGCGCCGCCCGCTCCTACCCTGTCGTCCGCGGGGGCCGGGCCCGGGGGCCGCTCTTCGGCGGAGGAGGCGCGGGGGTCGCCAGCGGTCGGGCCGGGGCCGGGGCCGCGCCGAGCCGAGGGTCGGGACCGGGGTCGGGGCCGGGGTCGGGGCGGGCGGGCGGCGGGGCGCGGCGCTGCCCAACGCGCAGTGCCTCAAAGTCGAGGGTCTTGCTCTCGAAGGCGCCCTCGACGTTGCAGAAAAGCCCCCCGCGCTTCTGGCGAGGAACCGCCGCCGGGCCGGGCCGCGCCAGGTACACGGGCAGCTCCTCGCCGCCGCGCCGCCCGTCCGCCGCCATCCCCGCCGCGCCGCCAGGACGGGACGGGCGGGGCGGGCCGGGGCGGGCCCGGCGCTCGGGGCGGGGCGGACCCGACCCGCCGTGGGGCGTGGGACCCTCCGGGGCGGTGCTCGGCGGGGCCCGGGGTCGGTGCTGCGGGGTCCGCGCTGCGGGGTCCGCCGGGCCGGGCCGGGCGGTGCTCTGCGGGCCGCTGCCGACGGCGAGCAGCGGGCGCGGGCAGCGCCGGCAGCGGCCCCGACAGCCGCGTGCCGGTTCCCCCCGCCGGTCCGTGTGCCGCACACAAACCGGCGATGGCTCCCGAGCCGGGGCCGCGCCCGGGCCGCCGTCCCCGCAGAGGCGCTGCGGGTCGGGGGCGCCGCAGCCGGCCGAGGCGATGTCCCCTGCACGGAGGCTTCGCGGCTCCCAAAGGCGAGCACGGCTGCTCCTGGCTGGCCGTGCGAACGAGCTCCGTGTGTTGGCCGGTGTAAGGCGTTGCTTTGAGACCTCCATTGCAGCTTCATTTCAAAAGAACAGGAGGCCGGAGGACAGACGGACAGGCAAGACTGGGTCTTACAAATGCTAGTGGCTGTATAACTGTAGTAGCCTCTGAAATCTATCGTGAGCACCAAAACTGGAGCTTTGACTAAAATCGTTTTGTCAAGTGCTCATTTCTTTATTTGGAACAAGTGTACATGTTACCTGGGCTCTACATCCTGTTAAGCGATTTCTCACACCACATTTTCATCTTATGAGATGTAGTCAGTCATGCTTTTTTCAACCTTTTCTGCAAAAACAAAAAGTCATGCTTTTTTCAACCTTTTATCTCTGCCAGTCCTCCAAGGACTGGTGGCTCTTAAGGAAAATCCACATGGACCCTGACCCATCATGGAGAAAAATGACCCAGTGATTAAGCCTGGAGAGGCAGTCTGGGGGCACTGGCTGACTGAGGCTTGAGGCTGTGTGGGAGGAAATGGTTTGGGATCATTTCCCTCGTTTTGCACGCTGGGAAGCAGTCTGCTTTTGTAACTGAACTTGTACCAGTGTCATTAACTGAGTGGTTTTTCTCCATCTAAGCAGCATAATCTACAGTAACTTTGAAATTATTCAGGTCTAAAGGGTTAGGAGGAGTGAGGATGCACTAAATACAGACTGTGTCTGCAAACTTGGAAGAGTTACTTAAATGCCTTGTGTTACACAGCACAGTGAAATCCTGGTCAGTGTCTGCCCTTACTTTCTCTACATCAGCACCAGAGAGGGTTGCATTTGGTTGTTCTTGGGCTCTTAAGTGAACTTTAATATGCAGGTGCCCCAGCATTGTGGCTTCATGATGCTCAGCACCCTGAGTGTCCTGCCTCCACCAGAGCCCCGCTGCTGCCTGACCAGGATGTGCCAGGAGAAGAGCCCAGCACTGTCATGTTTCAGGTGCAGTGGCAGCAGCAGTAGTGGCTGGCAGCTAGGGAAGGAAGTATCCCTTCAAGTAGCCAGAACACATTTGTTCTGGGGATTTTTCCTCTCCTGTTCTCCTGGCAAATGCTCTTCCTCTGGAACTGGATGCTTAGCAGCAAGATGACCAGTAGTGGCCAAGCAAAAGCACGTGAAGCATCTGCCCACCAGGTCTTTACCTTCACAAGGGACTGCCTTAGCATAAAGGAATTTATCCTCCTCCTGCTGCGTCATCCACTGAGTAGAAGATGGAAGCCCCTCACAGATAGCTTCTGCCCTGTGAGTGGGATGTGCTGATCATGGAGCTGGCACGCTTCACACAGCGAGCTGAGCCCCTGCCTCCTCGGGGATGTGAGGAGTGAGCCTCTCCCGGGAGGAGCAGCGTGCCCCTGCCCTGCAGGCTGGCCTGTGCCCGTGTGCACTAACCACAGTGCAGTTGGAGTCACCCCTTGTTTTGGCTGGGACATCTCTCTATGCAACTTTATGGGGAATTAAAATTCTCTGGAACAGAGCCTGGCCTTTGTCCGATTCTGCAAACTTGCAAAAGTTTCAGCATTGTACTTTAATAGCAATATTTATTTAAATCCTGATTCCAATGTTTATCTTTCCTAGTGCCGTGCTGCATAGATGGTTGCACTGAAATTATCTGCATCAGTAAAGGAGTATGGGGCTCTTTAGCTTTAAAAATCTGACTTTTAATGAAAATCATTCACTGTATAAAAGACAGTTCTTGATTTTTACTTTTCAAATTGCCATTCACTTTTAAGATCTTTTTTGTTATGTGTTTTAAGGCTACTAGTTCAAGAATACCATGAAAATGGAAGTTTGTGTTCAGTGTGTGTTCACTGCATGGTTGCTTTTGAGCCCAGCAAAAGGCATTATTTATATTTCTGTATATATGTGTCTTGGATCAGATGTGAAGCTTTTAATTAACAATGACAAAATGTCTACCCCCTGTAGTTAAGTAAATTTTCTTTAAATCACATGTTTTGTCTCATGGACAAAAATGATTGTCAGGCAAACACTGTCATGAGTGATGCAACTTCAAACCCTGCTGGCAAACCAGCTCTCCTCTCTCTTCTCTGTACAAAGTAGATTGAAGATGGAGATTAGGGGGGATCCAGTGGGAAGGTTGTTTCTCCTGCCTGAGCCCAGGGAGGATGGAGATGACAGGCATGTGAGTTCATGTGCTTTGTGCTGCCGCAGGACCCACCAGAGCCAACCCTCAGCCCTGCAAGGGTTCCCTTGGCTCGAGGGCTGCGTTCACGTCCTGGCCCCAGAACACAAGTGCTGGTCCTCGTGGGTCAGGAATCTGAGCTGAGACTGCCACATGGGTACACTGGTTGTACCATGAAGGAATAGAAATAGGGATCTGATCTAGGGAACAGCATTTATTTTATGGGAAGTTCTATAATGATAAGCTTCTACCTTACAAATATAAATATAAAATATAAATATAAATATAAATTTAAGAACTGTTTAAGACACTCTGAGAAATGGAAATCAGTCATGTTAAAAGGTGAGCCACCCTGGTTATGAATGGGGGAATGGCACAGCCTTCTGGGAAGTGGTCTTTAAGCAAATCCCGTTCTGCAAAAAGATTAGTTAATAAGATGGGACATAGTCACCCTGTCTGGGGTGTGCGTTTTCTTGTTCTGTGCTCTCAAAACCCCAGTGCTGGTTTTCTTTGTCCTCATGGGCTGCTGCCAGAGCACCGGCGGGGTTCCCGTCAGAGCCCGTGCGGGAAATCGCGGGCTCTAAACGCCGACAGCCGAGCCCCAGAGCATCAGTGAGAGGCTCAATGCTCAATTCTCAGTCATTTTCTTAATGAGGCTGTCAAACTTTCTGTTATCTTTTAAATGTTTGAAGATGAATTTAGATTGCCAACTGAATCATTCAAATAGCAAAGGTATTGACAGAGAAGTCAAATTAAGTCATCTTGCCTGCCGCTGCCAAGGCACTGTTGTCCTCCGAGGGCTATTTTCTGATGACTTTGCTAATTTATTTTCCCTTTGTCAGGGCAGTGGGCAGTTTCTTAATTGGAAAAACTCTACTTTTCTGCTGGCAAACTTCTGTGCTGGTTCACAGGTCCCAGATGTTTTGTGCAACATCATTCTATCTGTAATAAAAATAGAAAATTATTTAAAAGAGTGAAGTATGTATCAGATTGTGACATGTTGTTCACATAATGCTGCTTGTGTCACTATAAGTTGCTCATTACACCATGAAGCATCTCAGGCTCCATAGCTGTGACTACAATGCTCGTTAGACTCAGATAATATTGTGTTATTTGAAGGAAACAGACTGTTGACATTAGGTGAGATTTAACCCTTTCCTTCACCAATGCTGACAAGTTTGAGCCATGTCCTGAATGAGGACATTTCCTTCCTTGATGTCAGATCCATACAGAATGGTTTTACGATGATTTTCCCGTGGGTCTGGAGGCAGCAGATCTTTGATTGCATATGAAAAGGATGTGATGAAAAGACTGCATAACATTGTGAGCAGGATAAATGCACATCAGCTTTCATAGCTTGTTTTCTTCTAAGGTCTGTGAGTTCAGCCAGAGAAGCAGCAGGACAGTGGTAGTAGCAGGTTAACACTGATTTTTTCTGATTCCTCCAGGATTTGATAAAACTGCATCCCTTTATTACATGCATGATAATTCGCAATGACGAAGTAAGTCCTAGTTGTCTTGTTTCATGCAAAGTTAGAGCTGCCTTCTCAAACTCTGCAGTCATGATTTACAAGCCTATCCTGTTTTTGGAGGCTGCCAGATAAACAGGGTTGTCCTGCTGTCATGCTTACAGCAGTGTCAGGACAGCCATGGGCACTGCCCTTCGTGTGCCTCAGGGCAAGTCAGGCTCAGTACAAATGCAGAAGAAACAATGAAAGAGCCAAGAAAATCTGATTGTCTCACATTTAGAAGCAGAGGTCAGAGATGGTGGACACTTCTGTTCACCCAGAAATGGCATGTTTATTAAGGGCAGGTAACTGATTAGCCTGCTGTCTCCATCAGCTGGGGACGGCAGTGGCTGATGCTGCCATTGCCACATTCCAGTTTCTAAACTTTCAGACACAGGCATGTCAGAAGATGAGACAGACCTTTGTGATCCTCCAGGCTGCTGTGCACATCAGTCCCTGGGCAACTGCTGTGCGCAGGGTGTTGTTCTTGGTGAAATCCTTTACCAAAGCCAAACCACTGCAGAGTCAGAAAGGCAAAGCATTTGACTCTGCCAAGAGCTTGTTCGGTATTTCGTGCCAAAGCCACAGGGAGAGTGGGTTAATGGTGTGGTAATTTCTACTGCAGAATGCTATTGTATTGTTGGAGAGAGTAACTTCAGGCAACACACAGCCTGACTTCAGCATGCTGTCAGTCTGTCGTACTAACAGAGACCACAAATCTGATAAGCAGCTGGAAGTTATAATCTTCTGTTCTTGGTTATTCCAAGATATTTCTGAAATGCAGTAATGCTTTTTGCTCTCAGATTTGCTTAGTGCTGAGCAAAACCCTATGGAAAATTCCAGTATTCAACACGTGGGGTATTTTTTTCCTCCTGAAATGAGCTGCTAGTCAAAATGTTAAGAAATAGTTATTGTGGAAAAAGAGTTCTGAATTTTTTTTCTGTGGAAAATCTGGACTCTCCTTCTCCCTCACCAGGTCCTCCAAGGAAGGACTACTATCTTCTCAGTGTCAAAGGACTCCCATGGCATCACAGGCCTTGCAGTCAGATGCAAACTCAGTCACTCAATTACAAAGTTGTTGGGGACAGAAGGCACCAGAGATAGGTAATGTTTTCAAGAGAGTCAGAAGTACAGATCTGGCATCAGTATGAAACCCCAAATATTCCAACGTGGCTACAGTCTGCTAGGCCCACCTGAACTAGCAAGGAGGAATGGGTCATGACCCTGGAGGTTCTGCACATCAGGTGAGCTCCAGCCACCTTCTCTTAAGATGGGCCAACCCAGAGATGTAACTCTAGATTTCTAGGAACAGCCAAGTAAACTTGTAGACATCTGTTGTTTTCATGTCAATGAGCCCCTTCAGGATCACAGTTTCAGGAATGGTGAGATTTTAGCCACTGTAACAACTGTCTGGCTTGGTATGGTGTGGACCATTAGGGCCTGGATGAGATGGATTTATGTAAGAAAACACCCATTCTGTATAAGTTTGAAGCCCAGAATATTCTGCCAGACATGTGCCACCAGATTCAGTTCAAGAGCAGTCAGCCCACTTCCTCTGAGTTCATGTCCTGCCTCTCAAAATCAGTCTCTCTCTACCTGGTCCTGTTTGTTCTCTACTTCTTGTATGGCATCATCCAGCATCTCCCCTGTGAATCCTGGCTTGGCTGGTCTCACTCTGTGTTTGGCCTCTGTTCTGATGGCAAATGCTGACTTGCTTCCAAGCGTATCTGTGCAGTTGTGACTCCCTCTCATTCCAGTTTATTTTAGGGATCACCAGCTACTCTCCTCTGTGCCTGCTTTTATTCCCAGAAATTACTTGGGGGACTAAGCTGAGATTTCCTTGTCTCCATGGTGTTGCACTTGACCTGATCAACCATTGCAGACCTTAAGAATCCTTGCCTTCAACCTCTTTCTCCTTCAACCTGTGGCTTTAGGGGAGCACACTGATGCAAAAACAGGTGGTGTATCTAGAGATAATTAGTGATTATGTGCCAGTGATTACAAGACTGTAATGAGTAATTAGATGTCAGCACAGTAGAATTACAGTGGATTTAAAGGTACTATGTTTGCTTGTTTGTTTATATGGTTCCTTGTGACTGTGAGGAAGCAAGCAGTCAAATATACTTTGGCTAGGCTGGTGAAGGAAACAGAGCTGCCATTTGTGCATTTTTTGTCATGGCCCTGCACACCCTCATATAATGCATGAAAGAAGTTCTCCAAGTACTGCAGGAACCAGGCTGTGACTGAAGATCCCAGTCTGCTTGCCTGTCAGTCCAATTGCTGCTGCTTTGGAGGAAAAGCATATTCTGTAAACTGGAGTGACTGATGCTATGCAGGAGCTAGAACCTGTGCTTGCCATGGCTGGGACTACTTCTTAATTTTTCACTTAATTTTCATATCTCCAGCTGATCTAGTTATGTCAGAAATTGTGTTCAGTCTGTATTCACTGCCCCACCAAATTCACCTTTGAAATCACTGTTGTCCTACCATTAAGGACTGGTGGGCTATCTCTTCCGCACAGATGTTAAAATAGGTAAAAATAGATAATACCCATCTGTGTTTCTCGCTAAGTATGTCCTAGAGAAAAGCAAGCAGAGCTTACAGTCCTCCCTTTTCAGGGAATAGAAAAAAGAGGCTTCTGTACTACCAAAATCCATCACCAAAACACAGCCTGCTCTCCCCTCCTTTGTAAGACCACTCTTTTGCAAGCAGTCTTGGAATTGATTGTTCCATCATCTCTTTTTCAGCTGCTCATGTGAAACCCAAGACTCTGTCTGAAGGCCAGAACCCAATCTCAGCTGCATCACATACACCTGGAAGAAATCACATGGAAAAGGGGGACTTAATCCCAAATAAAGCCTGATACATCAAGGCCAGTGTCAGCCCGTGACAGACCCAAAGGTTGAAAAGAGCAGGTTGTGCCAGTTTAAGACTATTGCTATTTCCCAGGGAAATCCTCACCTTACCTTACCTTACCTTATGGGATTTGCTGTGTTGCACAGACATTAAATTAAAATCAAGGTTTTGTCTGTATACTCATATACATATTTGCTCCTAGCTTTTACTAACTTCCTAACTTCTGGCTTGGTTCTTTCATTTCAGCTGCTTTTTACTTCTAAACCAGTGGACTGTGAGTGCCACACCTCGGGCAGACAGTGGTGGAAAGAGCTGAGATGACTCATCAGACTGCAGGCTGCTAATAGGGAATTGTGCACCACAAAATTCCTTTGTGCTGAGTGTCACTGCTTTACGAATTTTACTAAGTATGAAAAAATAAAGACCAAAGAGAGAGACAGTGAACAGATAGTGAGCCAGATGCATTCTTGATAGAGAGGTTGGAATCCAAGGTCAAATTGCAGCATTTTGATGTTGGCCCTTTCCAGAGCAAGGGTGAGTTATCAGCATCCATTGCTGTGAACTTTCAAAACACAGTAAGGTGTTTTGCACTGGGAAATTGTTAAAGGCAGTTTGTTAGTCATTTCCCGATGAAAGCATATGAATGTTGCATCTGTTGTGATAAGCTTTGAATGCCTGAGACTGAAATCAGTCTGCACCCCACATGTGCTAATGCCTTACCTGCAATGCAGCTTTTATGCATCGATAAAACATATATAATTTTAAGAATTTCAGACCCACAACTGCCAAATTAACCACTTACATTCTGTGAAGCTCAAATCCTTTTCCTTTTCCCTATACTTGTTCCATTGCTATGTTGTAAGAGATTTCTCTTGGCTAAGAGCATGGCAGGTTACTTTTGCATTGTGGCTCTTCTGATTCATTGTTACAGATTTACCTTTCTGTTATTTTTGATGTATACGTTGATACCAAAGTGAGAACCTGTGTGTGTCACCCACACATTTGTGCAGGTTGAACAGGGTTAGGTAACATATCCATGGTTTGTTCTTACAGGTTTCAACTAAGTTTCTGTCCCTCAGAATATTCAAATCCTTCATTCAGTGACTAGGCTAGCTGATAAAAATCCAAGTAACAGATACCACGGTAACTTCTGGAAGTTCCGTGCTGAGAATGCTTGAATTCTTTTCACAGCCCCTATCAGTTAAGCAATCGTAAGTATTGGCTGGCTTACCTGAGGCTTAAAGAAGAATCTTGGGGGAATTGGCCACTTCAAAAATTCTCTATTTCATATACAAAGAAGCCCAAGCTTCTGTAGGTTTTTACTATAATACTTGGTTGATTTTGCTGTTCTTATATTTTCTTAATTCTCAGAAATGACAGGGAAAATTCAACACCAATGCTTTTTGTCTGTGTTCAAAACCAAGAGTCTCAAACCACTCTTTGGTTTGAGAGTGTGTGTTGGTTCTTGATGAAGAGGTTTACACAGAGGGCTTTGCCAACATCACCTCTGGAACTCCTAATGCTGCAGGCTGTCTGACCTCCAGCTCACACAGCTGCCCACTGCTCTCCTTTGGCATGTAGTGTGTATGCATTAATCCTGTTAAGGAATGTGTACCTTTTCTGTAATTTTTCTGCACTTTACTTTGTTTGAAACTTCTTAGTAATAATTTCTAATGCATTCATTCGTAGTTTTTCCTTTGAGCATTACTAGCACTTTCCACAACAATAAGGAAAGAACCAGAGAGGTTCAGATTTTCCTGGCAGAGCTCTAACAACAAGGGCAGCTATGGGACAACCCGAAGTGGAGTTCTGGGAACACTGCAGGCATCAGCAAGCGGTCTGCAACTGAGGAAGCATTGCTGGGAACATGGCAAGGAAATCCCTAAAGCATGCTGACTGAGAGAATTACTAAGATCTAAGATATTGTGGTTCTGTGCTGGTTTCAGCTGGGTGGAGTTAATTTTCTTCACAGTGGCTAGTATGGGGCTATGTTTTGGATTTGTGCTGAACACAGGGTTGATAATATAGAGACATTTTTGTTATTGCTGAACAGGGTTTACAAAGAGCCAAAGTATTTTCTGCTTTTTGTAGGGCCACAATGGTAGGAAAGTTTGGGGTGTGTGGGAGGCTGGGAGGAGACACAGGCAGGACAGGTGACCCGAACTGACCAAAGGGATATTCCTTACTAGATGACATCGTGCCAGTATCTAACATGGGAGGAAGAACGAGGAAGGGGGAATATTTAGAATGATGGCATTTGTCTTCCCAAGTAACCATTGTGTGGGTGGAGTGCTGCTCTCCTGGTGGCTGAACACCTGCCTGTCACTGGGAAACAGTGAACTAATTCCTTGGTTTGTTTTGCTTGTATGTGTAGCTTTTGCTTTAGCTATTAAAGTGTCTTTATCTCAACTCATGAATTCTCTATCTTTTACCCTTCTGATTCTCTTCCCAATCTGCTGGTGGAGGAGTGAACAAGCAGCTGTGTGGTACTTTGTTGCTGCCTGGGGGTTAAACCGTGACAAGTTCTCATCCTGAAAAACTGTTTCACACATTCTACACTGATGACTGATTATATTTTTGTTGTTTAGAATAATTCTCTGGATTTAAATTAGGGAGAGTATCACAGCTTGCAAACTCAGGACCTAAAATATAACTGCATCCAGTGCTACTTGTCAGAATGATTCTGTAGAATTTCCTTGGCTTCCATTCACAAAAATCTATTTTAGATGACTAATGAAAACAGATTGATTTTTCTATGTGCTGAGCACTTCCAAATATGCCATTTTCCCACCTTCTTTTTCAGTGTAGTCTCTCCATTAATCCTAAAAAATATCCACTTTTATTCTCTGCATGCCTGGCCAGGAGTTCAGATTACTAACTTGGAAACTGCTGTTGAAATATAGTGTCTTCTGCCAGGTGTCAGACCTCCTTTATCTGTCTCCAGGAAGTGCAGCTCATTGTGTTTCCCCTGGACCATGCAAAGCAGAATAATAATCTTGTTTTGTAAAGTATGTTTTGTGTCACGTTAACATGACAACTTTCTGGATGGTCAAAAACATACAAAGAATGTACGAACAAAAGACTTCAAATTCCATTCAAATCTCTGACTGCACGTAACTATGGCTATTGTAAAGAAATCAGCATTAGTGAGTCACTGATCCTTATTGCAGGAGGATCTTGCTGAAGATGATCCTTACTGCATTTTTATCACAGTTTGTTATTAAGGGAAATGGTCTGCTCGAGACCAGAGCATTTAAAGCACTGAGAATCAGCAGCTGATATCCCAGCACACGAGAGAGTTTGTCTCGCTCACTTGGGGCTCAAAACTTTACTGAGTGGGTTTGTTTCTCTGATAGTGCCATATGTGGCTCAAATATGGGTGTTTCTCCTGTGTCTGATGCAGTTGGGGAATTTGGGAAATTTATAGCATTAGGTTAATTTCTGCATTTTACAAGGTAGGTTGGTGTAATATAAGGCCAGAAGTAAACCAGAGTTATCATTAATTTAGTTAGGACAAGAAGCAGGGTTGGTGACAGGGTCTGGGCTCAGAGCTGGGGCTCTGGACTCAAAGCCCTGCTGGCTCTAGCCTGGCACTCCGGGTTCATCAATGCCAAAGCTGTTTTCTCTCCCAGTCATTATCATGTAGCTACATCTGGAAACAACAAATGACACAGGGACAGGCTGACAGTGTGGATTAGGATTCTTAGGGTTAGGGATCAGGAATAAAAGAGTTGTTGACCTTAGTTTATAGATGACCCTTGTTTGGCCCATGACAATGGGGGTCACCTGCTTGGTTGCTGATTGCTTTTAGTTCTTGTGTACCGAGGCTCAAAGGTATCAGTTGAGTGTAGTGCTAGTTTTGTGGGCTCTGTACATCTCACTATATGGTGTTATATAACTGACTGGGACAAATTAGGCACAAAGGAGTGGGAATAGTGTTTTCATCTGCTCCAAGGCCAGAACTCAGTAACATGGGACCATAATGGGATTAGTATTATGGTCAATGTTGAGGTTTCTGTTTGGAGGTGCTGAAGATTTGTTACTGGTTCTTGGAGGCTCCCTCTTTATATTGAGAAATGTGACTCCCTGACATCCCCAAGGGAGTGCCTGGTATGGAGGAGTCTGTTCCATGCAGCTGGGGTCCTGCCTCTGAGTGCATGTCAAGCCCACCACACATGTTCCAGTTTCGAGATCTGCAGTGGACCAGAACTCCATGCAGCACTTAAAGATACAAATGACCAAGAAAATGGTACAGTGACATTTTTCAATCTCCATGCTTTCCCTAATTATCCCTAAAATGGCATTCAGTTGTTGAGCACTGACCTGCAAGATCCCTCCCTTGGCAGAAGTGCCTCTCAAAAATGCTAAATGTTAGTCTATAATTAGGGAGTCTGTAATCCATAGATTAGTGGCTCCATACTCTAAAGTCTCCATCTGTTCTACACACTGAAATCATTATATTTCCAGTCTCAGTCCTGCTTCAGGCTTCTATAATGGTTTTCACAGGATTTTCTTTGTTGTGCAAAGCAGCTTGTTCATGGCTGTCACTTGCTGTCCAGGCACTGGAGCAGATGTAGCACAATAGCCTCTTGTCAGTGTAGCACAAGCTATGGGATGCATCTCTGCCCGAGCAGGAACAGGGCTTTGAAATGTATATTTTGGTCATGTTCAGACTTAGCCCCCCTCAACAAAAAAGAAGATGACACATTGCCAGTTATTAGGGCTTTTACTATGTTTAGACAATATCCCAAACAATGGAAAACTGTTGCCATCCAAAGGGGCTACAGAGACAACCCAGAGACCATCTAATGCATATCCAGACTTCACTGTAGCCATGAGCACTCCCCGTGCCTGCTCTGGCAGAAGCACAGTCTGGGACAGGGCTTAGTCCCTCGCTTGCCAAGGTACTTTATGGCAAAATACCAGACGAAATGGAGATGCCTCAAGGATGGCCAGCACAGCTGCAACCCGGGGCTTCCTACGACCACCAACCCCCTGCCTGGGGCAGGCTGATGTGCTGTCAGGTACCAGGGACAGACTCATACCAGGCCTGCCCAGGGCTTGTCCCAGGGCAGTCTGAAACTCCCTTGCATTGTCCCATCCTTTCATTGTCTTGCAGCTGAAGACACCTTGCAGCTATCCCAGAGAAACACCCAGAGCGTTCTGGACTCAAAATCTGGTGCAAAGTACTTGTCATTGACATAAAAGGGATTCCTTGGATGGCCATGTTTCCATGTGTACACAGGAGATGGCAAAATCAGACATAACAGCTGTTATGGCACCTAGGCTTTTCCATTCTGAGCTGTATCTGTACAGGATGCAGATTTTCTTGCACTGTATCTTCAGTCCACCAGCAAATTACTCCTGGTTTACCCCAGCAGGTATTCAGGCTGGGAGTTCATGCAGAAGCTTTTCTACACCCCCACTGATCCAACTCCCATTACCAGCAGTTTCCCTGAAATACATTTCTAATTTTATTAGAGATTTTAGAAAAGTGAATGCCTCCTAGTCTGGTCACTGAGCAACTACTGTGCTGCACATCATTTGGTGTGAGGGATTTTTGTACAGGCAAATGAGCTGCACACCACAGACTTATCCAGAGAGGATCCACAAAGTCCTTCTGAGCTGAGCTCATCCCACAAGCCCTATAGCTCACATCTATTTTATATTGCGTATCTATTATCTTTAATTCTAAGTTAGTGTATTTTAATATTAAATGCTCCTTCCTTTTTTTTTTTCCCAGTCAAAGGAAACAAGACTGCTTGGCTCAAGTTCTTTGCTTCACTCACTATTTGAAGATTATTGTGCAAGGGATATGAACATGTTTGAACTCTCTAATAGTAGAGACCTAAATCTAGATTCAAATTTCTGTGTTTTGGACCCATTTAATGTGTTTCAGTCTTGTAAGATCACTTTAAAAATATGAACTGCAGTTCGTGGGGACAGGATCTTGGAAAAGATAATGTTTGGGGTTTTTTTTAGTAAAGAATGCATTAATGTACTGGGCTATTCTGTAACAATCTGTTATGATATTCTTTAGCTTAGATTTCTTGAGTGGTAGAAGGATGAGACAGGTATAAATACCTGGCTACAATTTTGCACTCCCGAATGCGCTTTCCATTTACTTTCTAAGATTTTCTTGACAATTTTCTTCCCAAAAGGCAGTTTGGCAGCGCACACAGCTCCTGTGCCCTCCGAGTGAAGGTGCCAAGCATTTTGTCCCTGCGGCATCAATTGCCACGAAGTGCCGCTGTGCACTGCTGACCGGCTCCTCAAAATTAAATGATTCTATGATTTAAAATTCATTTTAGGCAGAGAAATTGCAAAGTTTTGATGGGGAGGGAGGCGATTCCAGAGTCTGAGCCTGTTAAGGACCGAAGGTGCGGCGCAGACCCGCTCAGTGAAGCAGAAGCGGGAGCAGCCGCGGCCCCACGGCCGGACAGCGCGGTGACGGCTCTGGGAAAACGCCAAGGGTCACGGTCAGAAGAGACGCCTGTACCGAGAGCTTTCCGAGCCGCGCCCGCCGACCCCGGCCCGACCCCGACCCCGGCCCGACCCCGACCCCGACCCCGGCCCGACCCCGACCCCGGCCCGACCCCCGACCCCGCCCCCGGCCCGACCCCGCCCCCGGCCCGACCCCCGACCCCGCCCTCGACCCCGCCCCGCCCGCGACACCGACTCGACCCCGCCCCGCCCCCGCCCCATCCCGGCCCCCGCCCCCGGCCCCGCCCCATCCCGCCCTCGCCCCATCCCGACCCCGCCCCCGGCCCCGCCCCGCCCCAGCGCTGTTCCCCGGCGCAGACTCCAGACACGCTGAACATCTCCGTGAATGTAAAGGGGTATTTTTTTTTAAAAAAATGCTGCTGTTTTATTTTTATACAAACTAAAACACCAGAGGTCATTGAATCCTATATTAAATACATAAATTAAAAAATAACAATTCATAAAACTTTACATACAATAAGGATTCTCTCCTACACGTTAATACATATAGTACAGGTACATGTCCAGTGTTTATCAAAGGGTCATTCTGCCAAGTCATTTACAATTTTGTTCTGGAATAGACACCAAAAAAATCTGGAACAAAAAGTATATATAAAACCACAGAGGTGCTGATGTGAGAGAGAGCGGGGGAAGAGAAACCCCTGCGGATCGCCAGCAGCCGTGTGTCTGTCCGCCGAGCCCCGCTCACGTCAGGAGCGCCTGGCCCGGGCAGTCCTCATGAGATGCCACAGAACTGAAAGCTTTGGGTTTCAGAGCGTGTTTCCCACTGAGATGATGGTAGGGGGTGGGAAGATGAACAACACGTAAAAAGAATTCTCCATTTTCCTCCAGGCACAACAGTAAGAGAGGACAGAGCTGAGAGCAGCCCGGTAACACTGCAAGTACCATTTCCTTACTGCAACTCCAATTGCCTAAATTCATCTCACATAACCAGGCCCTCATCTGTAGTGCTTAAATTCAAAAAACAGTCTTCAAAATCTCCCAACTTGGTCATTGGAAAAAAAAGCAGCAAGTCAAATTGTGGTCAAGCTGATTTGTACTACCTTCTATGACTCACCTCCTGCTTTGGCGGGATGGATAGCCTGGAGTGCTGCTGCTCCTGCACAGCCTCCAAGGGATGCATGGGAGGGATCCAGGGCTGTATTTGCTATCCTCAAAGGCTGCAGTAAATTGATTTTTATTTTTCCTATTTGTTTTGGGGAGGAGAGGTTGGTGGGAGGATTCTCAATCCTTTGCTTCAATGAATGTCAGGAACAGTAGAAAGCCCAGGATTAACAAGGACAGAGAAGGGTCCAGAACAAAGAATCAAAAAACTACTTGCCCATGAGATATGAAACTAAACCTGGAGGAGCTGTGGCAGCTAAACGATTTTTGGTTCAGTTCCCCATGCCTAGATTGAAGTATATTTTTATAAGCTATAGCAATAATTTCTATATACAATACGGATTAGTTAAGTATATGCATATATATGTATATATATGTACATATACAATAGATATGTGTGTGTATACATATATATACACACAGACATGAAACTCATTTTGATCTAGCTGATAGCAGAAAGTTCATATTAACTCATATCAGCAAGTGTGTTTTAGGCATGGCATGTGTTATGCTGCAAGGAGAGTAGAGCAGTGGTGGTTCAGCTCTCTGGAGGGAAGAACAATCTTTGAGAAGTTTGCAGACCCAGGTCTGCTGCAGTCAGACTACGAGCCCCCATCCCACCCTGAGACCTTGGGAATGCAATACCTGCATGCATATATATACACACAGGAGTAAGGGAGGGCAAATTAGACCAAAAAAAAAAAAAAAGAGAAAATAAATAAGATAACATGGTTCAGGGAGTCTAAATGATAAAGCCTGCCACAAGACCAGTCAGGTAGGTTTTGAAACTGTCTACTTCTATCTGTGCCTTAAAGCTTCTGTATGATTGCCTGAAATAAACGTTTCTAAGGCTTGGTTTTTTCAACTAAACCCTAGAAGTGGTGGAAGTTATTGCACCATCACTGAAACCAAGTGCTGCTCATTCTTCTGCAAGAACTCAGTGCTTTAACTGCCAGCCCTAACACTGAGGAAAGGAGCCTGAAGGTGTGAAATTATTTGATGCTGTAACAGAGGAGGAAAGAGTGAGGTGGGAAGAAGGAATAACCAGAGGGAAAGCCCTTTCTTTGTAGCTAACAAGCTGTTGTTATGCTTCTCAGTGATCCCAGCTGTCACAGGAGTGGGACCACTCTTCCCAGGTCTGACTCCAGAGCATCAAGACTGAACTGACAGCTCATGGAAAGCACGTACATTTGGGCCAACCTTATCCACAGAGTCTTGTGCTAGGGAAAAGGAATTTGAACAGAACATGCAATGTGCCTGCAGTCACGTAACGTATCTACCTACAAGCGTATTTCTTAAAAAAATGAACCAGCAAACATACAGCTTGATGCCAGAACTCTGTAAACCCCTTGGCTGAACCAAAGTGTTTCAAGAAGATGAAGAGGTAATAATAATATAATTTAATTTTAAGGAGCAGGATAAAAAAAAAATCACTTGCTAATGACTTCTACTCTTTGATGGAAGGCTTAACGCTATCTCCTGGCACTCAAGAAATAAAGATGTTAGCAGTCTTTGTGGAAGAACTGAGTACAGAATTGCAATGCAGTTGGGCAAATGGACATTATTGATTAAAAGTGATTCTGGCCAAAAAAAAAAAGGTATCTGTGAGGGACAGGCATCCTTGATACTAGAGGAACTTCCTCCCTCCTATGGCTAAGAAACTGCTTTTGATGTGCTGAATTTCTCTGGCAAAGTGACCTCACTGCTTTGTGCCTCAACTTCTTCGTTTGTAAAAGTAAACAGGCAACCAAAGGAGAAGCTCTTTGAAAAACACTTAAAAAGCTTCTGATGTGCGTAAGATGTTGGTTCATGTAATCCCTGATTTGAAGGTGTAAGTAATGCACAAGCTGTATTCTGGGCCTTAATTTTCTAGTTTGTAGTACAGAAATCCATTTTTTCCAGTTAAAATTAAGGCTCCATTGCAGAAGACAGAGCCTTGCCACAGGAACTCAGTCTGAACAGACAGGACTCCATTCCCTGGGAAATGAAAGCAGAGGCACTGAGAAGTGCACTGTGAGCCCATCAGTGAGAAAGGGAGGGTGGGTGCAGCTGGGTGCACTGCTTCCCTTGGCACAGGACCCTCACAGTGATTGCTGCAGGCATTATGCTCCTCAGTGTCATTTCTGACAGAGTACTGGGTGCACAGACCTCTGACCTCAGGGAGGCACCACAGCTGGGTTCAAGACTGTGATTACAGAGCTAAGTAATGCTTTGAAATGAAAATTTTAGTTACTCTTAACTGTGGAAAAATCTAAAAAGACTAGCAATATTTCTTATTTGTAATAAGGATGTGTTCACAAAGTTTTTCCCCATTTTTGGTCTATGTATCATTGATCAGGAAGCCAACTAGCAAAGTCGGTTAACAAGCTGAACCAAAACATTTTTTCCAAGCTGGGACAAAACAGTTGGAAGCTGATGCTTTGTGAATCATGTCACATGGATAAGGGGATTAGCTTTCCTTCATGCCCTGTCCTCCAACATCTCTTTTATTTCTCAGAAGCTACTCTGTAGGTCCAATTCAGTGATCCTTAGTGGTTATTCTATAGTGAAACCAACTATAGTCATTATTTATGATCATTAATCTCAATGGCAGTCTTTAAAGAATATGAAAAGTATCTGATAATAGACAGGCTGTTCTTTATGGAGGCATGGTGAAGAGAGATAAGGCTTCAACTCCACTGGAAACCCTCCTTATGCCAGACACCCTCTTCTTCCATTCCATGGCCAAGGCAGGTGATGCTGTGTTACGATCTCAAGCACGAAACATGGTGACTGGTCCTGCCCATCCTGCAAAAACCCAGACTGGGTTTTTTTCCTTTCTTCCTTCCACATTGCAGCTGTCATTTGTTCCTGAGGTTAAAACCAAAGAGGGAGAGCAGGAATCGCTGCAGCGAGAAAGCCACACGCTTCAAATCGAGCACTTTGTTGTCAGCATCTCTTGAGTTTCTCCTACTCTGACCTGTTCATTTTTGATCCATTTGTCAGATGACAGGGTGACATTTAAATGATTGCCCTGCACAGCAGGAATAGATTTTTCTATTGTAACTTTGGTTCCATGCCCAAGACACACTGACTTGATCAGCTGAAAGTGGCTCCTTCCCTTTAAGTCCTTTCTAGGTGATGTAGGTTGGCAGTTTATTTTTTTTCCCCTTTTGTAATTTCAACATACAGGACTTCATAAGATGCAGCATATATCATAGCTTTAGACAGGAACTGTTAGGTAACAAATTTTGAGTGATGGCTTTAAAATACAAGGTGGTTGCAGTCTTGGCTACAGGTTATTCATTTTTATACTTTTGAAAATAGGTGTAAACAATATTCTCTTCATTGAGGGGTGGAAGCATTTGCCTTTATAACAACTTATCTGTGTGGTCAGGCGCTCTAAAAGGTAAAAAAACCAAAACAAACAAAAACACAAAAAAAAAATCTGTATCAGATAAGGTGTAAGTTTGTAAGTTCCTCTACCTACCTATGCCAGCTTCACCGAGTTACAACCTATCACTGAGGACACTGAAAAGGTCAGTTCTCATAGCAATCAGTGTGATACTGGTTTTATCTCTATGAAAAGCATTTGTGAGAATCCTGTGTATTTTGTTAAACTTGTCCATTTAAACCCCACAAAGTGCAAACCTGTGCTCCATAAAAGTCCCCATGGGCATCTTCACATGAGTAGTATGCTTAAGTTTCAATGACCCCTTAATCAAAGTTGTCTAAAATTCACCCACAACAAGAGCCATGGCAGCACACGATATCCTTGGGGTGTCAGAGCAAGCCTGGAATTTTGGCTAATGCAGCACAGAGGCAAACAGAAACTGCTGCTGTTCTGAGAAAGCCTACCCTACCTATGGAAAAGAACTTTGGTTCTCAGGTTTGAGACCAGGAAAAAAAGGGCATATTTTGTCTTTGTTATCTCAGCATTCAAGCCTTCATGGTAAAATTCACTGAGTGCAAAATCCACACAGACCATGCTTCCTTATGTGATCACAAATAAGTGAAAATGTATGTTCACAAGCACAGAGAATATGCAGGTAAGAAAACACCACATAAACAGAAATTAGAGAGGTTCTGGTCTGGATACTGTATCTGCTGCACATGGTTTCCTTTATCTGCACATTCTTGTCCTTTGTTATTTCAGTACAGCAATGAATCCTGTGTTCACTCTGGGTGAGAAGGAAACCAGAAAGCATCATCTGTGACCACACTGTGGGTTTCTCTCCGCTGGTTAAAAGATCGGTAAAGGATAAACTGCACCAAGACATAACAAACCAAAAAACTTTTCACCATCAAGTGGCTCCCTAGGATGAGCTGGGCTTTTTGTTTGTTTTGTCAGGGATCTGTTTGAAATCCCTGATGATAAAGCTAATACAGTTCACTTGCATCCAGTGGAAGTAAAGCACTTTTTCAATATATATAGTATATTATATATATGATAGTAAAATAGCTCAGTAGTTGAAATAAGAAATGCTGATGGCACACTCCCCATGCCATGCTCACCTTTGCTGAATTAAATCACCTGGATAGGCAGGTGTTTTTTAACGTGAATGGGCAACACAAATCAGTATTAGTTATTCTCTCCAATTCCATGTATTCCAGCCTCAGAAAATATGACTTTGCTAAAATCCCTCTCCATCTTGCCAACACCATTCCCAAATTTCTTGTGTCTGGAGATTTCCCCTCAGGTACTGAGGGAAAAGGATCCCATAGAGGAAAATGCAGGGGTGAAGGCAGGGGATGAGGAGCTTACCATTACCTTGTTTTGGAGGAACTGCTACAAGACTTGATGCTTTGCACCTGTGGAGTGACTGGCCTTGGTAAAACACTCTACAGGTATCATGCGTGCTGTGATGCTGGGCCTGCTGCAGCTGTCTCTACAGTTCAAGGGAGTTCACAGCAGTGCAGATGCTCTGGAAAAGCATTGAGTTTATGTATCCCCCACACACACCTCGCCCGTAAGATTTTTCCACTTTCAGAGTCGATGTCGGTTCTCTAAATCATTGTACCTCCACCACTGTCGTGGCTCCTTCCTCTGTCACTCAGCTCACAGTAACCTGCCTTGCTGATCCCGACCTGATGTTCAGAAAGCCGAATATGAAAACGCAAGATGGGAAAGGCAAAATAATCCTTCATCTCCTGGGTGGTCCTAGGAGTGCCACAACTGCCTAGCAGGCTTTCTGGGGCTGTAAATCACATTTCAGCTTCTGCTGATGCTTCTCATTCTCTCTATGGGGAACTGGACCCCTGTGTACTCCAGGGACAGGACATAATGGAGCAACAGTGAATTCAACGAGGGAAACTCCTCTTGGCATTGCAGTTAGAGCAGCCTTCCTGGGCTCAACAAAGTGATCCCAAAGCTAAACCTTAGATGTTATGTAAAACAAGAGGAAAAGCCATTGAAAGAGATTGGGCCAGAATGGGGGTGGAGGGTGGGGAGAGAAAGGGTGTGGGGAGGGAACTGAAGTCTTGACACAGTCCCTAAGGGATCCAAGTAAATTCCCCTGCAATGACATCAGTCAGTTGTGCAGCTGGGACAGTCCTGTGGGCCCTAAAGACAGCACAGAAATGTTCATGTTGTTTTGACATTTAGCCCTGTTCAAGGAACATGACAGCGAGGTGTGCATCAGCTCAGTGGAGAGTGAGAGCTGAACAGGACCAGCAGCCCATGGAGGCAGGATGGCTCCAAGTGAAAAACAGCAAACCTCCTAGAACTTAGGAAAAATATGGAGTTCTGACCTTAAGCATCTCATTACCTTTTCTAACCTGTCAGCCAATACCTGTCCCCAAATTAGACCAAAAGGACATAAGCATTATCAGCAAACGGTATCAGAAGAGTGGTATTGGTCAAACCAGGACGTGTAAGCTTCTCACCAATTCTGTAGCTGTACTAGAACAGGCAAGTATTCACTAGAGAACCAATGCCATACCCACACTGGTGGAAAATGTAGGTGCAAACTGTATATACAGAAAACTCTGAACCTTTTATTGCCCAAGTTTTTCTCATATGCTGCACAAGAACATTATTCTAGTTGTGATAGGAACTGAAAAAGGACAACAGTATAAGCAAATGGAAAAAATTCATGCAGACAGGGTCCTACAAATGTCACTACCAGTTCCTGTGATTTTCCACAGTGCACCTTAAATTTAAAATATTTTTAATTTCGATCTCCCTCTAGGTTGACTGGTTGCTCTGGACTCAAGAAATCTGTGGTACAGCAAAAGACACAGTCATAAATAGTTATTTGCTACTACTGTGTACGGTGAAAATCTTGGCTTCTTAAAACTATTCTGTCCATAATTTGATTGCTTCAGAAGAATTTCTAATTTTTTTTCCATTATGAATAAGCAAGAAACTATAAAGTCAAACTTTCACCAGTCGCAGCCACTTGAAACACCTCACAGCTGTGCCATGCTGTACCATGGTTCTCAGAAATTCTGAACACAATTAAGTATGCAGTTGTAACTTAATGTGTTTCACGATCACTGGATCAAGACAGTATGTTTTAAACAGCAGCAACTTGATAATGATATTGACTGTAAACAACACTGATCTGTCCACATTTCTCCTAATTCTTTTCTAGGGGTTATTCCCATTAAAGCTGACCTCCATGTATACTGCTGTCTCAGCCCATGGAAACATTCATTTTGAGGTCTGGCTGAACAAGGACACAGTGGATTCCAGTTGATGTGGATAATTCTGAGAGTTGTCTCTGCATCAGCATAAAACTGCAAATAAAAGCTTTGATCTAGCTGAAATGAAACAAAGTAGGGGCTTTTCTTTAAAGAGAAAAGGCAAATCCACCAAACTGGACTCATGTCACTTAACTATAACCAATACATTGAATTGTATCTGGAAGCAAAGAATGAGCTGGTACAAATGGTGGAAGGGCATGGCAGAACATCTTTCACACAACTGTACCTCAGTTTGTGTCAAGTGCAGAGCAGAGGAATTATTCATTGACACAGCTGAAGCCAGAGCCAAGAGAGACAGAAATTTAATAGCATAGGTCTGTCCACAAATCAGAAAATTATGCTCTGTCATTACATGTTCTTGAGACTTTAACATTATGTTTTCTAGGCTACCTTCTACTTTGTTGTCCTAGATCTAAAGAAAAATTGTCCTAGACCAGCATACTTGTTCTGGAAGCGGCTAGCCACAGAGAAAAACAGGACCATTATAGTTCTCTGATTTATCTCCCCATCTTCAGATTACTTTTTGAACTCTGAACTTTCAGCTACTAAGCATATTGCAACAGACTTCTTTACAACCTGTATCCTTAACTATAAATTTTTGCTTACTTTAAGCTTATCACAAGGTAATTGTTTGTATTAGACAATGAACAGCTGTGTTAGACAGACAGCCGTCCGTCCGTTCTTCCATTCTATGACAAATTTTTTAGACCTCTCCAATACCTCCTTTTAGTAGTGTCACTTCCTAAGCCAGAAAAATCCTTCAATTTTTCCATCTCTCCCTTCCTGTCTCTCAGCAGCTGATCATTCTTTCTTGCCCTTTTTTGTATTTTTCCTGCTGCTGGACACAGAGCTCTATCTGTTTTAAAATCCTGATCTCCTTCCTGAGCATTAGTTCAGAGTGTGTTTACAACTGAGGTTTTTTAACTGTTTTCTATCTGCATCCCTTTGCAAACACCAACACTGAATTTCCCCTGCAATTCCCTTGGCTTTTTGATACTGTGATATTCCTTGTTAGATTTTTACAGTTTTGAATAGCACAATATCACCAGCAGTTCACCAGCACGACAACCCCTACTGTGAACAATACACACTGACAGCCTGCTGCATTCGCTGGCTCCAAACAGCCACAAGAGCACACAAGGATGTGATCCTCTGCTCTGTGCAAGAAGTGCTAGCTTTGAGGAAACAAATAAAACAGTCTTACCTTTCCAAGAGGCACATTGACATCAAGGCCAAAGAATAAAGGCAAGAGAGAAGAACAAGAATAGAAACAGAAACTGCAGAAGAAAAATAAGATCATGTAAAAATGAAAGGTAATGGCATTGTAAGCATCAGAATTATTTTTGCACTCTGTAGAACAATTAGAATATGTATTCATTCAGAAAACACTGTTATTCCCCTTGTTACTTCACCACTTCTGAGGCTCAGAAAGTATCTCCCAATAATTTTGGTGATGGATTACAATTGGCACCATATTGAAAGCCTGAGGTGTAACTGTCACATCATGATACCCCATGGGTTGACAAGTCATAAAGCTGGATATAAAAAATAGCATGCGTAGTATTTTTAACCATGTTATAAACAGTGGCTGCAATCCATGCTAGAAATAGTCTAGATATATAAATATATAAATATAAATATATATGTACACATGTAAATATGTTTATAGGTAGGTACATACACACATACATATTAAACACTCGCCATTACATATTTAATAATGTAATGTAGTATTTTAAAATTGAAGTTTGTATCTACTGATTGAAAAGAAAGAACAGTGGACCACTACCAACAGGTGCAGTGGACTAAGCAGAACAGAAAGATCTTATAATTCAAGAGAACTGGACTACTACTTTCAAAACAGAGTTCATCAGCATGCTTCAGAAGTATAACAGAACCAACCTTTTCCTCCAGATCCTTAATTTGTCTCTTTTGGATGTCAGTTTTATCTTCTAAATCTCGGATCCTCTGGAAATCAAAAAAGAAAGCATCTACACTAAATTCTCAGTAAATCTGCCCACTAAACAAGTAGCTTAATGCTTGAAAGTGCCAAAAGCCTAGAAATCAACAAATACATTCCTGTGGGAAGGATAATCTTGTGTCATACTGTGACTCTATCCACTCATTGCCAAACCATGTGTGCAACTGCTCAAAATATGATCCTGCATATATGTAACTGGATCCTTAAATGCTGGAAATTAGTATCAGTGATTGATCTGTTTTTGCATTATCTATTTGTTAATCCTGTGTTAAAGAGATGAAAAATGTAAGATCATGATTATAATCTTTAAAATTCTATCATGATTCATTAAGATTTCTCACGGTTTTATGTGTTGAAAGAAGATTAAAGTGTTATTATGAGGTCAAAAATTATAAACGTATAAAATACTACGAACATATTGATTCTGTGGTGAGTGACATATATATAACTTAAAGACAAGATGTGGTTTTTTAGCAGAGCTAGGTACTTTAAGAAAAAATTATGTAGCATGACTTAAACTTTTGCCTGCCTGGGAGGAGAGATCCCCCAGAACAGAACTTCTAAGTATGAAAAATGAGGCTTTGAATCTCAGTATCTTTTCTAAATTAAGTCAGGCTATAAGACAGCTGTCCACAAATAGCAGAAAACCAAAAAGAAAAAGAAAAAGGGAAAGCAGGAGACACCTGAAGGCCCGAGCACCTGGAGAACAGGTGACTTGTGACTGTCTTCTTCAGTGTCTGGAGATGAGATTAGCTTATGGCAGCTTTCAAATTCTATGGAACCACAAAATCACAGAATGAGTCAGGCTGGACAGCAACTCACCGTGTCCCACCTACCTGCTCAAGCAGTGTCATACTAGAGCACATGGCACAGGACTGCATCCAGATAGCCTTGAAATGTCTCCAGGGAGGAAAACCACATCCTCCCTGGGAATCTGTTCAGCGCTTGGTTACTTGCACAATGAAGAAATTCTTTCTCATGTTTAGGTGGAACCTCTCATGCAACACTTTCTGCCTACAGCTCCTGTCCCATTGCTTGGCTACCTCCTCCCTCCTTTGCCTCTCAGCTGCTTCCAACCCTGCCTGCAACTAAGGCTGGCTCAGTCATTCTGAGAAGCCAGAACTGCTGTGGCAGTGTTCCATAGGGCAGTGTCCCTCAGGGCAGTGTCCATCAGGGCAGTGTCCATCAGGGCAGTGTCCCTCAGGGCAGTGTTCCATAGGGCAGTGTCCCTCAGGGCAGTGTCCTCAGGGCAGTGTTCCATAGGGCAGTGTCCCTCAGGGCAGTGTTCCTATGGGCAGTGTCCCTCAGGGCAGTGTCCTCAGGGCAGTGTCCCTCAGGGCAGTGTTCCATAGGGCAGTGTCCCTCAGGACAGTGTTCCATAGGGCAGTGTCCCTCAGGGCAGTGTCCTCAGGCAGTGTCCTCAGGGCAGTGTCCCTCAGGGCAGTGTTCCATAGGGCAGTGTCCCTCAGGGCAGTGTCCCTCAGGGCAGTGTTCCATAGGGCAGTGTCCCTCAGGGCAGTGTCCCTCAGGACAGTGTTCCATAGGGCAGTGTCCCTCAGGGCAGTGTCCTATAGGGCAGTGTTCCATCAGGGCAGTGTTCCATAGGGCAGTGTCCCTCAGGGCAGTGTCCCTCAGGCAGTGTTCCATAGGGCAGTGTCCTCAGGACAGTGTCCCTCAGGGCAGTGTCCTAGGCAGTGTCCCCAGGATGTCCCTCAGGGCAGTGTCCTCAGGCAGTGTTCCTGGGCAGTGTCCCTCAGGGCAGTGTTCCATAGGGCAGTGTTCCATAGGGCAGTGTTCCATAGGGCAGTGTCCCTCAGGGCAGTGTTCCATAGGGCAGTGTCCCTCAGGGCAGTGTTCCATAGGGCAGTGTCCCTCAGGACAGTGTTCCATAGGGCAGTGTCCTCAGGGCAGTGTCCCTCAGGGCAGTGTTCCATAGGGCAGTGTCCCTCAGGACAGTGTTCCATAGGGCAGTGTCCCTCAGGGCAGTGTCCCTCAGGGCAGTGTCCCTCAGGGCAGTGTCCCTCAGGGCAGTGTTCCATAGGGCAGTGTCCCTCAGGGCAGTGTCCTCAGGGCAGTGTCCCTCAGGGCAGTGTTCCATAGGGCAGTGTTCCATAGGGCAGTGTCCCTCAGGGCAGTGTCCCTCAGGACAGTGTTCCATAGGGCTGGAGTGTCCCTAGGCAGTTCGTGGCAGTGTCCCTCAGGGCAGTGTTCCATAGGGCAGTGTCCCTCAGGCAGTGTTTTCCATAGGGCAGTGTCCTCAGGGCAGTGTCCCTCAGGACAGTGTTCATAGGGCAGTGTCCCTCAGGGCAGTGTCCCTCAGGGCAGTAGGTGTTCCATAGGGCAGGTGTCCTAGGGCAGTGTTCAGGGCAGTGTCCCTCAGGGCAGTGTCCTCAGGGCAGTGTCCATAGGGCAGTGTCTCCATTAGGGCAGTGTCCTAGGGCAGTGTCCTAGGGCAGTGTCCCTCAGGGCAGTGTCTCAGGGCAGTGTTCCATCAGGGCAGTGTTCCATAGGGCAGTGTCCCTCGCAGTGGCATGCAGTGTCCTCAGGGCAGGTTGTGTCCCTCAGGGCAGTGTTCCATAGGGCAGTGTCCCTCAGGGCAGTGTGTCCCTCAGGCAGTGTTCCATAGGGCAGTGTCCCTCAGGGCAGTGTCTAGGGCAGTGTCCCTCAGGGCAGTGTTCCATAGGGCAGTGTCCTCAGGGCAGTCTCGGAGTTTTAGTCCCTCAGGGCAGTGTCCGGGCATTCCTAGGGCAGTGTCCTCAGGCAGTGTCCTCAGGGCAGTGTTCCTAGGGCAGTGTTCCATAGGGCAGTGTTCCTCAGGGCAGTGTCCAGGCAGTGTTCCATAGGGCAGTGTTCCATAGGGCAGTGTCCTCAGGGCAGTGTTCCATAGGGCAGTGTCCCTCAGGGCAGTGTCCCTCAGGGCAGTGTTCCATAGGGCAGTGTCTCCTAGGCAGTGTCCCTCAGCGTGTTCCATAGGGCAGTGTCCCTCAGGGCAGTGTCCCTCAGGGCAGTGTTCCATAGGGCAGTGTTCCATAGGGCAGTGTCTGCGTGTCCATAGGGCAGTGTCCCTCAGTAGGGCAGTGTTCCATAGGGCAGTGTTCCATCAGGGTCAAGGAGTGTCCTCAGGGCAGTGTTCCATAGGGCAGTGTTCCTAGGGCAGTGTTCCATCAGGGCAGTGTTCCTAGGGCAGTGTCCTAGGGCAGTGTCTAGCTAGGCAGTGTCCCTCAGGCAGTGTTCCATAGGGCAGTGTCCTAGGGCAGTGTCCTCAGGGCAGTGTTCCATAGGGCAGTGTCCTCAGGGCAGTGTCCCTCAGGGCAGTGTTCCATAGGGCAGTGTTCCTAGGCAGTGTCCCTCAGGCAGTGTCCTAGGGCAGTGTCCTCAGGGCAGTGTTCCATAGGGCAGTGTCCATAGGGCAGTGTCATAGTTTCAGCAGTGTTCCATAGGGCAGTGTCCTCAGGGCAGTGTTCCATAGGGCTGTCAGGCAGTAGGGCAGTGTCCATAGGGCAGTGTTCCTAGGGCAGTGTCCTGCAGTGTCATAGGCAGTCAGGCATGTTCAGGCTGTTCCATAGGGCAGTGTCCTCGGGCAGTGTTCCATAGTGTATGGGCAGTGTCCTCAGGGCAGTGTCCTCGGCAGTGTTCCATAGGGCAGTGTCTAGGGCAGTGTCCTCTGTTACAGTGTCTCAGGGCAGTGTCCCGGATCAGGGCAGTGTCCATAGGCAGTGTCTCAGGCGTGTCCATGGGCAGGTCCTCAGGGCAGTGTCCTCAGGTGTTTAGGGCAGTTTGTCCTCAGTGGTTCAGTGTTCTTCATAGGGCCTCAGAGTGTTCCATAGGGCAGTGTCCATAGGGCAGTGTCCCTCAGGGCAGTGTCTCACGTGTATAGGGCAGTGTTCCATAGGGCAGTGTCCCTCAGGGCAGTGTTCCATAGGGCAGTGTCCTCAGGGCAGTGTCCCTCAGGGCAGTGTTCCATAGGGCAGTGTTCCATAGGGCAGTGTCCCTCAGGGCAGTGTCCCTCAGGGCAGTGTTCCATAGGGCAGTGTTCCATAGGGCAGTGTCCTATAGGGCAGCTGTCATGTTTAAAATCAAGAAGTTTCTTACATGGCAAAGGCCTGGCAACACAAGGTAAAGGTCAACCCAGTCTCAAGTGCCCAACTCAGGATCAGGCAGGACTGTGAGAGCTGAGACTTCATGTGAACTAAATCCCCCTAACCACTGGGATGTGCCTCTTAACTTAATCCCAAAAACATCTGCATCAGATCTGTTTCATGGTGCAGCTTTCACGTTATTCAATGTGATGTGACAGTTTGCCATTTTGCTCTGGAACCTCACAGCTTGCAGAGCAGCAAACATCAGTCTTTGAAGGTGAAATGCAGTACCTTATCTCAGCAGTCAAAAATACAAATGCCCACTTGGGAGGGACAAGTAGTATCTGGAAAAACAAACAGTTCTCCTGTGCCATACAAGCCAGCGATATTTACTCCATTTCTCTTGTGCCCAGTCCAGTAACTAGGGATGACCATTTTTATTACGAAGCTAGAACCATGCAGACAGAATTCCGGATAAAAAGTTTAGGCTAGAATTTTAGAACTCAAAATATGCCAATACAATCTTGCATAAACTAATATCCCATGTGCTTGCATGCACAGAAGAGACAAGGTATGAGACAATTCAAAACCTAGATGCCAGGCTCCCTCATGGTCTGGAACTTGCCTAGATTTGAGGCTCAGATTGTGTTCTTACATAGAAATGCTGAGTAGACACCACGTGTGTGTCATTCCTTCTTCTTACCTGATGAGCCTGCTGGAGCAGCTCCATCCTCTCCTGAAGAATCTGGCAATCATATTCTCTGCTTTTCCTCAGCATCTGACGTCTTAGTTTTTCTACTGCTGTCCTCAGCTCTTCCTGCTGTTTTTCAGTGAGTAGTTCCCCAAACTTTATCACTGTTTCTTGCTGCAAAGCATTGTACAAGGTCGCTTCAAGTTCCTGGATCCTCTGGTTGATGCAATACCAAAAGTCAATTAGAGATGAAACATGGTTTAAACTACATTGGGAACTGGGGGATTGGTGGCAGATTCAGGTCCCTGCATTAGAGGCAGTCCCTGTGCTCAAGTGTGCAAAAAATGTGAAAAACTGAAGTCAGAAAATGGTTCCATGTTCTGAAAAAAGAATAGGAATTTTATTTTTAAAATATTTTAATATTAATTTTCACTGAAATCCTTCACGTTTACTCCTTTTTATGGGGTTACAGAGATAGAGTTGGATAGAATTTTTGTATCTTAAGTGTAAATTATTTCACCAATTCTAACATTTCCACCTATTGTGCTAAAAAACTCCAGCTGGACAAGGACTTTAGGAGGTGTGCCTTTTTATTACACGAAAAGGCAAGATACGTTGTTGAAGCTGTGCAGATTGCATGCTACTGCAACAGAAGAATGAGGAAATAGCAAATTTTAAAAAACCCAATACTAACAGAAAAGCAAAAATCTCTCCTGCTGATTCAACAGGAGTCTGTGCTACTGCAGAGTTGGCCAGTATGTGCTGCAGAATTTCTTTTGTACATACCATGTACGCTTGGTCAAGAGCTTGCTTCCTGTAGTCTAATTCTTCCTCCAAATAACCTTTTATTTTGCAAAATTGCTCCTATAATGAAGGATCAGAAAAACAAATTAGTTACTCCAAATACGTTAGAAAGTTTTATCAAATCATTTACAGGTATCTAATTCAGCAGGACAAGCAGACTGGTTTTTGACTGATGCTCAGCAGAGTTATTAAAATCTGACTCAGCAAGAAAAGAAGGAAGGGCAAACAGCTGTAGATTGCTCTTGTAGGTGAATACATCTATCTACCTGGAATTAAATCTATCCTCTCTGCTAGCTTCAGTGATATTGCTTGGCATTTCAGTAGTGAAATTTAGGGTGTTCTGTGTGATTTTTCTAAAGATACCTCCTCCGGCATCGGAATTACTCTTTTGGTGCCTTCTCTTATTTTGGAAGAGGTGTAAAAGTGGACTAAACCAAACAGGAACTAACTAGACATTCACATTCCTCGAGGGCAGCTGCTGTGCTTTAACTTAGCAGTCCACCTTGAGCTGAACAGACTTAAGTACAGACATACCACAGGAACAAAATGCAAGCCACTACAGCTGTCTAATTCTTGTAGTTATGTTTGTTCATCTTTTAGACTACTGCCATTAAGGAGAATAAGAACAGGATAAGGTACTAACTTTACTTAGTATGTAATGAAAGCCAACAGTGTTATTCAGTTTAATAATTTCTCACATGCTGGTTCTGAATAAAATGCAATACAACAGCTGATGAATCTTACAAGACAAATAATGCATGCATCTCTGAAAATTACTGAGAAACCTTTGAACCCTCTGTACTTATTAATAAACAATCATCCTCATAGAAAAAGAGAGGATTTTTTTTAATTTTTCCTCTTTCTTTTTCTGTTATTATGCTGTTGCATGTGAACTGGAACAGGAACAATTTTATGGATTCACCAATAATCATAGAAATGCTACATAGTTCATTTGCCAATAGACTTTATTAGTTATTTTTTGGCACATCAAGGAAGTGTGACACAATCAGTGTCCCTAAAATGTGTAATAAAGTTTTCTTACCATATCACTTTCCAGTTCCATCATCTTCTGATGCAGAGCAGCTTCAGCTCCCTCAATCTGCTGGATCCACTGGAGAGAAGACAGTGAGACCTGTAACCTTCTGTTTTCTAGCACACAAGCAGTGGCAAGTGAGGTATCTACAGCATCTTGTTTTTGGCAGCCTATTGCTAGTGCTGGGCTCATCCTGAGGCTGACAGAGGCAGCCATGATGGCTGCAGGTAGCACTTGGCAGGGAAGCAGCAAGAGGATTAGCACTGCTGGTCACCAGAAGATGGAAAAGCCCACACCCTTGGAAGGACAAGGAACCCATTTCATCCCACAATGGGGCTATAGCACCTCAAAAATAGCTTAGTTGGCATTATGGCAGTTCTGTTTGCAGAGGGGGGCATTGTTGAACAGAGTCCTTGGAAGCTGTCATGTTGAAAAAAACTGTGTGCTGTATTTGAGCCTTAGAAAGCAATTTTAACCAACCCCCCTTTCTTCTCAGTTTTTGAAACAAGGATTGTAGACACATACTTTCAGTGAAATTTTGGCATACAGATCCCTTTGGCAGCTTTAGAAATCTCAGGACTGCAAATCCAAAACTTTATCTAATTAAGGCTTAAATTTCTGATGATTTCTCATTCAATTTACGATTCCAAGTTTTGTTTCATATAATTTTTGTATTTGCAATTTTTTCTACTGCACAGCTTGGGCCAGCTTTGATTATTTTTGCTGTTCAACAAGGTGTTTGGGACTGTGCTGACACAGTTTATTTTATTTGAGGAATCACTCCCAACAGTAGAAAGTTTAACAATATTGATGACAACAACAGGGCAAAAAATGTGTTAGGTGAGGCTTCAGACAACGAGTGAGAAAAGCAAGCACACAATTTACCTTTTCTGCCAAGGACAATACCGTGGAAGCCTGAATTATGGCCACTTGTTCTTCATTCCTTAAGTTCTGTGAAGAGAAAGATAGGAAAGAGGAAAATTGTCAGCAGTTTCCTGCACGAATAAAGATAATCCAGCCTACAAACCAGGTCCACAGTTTCCAGAGGATCCCTGTAGTAATGAGTATTCTGTTTCCACTGAAACATTCAGAGTCTGTTATCATATTAAGACCACTACTTCTGCCTCTCTACAACTGTATCATTCATTCCATCACACCTTAAAAGAAATGTAAACTCAAATTAGACCCATTTGTTTGTCTTCGTGCTAGTTTTACAAAGCTGAACTTCCATGAAAGCTTTTGTAAAAATAGTGCTGATTTACATCAGCACATGAATAGACAATAATGATCCTTTATTTTTATTTCTTATAAACTTTTTTAAGACATATCTAATGTTGGCCAGAGATACACGATCTCTTATGTGGGCAGCTATGCTCTTAGAAAGCCACAGAGAATTTGATAATTCTCGCCTATTTATGAAACTGTTAGAAAGAATCCTAGTCCTGATGAAGAGTGGTTTACTCAGACTGCCAAACTCATTCATGTGTTTTCCTGAGTGAATGGGGACCTGTCCCAAATATTGTTGGTCTTCTGACATTCTTCCCAGTCTGCTAAACCATATGTAACAGATTTAACAGGTATCTTAGAAAACAGTCATAATTATACATATAACACTGCACAGAACAAAATGCAGCTTGTAAAGACAAAATATCTCCCATTTCAACTTACCCCATTATCACCCAGGATGTCTAACTGCTTTATAAGGTCTGGGATGCTGACATCCTGCAAAGAGAGAGTAAAGTAAAGGCATGGCATACACCTTTTATCATGGCTGCAGTATCCATCTATCCGAACCACATGGCTCAGATATTCAGCCATTTTGTTTTATCCTATGGAAATGCATCACACATTGATTTCAGTTGCCTTTGAACCAAATTCTATCCTTATGGCAAGAATTTTGAGTCTAACTGAACTGTGTCTGTCACCACACTCTTACATTAGACTGAGTTTAAATACCTGAAGTTTAGTGGAGTTATTAGTAATGGATAATATGGGCAGCACCACCACTCCTGTAGGGAGAAGCACTGCTTTATACAACTGACCTACCTTAACCCCTTCCTTCATGCAGTAGATCTGTAGAGCACTGACACCATCTGAGAATGGGTGAATCTGGAGATTAAATGGTGGGGACCGTCTCTCTCTTTCCTGCAAATAAATCGAAAAGATGCTAGAGAATCTACCAGAATGAGGGGGATGCACACAGTAAAAGCCATAGCTGCTGTTTATATCATGCTTGGCTTGCAAAGACAAAACTCTTAATTTTACAAACCAAGGAAAGAAACATCTAAAGCTAGTCTGAAAAAGTGAGCCAAGTGGGACAGGATCCTAAAATCAAGGTAACTGTTTATCATAATTTGATAAATTATGACAATTTCCAAACTGGCTGTGGAAAGGCTGTCACCTAGCTGAGATTCAAATGATTTGCTTTTTGAGGTGTTGAACAACTATACATTGTTGTAAATACTCCCTTTAGAAACAGGTGTTTGACTAGACTATTGGGAGACTCAGATTACACATTCTCCTCATCCTGGTATGCTGTACATTCTAACATCTGTGGAAAACGTGTTCAAAAAAACTGATCAACTTAGCTATTAACATACCTTTATTACTTAAAATTTAAAAATATTTGTCCAATTTTAAATTATCAGAGGAAAAAAAGAGTTTAAGTTTCAGGTATTCAGGCAAGCACAGAAGTGAAGATTAAACTTCACTTTCACATGCATTTTTGATTCATGAACATGTAATTCACTTGATAGTTCAGCTCCCTGCCAAATGGAAACACAGCTGTCAGGTAAAACTGTGGGACAGTTCTATGAATAAGGGGCAAGTCTGACACAGCACTAATTTATCAGACCCAGGAAAGGCTCTGTGTGACAAATGTATTTGGCCTCAGACAGCAACTGAAAAGAACAACTCAAAAATAAACCAGTTTACACTGGGAAAGAGAGCAGGTGAAATTTTGTTTGGCTGGCACTCCAAAGAAGAATCTGTAACTAGAGGAGGTCTGGGAAGAGGGAGATTGAGGTCCTGCAGAGGCTTCTGAAGCTCCTGCATCAATGTCGAGTGTCACCTGACAGACTGTGCCCACTGCAGGTCATGAGAGAGCTCAGGGAACATGTGCAGTGCCCACAGAAGGAACAGCACTTGCACATGGGCAGACAGGCTTCTCCAAGTATTAGAAAAATCACGCCCCTAGGCGCTCTCATGCTAATCAGCTAAGCTGCCCTGTGCACACTGGGCACTTGGCTCACGGTGAAGTGAGACAGTTGGGTATGGTGCTTACTTAACTATTTCCAGGATATTAGAGCTGACATGCTTCAGCTCACAAGTAAAAATGCTGGGTCTGATTTGTTACTTTGTTTTATTGCTACAGCACTTGTGCAAACCCTCGATTAAAGCTAGTGTCTAGTGCAATGCAGTCATTTAACCTTCTAGCAGCTCTACTGTAAGAAGCACAGGCATCACCTCCAGCTCAAGGTTGCGGAACTCCAGCAGCTCGTTCTGGTCTCGCGCGTCCTGCAGCTCCTGTTGCAGACGGTTGTTTTCTGCCTCCGTTTTCTCTATCTAACAGAAATATGTTAAATCATGACCAGTGGGACTGTTAAAAGAACCACGAAGTATTTGGTGAGTAGTAGCTGAGGTAGCATGTGAAAAATCTAAACCCTTAAGATCACTCTCAGGATGCAGATAACCCTTCAGAGTGAACATACAAACCTTTGAAACGTACCTTGTCTAAAAGCTCTTGGTTCCTCTTAATGAAAAGCTGCTTGTCTTCAACCCAGTGTGAGTCCTGTTGGATGAATCAGCAGTATTACAGAATAATCAAATTCCATGAGGCTGGGCACATTTATTGAAAACTGGAGCCACAATATTCAGGCTTTAACATCCTACAGGAACAAGCTGTCATTTACAGAGCAAAAACATTTCAAGTTTTCTAAGGTGTAGCAAGGCTTCTGAACTTCCCAGATCTGCCTGCTTACTGACTGGCAACATTACATCTCATGGAAGTTTATACTGAAATTGTGCTAGGTATTTTGTAAGCAGAGCAGGTAAGATACAAAATGGGGAAAAAACCCACACAATAATTACTTACCTGCCCTTTCTGAGCCAAAGTTTTCTCCAGATCTTCTATTTTGGCTTTATACCTCTGGACTTCAGCTTGAAGTTGCTCCTGAGCCTGTTGAAGTCAAGCATCACATCAAAGAGTAACAAAACCAGCAATGGGACTGGTATTAAAAGCAAACCAAATCCAGCAGAGCCTGGGTTCATGCTGTCAGTTCCAGACTGAGCAACCATTAGAAAGATTCTGCCTCGGTGATGTTTTGTACCCCCCCTTAGACTGGCACACAGTTGACACAAGGGAACAGAGCAGTGAATGAGCCCCAACTCCCCACACAAGCCTGTTCCACCATGGATTGCATCAGAGCAGCAAAACTCAAGCTCAGATATTTGGGGTGCTCTTCTCAAAGACCCTAATAAGGGACAATCCCAAAATTACAAAAAAAGGGCTTAGTAAATCAGAGTGGCAACAGGTAGTGGGAAGAGGCACTTCTTACTGCCAGGGGGTCTTCAAGAGCTGACTCAACTAAGTACTAAACAAACTGATATGATCTCACAGCAGACTGTTTTTTGAGCAGGAACTGGGGCTGGAGACTGCCTGAGGTGCCTTCCAGCCTGAATGATTTTTATAATTTTATAAGAACAACATTTTTAGCCTTGAAAGGCTTACTGTAGCCTGCATCACTTTAAAATATGAATGTAATTTGCATTTCTCTGTTAGAAACATTCAGATGTTCCTACAGTTGGTGCAATGTGTGCCTTTGTGAAAACCCACAGGCCTTCATTTGCCTTTAAAACACAACTCCATCACACCTAGGTAAATGATGAGAAAACCCTTGTGATTCTGTGTCAGGCTGCAGAGTTGTCTGCTTTGGCACACCTGCCTCACTGCAGTGTTCTGGTTCAGGTGGAGGACAGCCTCCTGTGAACTGTGTGATCGTGTCCATTCTTAGTGGTCACTCACTCTACAAGTGTACTCAGTAAAGGAGTGAGCAGACATTTCTCAGTGCTATGGATGCTCTATGTAGCTTCATGCCATTCTATGTCCCTTTGAGGAGTTTCTTGATCTGACAGCAATGAAATACTGTTACTCTCAAACAAATACTGACCCTGGCTTCTCTCTCAGCATCTATGACCCCTCCTGTCTGTTCCTGCAGCAGTGCATATGCTCTCTGCAGCGCCTGGTACTCCTTTGTCAGCTGTCGAAACCGCAGCTCTGACTCTTCTGCTGCTAAACCCTGAAGAATAAGAAGGAACATGTCTAAGCCATGAGAGCAAAGCAATGTCAAAGTAAAGAATGCAAATGTGATTTGTTAAGCACAGTAGTTGGTTTACAGGTCTTTAATCAAATAGCTTTTTGGAACAGTGAGCTTGCTGTGATCTAAAATAAGAAAATGGGGAGATTATACAGCATTTATATCACAGTATCAGCTGAGCTAGAAGGGACCTACAAGAATCACTGAGTCCAACTCCTGGCCCTGCAAAGCACCACCCCCAAGAGTCACTGAGACTGTTGTTTGTCCACAAACTTCTTGAACTCTGTCAAGCTTGGTGCTGTGACCACTTCCCTGGAGCGACTGTTCCAGTGCCCAAAAACCATGTGGGTGAAGAACCTTTCTCTAATATCCAACCTAAACCTCCCCTGACACAACTTCAGGCCACTCCATTGGGCCCTGTCACTGGTCACCACAGAGAAGAGATCAATATCTGTCCCTCCTCCTCCTCTCATGAGGAAATTGTAGACTGCAATGAAGTCTCCCCTCAGTTTCTTCTCCAGGCTTAACAGACCAACTGACCTCAGTTGCTCCTCATACAGCTTCCCCTCAAAGCCCTTTACCATTTTTGCTACTTTCCTTTGAACGCTTTCTAACAATTTAGTGTTTTTCTTGTATTGTGGCACCCAAAACTGCACATAATATTCAAGGTGAGGCCACGACAGAGCAGAGCAGAGCAGGACAATTCCCTCCCTTGACTGGCTGGAAATGCTGGGACTGATGCTCCCAAGAACATGGGTGGCCCCCCTGGCTGTCAAGGCACTGCTGACTCATATTCAACTTTCTGTCAGCCCCCAGCTCCCTTTCCAGGTGCTGCTTCCCAGCATCTCATTCCCCAGTCAGTCTGCAGATCCAGGGTTGCCCCATCCCAGGTGCAAAATCTGGCACTTGCCCTTGTTGAACTTCATCTGGTTGGTGATGGCCCAGCCCTCTGATTTGTCAAGGTCTCTCTGCAGGGCCTTTCTGCCTTCAAGGGAGTCAACAGCTCCTCCCTATTTTGTATCATCTGAGAACTCACTCAGTATCCCTTCCAGACCCATGTCCAAGAAATTTATGATGAAATTGAAAAGCAGAGGGCCTAAGCCGGAGCCCTGCAAAACCCCACTAGTGACAAGTCACTAGTATACTGTCATCCCATTCACTAATACCCTCTGACATGTCACATAAAGAAATGTGATACATTTGTTTCCTTGAAATGGGAAATGAAAAAAAATTGCAGGGTAGTCATAGCTATAGACTCTTTGGACGAGATTGTGGAAGAAACTCTCAACATTTCAGTAAATGAGCATATGAACCAAAATTAAGATCAAACTGAAGTATTTATCACTCAGTATGCACTATAAAAACCTCAGTGTTCTTGAGAGCCAGACCACTTGTTTTGAAAGCCATCGTATCTTAAAAACCTGTAACTTGTCTGTGGAAAAAGTCAGCTCTTACCTCATCCAGATCATCATCTGGGGTTGCTGGTGTCCTGTCTGTTCTGTATGAGGCCACAGAGGATGTTTCAGAGTCCATAGAATCATCATCATACCCAAAAACTGTATCCACCACATGTCTCTATAGGAGGAAAAACATGATTTCTGAACCTTCATGTAAACTTGTAGTATGTGTTCTGGAGAGGGGAGAGTTGCTAGTTACTTAAAAGATGAGGTGTGAAAAATGAACAGTGGGCTACCCTGCAATTACCATCTTCAAACAAACCCAAAGGAAACCCTTCAAGAAATTTAAGATCAGATCTTGTGCTGGTGGAGAATAAGTTTGATGAATAATTTTTCTGAGGGTCTGTCAGTCTAATTGGAAAACATAATATAAGCAGCAACACACCAGAGGAAAACTCTCTGCCCTTGCAGGGAGGCAGGAGAATTGTCTGTTAACCACAAAGCTCTTCAGAAGACATCTATCAACATAAAGATTAGTGCAAAGGTAACACGGTAAGGAGCTGGAAACGTGGAGAATAGGCAGCCCTCCTTCTTCTCTTACAGACACTGCTGATACTTTTAATGTCTAGGTGCTTCTCTTGCTGATATTGCTGTTGGACCACGCGAGTGAAAGCTATGCTAATACAAAACTAACGTGAAGGAATTTTTATTACATCTTTCCAGGACTACAGTAACTGGCACATGTTATAAACAACTGCTCATACTCCACAGTTCTGCTGTATGCCTGAGCCTGGCTATTGCCAATCTCACAGCTGAACTCAATCAAAGGAAAACTGTGAGACGTGTCCTGCAAAGGCACAGATGCTGCAGGCTTGGTTTCAGGGTACAGATTTGAGCACTTAAATACTCAGCTTATGGATAATTCTGAAGACAAACTAATCGACAAGCAATTAAGATGCCCTTCTTCTTAGCAACATCTTTCACTTTGCTGACAGGTTAAAACCTTCCAAACCTGTAGTTTGAATCACACAAAAAACACATACCAAAGATGTCAATTAGCTTTTGCACATATTATAATTTTTGTTCACTGTGTTGTCAAGTGAAGACAATTGCCACATTTCTCCAGTGTTATAATCTCTGGTTTAGAAATAAAATTTACTGATGAAAACACTATTTGGTCGTTGTTGTGCCTGCTGTACACTCCTCACGATGCACACCGAAACAATGTGACAACACAGCTAGGATTTACTGGTTAGAAATTGCCAGTGTGTCCACAGTGCTGCGTTACTTTCACAGACCATGGCTCATGGACTAAGGGAAGTCCTTGGAGGACTGAGTGCAACGAAGCAACCCGTAGTTCCACTTTTTGAAGGTGGGACATTGCAAAGTCATGCTTCATCTCTAGCTGTCAAAGGAGCTATGTGAACCACTCCTAACCAATCAGTACTAAAATTGTTGTAAACTATACCAGGTTTGGACTTAATTCAGAGTGATAGAAAAGTTAGTCAAAGGCATGTGGAACTGAGCAGGAGAGAATGACACGTTATCTCAGGCACAAATTTCCACTTGAAGAATAGAGATGAACAAGGATTTGGTTTTAGCCCATATGTGCTGTGAAAAATAGATCGCAGAAAAAAATGGTAAGGTCTCTGATAAGGTAAATACCTCTCAGCATAACAGACCCTGAGACCAGTACTTATAGAAATCAAATGGAAGAACAACTATTACTACTGGGGGGGGGGGCATGGGGAGGACAGCAGATGGGACAGGAGTCCCATTTTGCTGAAAATAAAATAGTTGCACATCCTTAACAGTATTTCAAAGTGGATTTAAAAAGCTCTCTCAGAGTAACCAAGGAATTTATAAACCTGATCACTAAAGCAGATTGCTTTAATCCAAAAAGCTCTTTAATCAGATTGCTAAAGTGTGTTTTCCTATGCAGCCTACTCAAACTTTGTAAACGAGAAACAGTTTTTCATCTTACCTTGATTGGTTTGGAACTCCTTTTATGCTTTCTCCGACGAATGAGTTTCTCCCTGTCCTAGAAAGTAAGATTAAAAGTTACTCTCTCTTCTCTTCTTTGCAGTTGTTAGAAGGCCAAATATACAGAGGAGATAAATAACAGAACTTCCAGTGACTCTCCCTATGTTCAAACAGAAATCTGATTGCAGGTAGAAGAGAGGATTCATATCCAAACCTGCATGTGTGTCACCTGAAAACCACATGAAAAAAGCCCTTGTGCATTTGCCTTGAGCAGCTGTCAAACAGAAGCTGATGGATTGCCCTCTAAAATCACTGGGAGGCCTGGTGCATGGGTTTGGGCATTGTACAAGGGGCTTTCTGCCTTCCCTGATGAGGAGATGCTGCCTCTGTCTCAAAGTCACTAAATGAAGGGAGTGTTGATTTCACCATTCCTAGCAATGATGTCTCAGAAGAGACAACAGCCTCTTTCTTCTTCTCCTCAGTATCATAACACAAAGTCCACTGACAAAGGAATTGTCAGCATTAAATGACAAAAGAACTGGAAACGCAGTCTAGCTGTCCTTGCTTTTCCAGCACATGATGTAGCACTGTAGGTCAGCCTCTTGTTAAGGAAATGTTTTAAGCGTGACTTAGGTGGTAAAACACCTCGGCACAGCCCTGCCTTGTGAACACACAGGCACCTTCCCCAGCTCCACAGTTCTTAGTCTGCATTCCTTCCTGGAGCTCAATTCAGTGTTATACTTTGAGTTGTAGGAGCTGATGCTTCACTACAAATTCAGTAAACTGTACACATGCACACCAACAGCTTAACAGCTGCAAATGTTGAAAGCAGGTAAGGTATTAATGCTCAGACTTCTGGTTGTAAGAGGAAATACTATCAGTGGTAAAGTATACACAGAAATAATTTCTAATTTCCTTGGGCTCTGACGTACCCTTGTTAACTCATCAATTATGTTCTGCTGTTCTATGACTTGAAGCTTTAAAAATTCAGTTTCTTGTTCCTCATTAGCCTGATCCAGGTCATTGAGAGATCTTAATTTCTTTAGAGGAGGATGTGATGTTATTTTTTCTCTCTGTGGTAAGAAGAAAAGATAAAAGAGATAAAATAAGATTCAGCAGTTAAAAGATCACCTTTCAGTTAAAAACTAAACATCACCTTTCATTTAAGCTATACAGACCTTTAAATATGCTTCAGCTACACCATTTTTTTAATTAATGCCCATCAGCACTTCTTAACAATGAAGCAGCACAGCAAGGCCGAGTTCTTCAACTAGAACAAAGCTTTATCTATTTAGTTGCCATGCAGCAACACAGCCCCTACAGCCCTTAAAGGTCACTTACCATAGCTCTTCCTTGGCCATGCATCAAGATGCCCCCACATCTGGAAACAGAGTTGAACCTGTCTAGTGGGCAGGCAAATAATACCTACTCTCATGACACCATGTCCTTACTGATATTCCGTGTAGGACCATACACAGCGAGACAATGGACATGCATTACTCATGTGAAAGACATGCATGCAGTCACACCAGGAGGAAAGGCAAGATCTGTGGTAACAGATCTATTTTAACCACAGGTCAATATCCTGTCTGCTCCTAAGCACATGTGGGAGGCCCCAAGGGACTGTGATCTGCACTGCCACAGCTGTGGAAGAGTAATTCTGACCCATGACACCTGCAATAAGTTTATCTGTCTTCTAGGCATGGGTAAATTGCAGAGTCTTTAAGTGGATTAACTGTGTAACACTAAAGTCTTTATTCTGTGGGGCAAGAAAGTGAATCTGATCATCTCTGCCTAATCAGCAGGAAAGCTGCTTCCATTGCAGGGCACTTAACCTGCTCAGGACAGTGGCCATGACAAGTCAGGGCAAGGTCCATGAACACCCTCAGCAAGGGAAGTCATCTCAGTCTGCCAGCCTACATGGGGCAACCCAGAACATTCACCTCCACTTTCACTAATGCCAAAGCAACATCAGTGTATGTGTAGGAACACAGGGCCTGGAAGCACACTGATAATCAAGGCAATCCCATCTGAAAGATATGCAGACATAACTGTTTTGACCCCACTTCATATGGCCTGACACGGCAAATGTATAGCCCTAACCAAATTTAAACACCACCATTCTCCCTTTCCCATATCCACCTGCCATGCATATGTTTTATGGAAAGATTCTATGTGCTTAGTGCCATACCAGAAATTTATTCGGTCATCATCAGCTCTAAAAAGAATGTGTACATGATGCAAGAACATAATTCTGGCTGAAAACATCACTCTTAACAGCTTCCTTTTAGAGTTCCAGATGAAAAATAGCACAGTAGGACACACCTCAATGATGTGACTTCTTTTCTCTTTTTCTTTTTAAACAATTGAAATTCAATATTCTAACTTTGAGAACAGAATTAATGTGATTATGCATTCAGGTAAATATATTGTCTATGCATGCATAATACACAATGTTATGGTGTGTAAATCTGTAATAATACAGACCAAACAATGGCTGTATCTTAGCAGTAGTATTACACATTATATACAATGCATATTCTCTACTTATACACATCATGCACTATGCAGATGTGGCCACCAACATATAGATCACCCAGTAATCCTCATTTTGTTCTTCAGTACCAACCATTTCTATATTTTCTTTAGTGACCACTTTGAGTTTATCTTCCATGCGCTGCAAAGACTGCATAAGTTCATCATTTCTCTTCGTGAGGCACTTGTTCTTTTCCAGAAGAGGTTTACATTGTTTCTCAGCTTCTCGGACACGCTTCAACTGCATTGATAACAGCAATTAATAATTGTCATGAGAGACACATGAATATACTTGTAATTTGCAATCTGGACATCTATTTTACAATTATGACATAAAGAACATTGAAGCTGCCTAAATTGATATGAAAGGAGTGCATTAAGATTTCTAGCTCAAAAATAAAAAAAACATCAAGAGTTGAATTTATCACCCTCATCCTTAAGCAGGGAACTAGGAATATAAACAGGTTAAATAGCCAGGGTCCTGATTCAACACACAGATATCACCACAGAGTAGAAAAATCAGATAAAGGGATCAATTCATAGTTGTCAATTCTTCCTAGACTCAGCACTTAACTATTTTCAACCTGGTCAAATACTGGATTGCAGACCTTACAGGTGTTATTTCATTTACAAGGTAATTGTCACCATGCACAAGCTAAGTCACCAAGCACATGTGTGCTCAAAAGGAAGGAACAGAAGCATTCACACTGAATCCTACAAGCCTTGCTGCCTGGACCTCTGCCGTGATTTTGTACTCACGTAATTTCAATGAAATTATTGTTTAATTATAGGATAAAAAGTCCTCCTCAGCCTCCTGAGTGATGGGCCTGATGGATGGACAAGGCATATTCACCACCAGCTTTATCCTTGGATTCTCCCCCTCGCTGCCTTTCCCCATGGCTCTCAACCTCCCCTGTCTGCCAGTGCAAGAGGTCACACACCAGCTCATTTCGCTCGTCAACAAGCAACGTGTTCCGGTCCTCCAGCTTCCGTATGGTGGCATTCAGCTCTGCCATCCTCTTCTGGTTTCTGCGCAGGTCCTGGGCATGGGAACAACATCACAGTTACTGCTCCTCTTAGAAATACCTGCTTGCGAAAAGAATCCTTAAAAAACACACACCAGTCAACTTAAGCTGTCATCATCAACAAATTATCTTTAGGGACTTTTACAGTCTGAATATGTTGGCAAATATATATATATATTTAGGAGGAAGTATCTGGTTTGAGGGATACTTTAATTCAAAATTTTAAGCCATTTAAAAAAATTGATAGAAAACAACCAAACAGATAATTTTTTATGATAGAGATGAAAAAGCTAAAAGATTCTAATTTTTATTGCCTTGTCCTATAGATTGCTTCTATTTGCTGAGCCACTACAAGTCAGGACAACCCTTTCTGTATCAATTACATTTACTTTCTAATTCATTTGTATATGCTTTTATATATGCATTGGTTGTGTAAACGTCTTCTGTTCAGCCACACAATGAATGACTTGCATGCTTGTGAATAACACCCAAGGGCTGTCTGTGGGAAGACAGACAAAGAGGAGGATCTCGTAAGAGTCTCACATATTCTCCATGCACAGCCTTCTCCTTTCTCCCTCCCTGCTCATCCTCCTAATTCTCTCTGGTTTTGAGGATGCATGTTATCCATGTAGTTAGGTTCACTGATTATTCTTTCAAGGGGGCACTGATGATTAAAGATGTCTTGTATTTGTGAACAGAACGACTGATGAAAACCAGCAGTACAAAGCTTTGTCCAACTAGCATGCCCTCTGAAGATTGTATGGACATTAACTTGTTTGTAGTGAATGAGTGGGAATGTCTTTCCAGGGCCTGAGAAGGTATGTCAGCAAGAAACACACATCCATGCTACTGCTCTGCAGGGACCGGTAAAACCTGCATACAGGGCTGCTGCAGTGCTCCGAACCATCTCCAGCCCTTCCTGGGATCTCTCTCTTGGGACTGCTCATGTTACACTCTGCCTCCTTCACCAAAAAGAGCTGTTCATCCAGAGCTTCCTTTTGCAGCTGCAGCTTCTGCACGTAGCCTGTCTGTGTCTCCAGTTCTTTCTCCAATGAAAATATGATCCTGTCTTTAGCCTTGATCTCATCCATCTGAATGAAAGAAACACCAGAACAGTATTACTGTGTGAAGGCAACAGCATTTCTCCAATTTGTATTGTATGATTTACTTAAGAGCAGTGATCACCCCTCAAATCTGCTCTATCATACTGCACCAGCCCTGTAAAACAGCACAGTCTGAGCCATACCCATGATTTGGCACAACAGCACATTCATTGAGCATTTTGGCAACACAAAAATACACCTCTAGGATGCAGACCGTGAACAGAGGAGCAGGGTGGGGGGTGATATAATTCTTGATAATTTAAATTTCCATTTATTTTACTTAATTGTTAATTCCTGAATTCCAATTTTCAAGCTAAACTTTCTACAGTTACAAGCAGGTCCTGCTCTCCATGTGACAGGTGACAGTATGTTCTGGTTCTGGCCAGGACAAGGTTAATTTTTGCAGTAGCCAGGGGACCCAGAGGTCATTCCATAGCATCTTGACATTTTCTGGGGATGGGGGAAGGGCTCCCTTCTGGATGAGGGTAGCATGGCTGTGGTCAGTTCACAGGCTCCATGGTGAGCATTTTACACGTAATTCACTCTCTCATGTACATATTTCATTGCTGTTTCCAGGAAAGCGGTCTTACTTCAATTCATGATGTCATCTTTACCTTTTCTGCCTCCAATGCTCCTGTCCAGCCCACTGCAGGGGATGGGGAGTGAGCAAGCAACAGTATGGTTGGGAAAGTCTAAGTGGGAGCACAAATTGGGAAGTTTCTAAAACACAACACAGGGAAACAATGCAACCTGCACCTTTGCTAGTGTGAGCTTCTTCTTGTTCATTTTCCACAGTAATTCCTGAAGGCTACACCAAGGCCAACCTAAAAGATACATCCTCTCCTGCCACAGTTCATTGTGTTTAGAATACCATAACACAGGCTGGAGAAACAAAAAAACTGCAAGTGCAGATGCAAATGCTCTTTATCTAACCCTTAGCACCTTGTATCTATTGGCAAACCAGAGAGCCAAATCCTTATGGATTAGGCCAATCACTCTCCTAATTTAAGACATTAACTGCCATCACAGTGCTATAGCTGACTCACTGTGATTTATTTATTCCTGACAAATGACAGTGAGAAATTTGTAATACTTTTTCAAAGCGAGTTGCATTGCGAGATCTGTTATGCAGAAAAAGCTCGAGACACAAAAGGCAAACTCAGTGCAGCCTAAGAGAACACAAGAACTGTTTTGATTACTGACCAGGCGTCGAATATCCCTCTCACTCTCCCATTTGATCTTGGAAATGGCTTCCTGGTGGGACTGATGCTCACTCCGAAGATCGCCTGCCTTGATCTTGTCGGCCTGGATCATATTGTTAAGGGCCTCATCTACCTGCTTTTTGGCAGACTTCAGTTCAGTAATTTCCTGCAGAAGCTTAAGGCGCTCAGAGTCAAACTGTTTCCTGGCCTCTTCACGAGCCTCAATTGTCAGCGCTGTCCGCACTTTATCGCTGCTCCCATCCCGCAGCGCACACAGCGCTGACTTCAGGCGCTGGATTTCACTGTCTCGGACCTTGACCATTCTTGTCATCTCCTGCTCATGCTGTTTGATGAGGTTCTCCCTCACAGCCTGCAGCTCCTTCATTTTCTCCTCATGGAGTTTGGCTTTTAGCTCTGTAATCTGCACGGTCTGCTTGCGTTGCTCCACCTCACGGATACGCTTTGTTTCTTGAGTCTTCTCCCTTTCGAGTTTAGCAACCTACATTGAGACAACACGAAAGTCATCTGCTACCAGTGTAACATCATCAAAACAAGCCCACCCAGACATGTCCATGTCAAATTGAGAAAGACCCTGCTGAGACCCCAGACAACCCTCTAATCTCCTAAAACAAAACACAGGCCAGCTCCCGAGGCATTCACGTAGATTACATTGTCTTTACTCAAACAAAAAACTCTGTCTTCTCCAGGTGCCCTGCCTCACACAATGATGCTACATGTACTTTTAATATTTCCTTAGGAAATAAGACTCCATATCTATGTGTGCATTTGTCTAAAAGCTTTTTAACCCAGCAGTCAAATTCACCAGAAAACTGGAGGTCTCAGTAACAGAAAAATTCCTACAACTTTCACATACTGTTCCATTTGAGGGCCAGACATTTCTCCAACTTGTAGCTCAGTAAAATGGAGTCTTTTTCACATAAGCCACAGGATATCCACAGTAAATGTTATAAGTTGGGTAAGAATCAGACCACTGTTTTAGGAAAGAGCTGAGTGGCCTCTGCTGAATTCTGTGATACCATTTTTTCCACGTGTTTGTCTTCTTCAGCAGACACTTTTATTTAAACCCAAACCCTCACTCACCTTAGATTTCTCCTGATGCAGCTCAATTTGAATGTCTGTTAGCTTAGTCCTGAGTTCCTCATTGGCAGCCTGTAGGGCAACAATCAGTGCCTCGGGCTTTTCGCCCTTGCTCCGTCCTTTTTTTGACATGGTTTCTTATCAGTGAGAGTCCAAGTGTTTATTTCAAATACGGACTGCCATCTTTTTCTGCTCCTTTCAGTGCCAGTTAGTTCAGCAACTACTGTGTGACATTCCTTAAGGTCCTGGACTCAGATGCTTTGGAAGCCCTGTGAGAAATAAGACATACTCTTTATTATCTGTCAGTGGACACAGCATCTGGACAGCTCACATGCTTACAAAACACAACAGAACGCTCCCATCTCCAAACACTGCAACCACTGTCTGAAAACCTGCAAGGGAGATCCCAGCACAATCATGCTTCTGAACACCAGTCTGGCACACTTGTGGGAATTCCATGTTTGCCCTTTTTCTGTTCTCAGAAAGGGGAACCATGCACTAAAGATAGGCATTCATTTACCATAAAGATTAGTGCTGTTGAGAGTACAGGACTAGAAGGGACAGGTTATTTAGTCCAATCCTTGTAGCCTGAGTTAACCACAAAGCAGATGCTTTAGTCTCAAGGATCTATCAACAATATCATTCTCTTCCCCTTCCCAATTCCTGATCCTCTGCCAGATCCTGTGCCAAACTCAAAGACCCTCCACAACACTCCTACCATCTGACACAGGAGGAAAGGGCAAGTGAAGTCCTCATCAGCATTCCAAGTCTCTGTGGAAGGAGAAAATGAGTAACATGCAAGGGCCTGTTCAGACTAGAAATCCTCCCCATGGAGTGAGAAATGAGTGCCTATGCCTTTTGGAAGATTAAGATCCTAATTTACAAATGAGGCAAGAAATGACAATATCACACTGTAATCTAGTGATTGAGGTTTTAACATCTGGTTATTAACAGTATAAAATAAAATTCTGGACATTAGACGAACATCATCATTATCCCTGTATTCACTTTAATTTGATAGCATTATTACTCCCATTTGTGGCTCCTAGCTGAGAGAATGTTTGGAGATCTGGTGTATCAGTTTGGAGATAGGCAAAGCACTGAAACATCAACACTGCAAAGAAGGGGATATAGCATAGTGTAGTAGTAGTGGTGAGACTTTCCACCAATAATGGTTAGTGCTCCAGTGCTAGATCCAGGCAAGTTTTCCTCCATTATTGTCAGGCTGCACGTTAATTTTTATATTTTATTTGCTTTAGGTACAAAACATAAATGGAATCATTATCTCCTATGTTAAAACAGAAGTAAAGAGACTGCAAATACAAAAGGCTGTTTAACTCAACAAAAACTTGCATGCATCAGAAGAAGGAAGGACAAGAAAAGAACTTAATGTCCCTGAGTTCCAAGAGGAAATTTTGAGGCTGTTTCAGTAAGCCCAACCAGTCATCTGAAGGCATTTCCTGCAGCACTTTACTCACCCCTGTTCCTCTTTAGAGCACTACAATGAGAGCATCAGGACATTCTGTCAGCAGCTTAATGCTACGGCTGATAGAGAAAGATCACTTGCAAGCTGTAGGCCACTGTCCCTGTCACGTTCCAGCTGCAGAGGGCTGTTTGTACAACTGAGAGCATCCACAAACCTTGTTAAGGCAGAAAAGTATATGGGATTTGCCATCAGCATCACAAAGCAAAGTGCAGTAACAAATCTCCTGTTATGTAGGGTGATACAGTCAGTATGGAAACTGATACACATTTCCAAACAAAAGATTCTGTTTCAGCAATAATATTTCCATTCAAAGTCAGAGGAGCGATCTCACACACTAAAAAGTTCTCAAAAATAAGGCTGCCCCAGTTAGTTATTATACAATGGAGGTATGAGTAAAAACTTTAGATGTAGTATCTGCCCCAACAGTCTCACAACTGGTTCAAATACCCAATTCAATTACTGTGAACCAAGTACTTTCCAAAAACACAGAAAAGCCGGTCCCTTTTCTAACACCAGATGCTGCTGTCCATTTTGACTGCACAGCATGCTTCTGTACCACAGCAATCACAGTCCTTTACTCTTAATGCATCTCTCAGCAGGCCTCATTACAGAAGAATATGCATATAGCTGTACATTTATAGCAAATAGAAATACTGCTAATTATGCAACAGCTGCCCAATGAGAACCACCAAATCAAGAGGCATCTGAAATAGCAAAACTCACAGGAACACTTGTGTGAAATAACTTTACAGAAGAACCACGACAAAACTGGTTCAAGCTCCACAGTAACAAGTTCCAGTCCTTTAGAACAGATATCTAATTGCCTACCCAAGTACAGTTTAAAAAAATCATACATGAAATACGAAAAAATGCCTGCAGCTGAAAACCACTTTCCCAGTCTGTACAGTGCTTAAGTCAGAGGGAACTTTGCCATTGACTAGAACAGGAGCAGAAACAGGAGACCAATATGCCTCCCATGGTAACTAAATCCATAAAATATACTTAGAGATGAGGCTGGGGACTTAGAAAAAAGAAGGAAACAGAATTCTATTAACTCTTAGAATCTTAACCACCCATACTGCCTTTCATCTTGATGAATGAATAAATGAATGTACTCACACTTCTTCTTGCTCTTTGAACAATGCCCCATGATTGTACCAGAATGCTGCAGTGGTGGCTGGGTAAGGATGGGCTGAGAATTCATAGCTCTGATCTGACTAAGAACACTTCAACAGTGTTAAGCAGTATTCAGACTATTCATAGTAACGCATCTTAACTTTCTTTCCCAAGAGAGATCCAGAGAAGCACCATTTAGCCCAATTAGCTTTAAAATATGAATTAATGTTTAAAGTAAAACATAACTGAACAGTTCCCTTTGTTGCACAGGTGCTATCTGCTCTAGGTGTTTGCCAAAGATGGGCACAAGCACCCAACTGAGTAACCTCTCTGGCTGGGATGCTTGGGCTCTTTTCAGTGTCACTTCAGCTCTCTTTACCACAGACTTGAATGCTAAAAGACACATACTGTAATCATAGGTGGGTGGCATACTAGACAGGGATTCAAATGAAAATAACTTGAAATACAGTAGACAAGACTGAGCAGGGCAAGCTGGAGAGAAGAACAGAAAATACTCACTGACAGGTGATGCATGATGAATACAACTGCACTACAGTTCAAAGCAGATGATTTATCAGACCCAGGGACAGAACTCTATAACACCTTGGGTTGTTGTGAAAATCAAGAATAGATGCAGAAAGTCTTTCTCTTTCCAAACAGGAAGAAGATATCTGAGCTAAGAGATTTATGGAGTACCTCTCAATTCAAAGCTAATGCAGGGAACCAAACGCTGCCCACACTAAGTGAAGCTTGGCTGAGTAGTTGGTGTAGGCTGCTACACTGCGGCTGAACTTTGTATCTGAGAAATGTTTGTGGGATGAAAGTCTACCAAGGGAAAGAGAAAGATCAGGCTTGTATTTTTGTTCCCAAATCTAACCACATTTTAATTTATTTTCCTAATCAATATTATTACTTCTTTGTCCCCCAAAGAGCTTGGTGTCATCAATAAAGAAAAGACAATTATCTGCACAACACACAAAGGTATTAACAGAGCTCCATAATATCACCCTAGTAACCAGAGGGTTGCATCTCTCCCTAAAATTGTACTGGCCCTATTGAATCTAAAGGCATCATATTATACACGAGATCATAATTAAGACTGTAAGACAAATCTGCTCTGTATAATCTCTAAATCTCTTCCTTCCTCAACCTTGAAAAATCAGAAAGCACTGCAGGTTAGGGGGAAGGAAGAAAAGAGGTAGAATCCAAGTAGATTTTAATACAGTCTCCAAATGTAGAGACTTTAAAAAGTTTATTAAAAGTTTTTAAAAAGTCATTAATTTGTGTAGTGTAAAAAATCTTGGAAGTTACAAGTTTCCCTGCCTAACAGAAAATAAATTGAAACCTTGATATTTTTCTTTTGGAAATATTGAAAGTGTCATATTAAATGCCCTGCTATTGAGAAATCAGTGCATCATTGCTGAGAATATTATTTTGATTTATATACTGTCACATTAGAAAATTAAACAGCTGTGTCAAAACCAAGCAACTCCTTCAAACCATACACTAATTAAACATTGTTGAAAACAGCAGCAAAATTGTTGCTTCAGTTCACACCACCTGTGAGTTTTGTCAAGATTTATTTACTAAAACTGACATGAACTGGTTATCTGGCAGGAAAGCTTTAAGAGCATAAAGGCAAAGATCATAATCAATAGCATCCCTCCTCAAGCTGACCTACACAATTAAAAGTCAAAGTTGCTGCTTCCGTGATAAAGGAAAGCAGCCTGAAGAAGCAGCAAACCCTTGTCAGATTGGATTCTGTTGGGCAGTGTTGCCAGACATACATTTATAACCACATCGTCACTGCATGCTAACTCTGGTAAAGACTCTGCCTCTGTAAGTTATTGTCTGTCCAGTCCCTTGCCAGGTTTGGATTTTCTGACCTGACTGAACCTCAGTTGTGGTTCCAAATTAATGTTAATGTTCTCCTTGTGGCAATACAGAATGGTGCTCAAAGAAAATCTGCTGACTGTTCATACCAGTACACTTGATTCTGTGAGACTGATCACAGAGGAAAAAGTATCAGTGGTCTCAGGTCTTCCAAAGCAGGGAGGCTGTTTCAGGTAACATAAAACTGAGCAAAATGCGCAGTTCTGCCCAGCTGACAATCACTTCTTACCAGTGTGTGAAAGTTAACAGCCCAGTGAACTAAAACATAACCTGCTGTTTCAACAATCAGAAACAAGGGCACATGCCGAGTTTGCTTACTTACTCCCATTACTTGGTAGCCCTCCTCTGCAGAAGCCCTATTACAGGGAAGAACAGCCTCCAGGAAGGATGCTAGTACAAGCACCAGCTCACAGTGTGCATGTCCATGTCAAGGATCAACTGACCATCTCCAACAGAGCATCTCTTACCGACTCCTCCAAAATCTGCAGTCCCAGGAGGAAGTTTCTGGGAACAACACGGTACCTAAAGTATTAGGGAGGCAGTATCAGAAACTTTGGAATTGTCTCATTTGTGTGATCATTTATGTTTTACTAAAGAGGAACTTGCCGCACGGGCAAATAATTTTATCGCCAGTGAACAAGGTGTGTATAGCTAAAATTGTGATTAAAAGAAAGGGGCTTTTATTTTTCTTGCCCATAGGAAAGCTCTGCCTCCACCTGAGCCCACACCAAGGGTCATACTTTAGTTTCAGTTATAATTTTCTGCTTTCTGAGGGCAAGAGCAGATAGAAACTCTAACTCATACATGTGTTCTTCCCAACACATTGCTCTTAGGCACTTGCCTCTGCTCAAGGAGTGGCTCCACTCTGAAGTGGATTTAGCTATGTGAACAAGCAAAAAGTCTGATCTAAACCTGTTTTTCTCTGGGCCCAGAGCCAGCATTTCAGCTCCTGCCAAAATAACAATTAACATGGTAATTTGGAACCCCACTGACTCAACTCTCCATCAGAAAAGGGTGCTGTGATTCAGGTTAGGTAACCCTGATTGGTGCTCTAAATCACAGCTGCTGATCCAAGCACTCTGGTTCTAGATCCCTATCCTGACAGAGAACCAGAATTTCAGAACTTGGCGAGCATGATGCAAATATCATGTGAAGCTTTTTAATTCTTGGCAAATCCTCATCATCTTTCTGTGCTTCATCATCTCTGTCAACAATCTGCAAAAGTTTTGAGAACCATAGAACCATTTTCTGTTCCCGCAAAATGGTGAAAATCCTTTGGAACTAGAGGAGCAGTTCCAGTGTTTACATGCTGGAAATTCCAGTAACCAGGCCGGATTCATGCTTGTTCATTGATCTGGTCTTAAGAAATATTATAAGGAAATAATACTTCCACATAAGCTAATTCCCATCACTGAACGAACTCTGTTAGCTACACAGCGAACAGCAGCCATACACAACTCCCTCTGTCTCCAAAATCTGTCTCATTTGCCTAGTGGGATTTGAATAAATCCTAAATTAAGTATTTGCTTTGGATTTTATTTATCAGGTTTCATCTATGTTTTACATTTTTCCAGAATAAAATTCAAGCCCTAATTATTGCATACCATCCTGTGTGTTATGCCACATAAAAAAATACATAATTAATGAAAACTGTGATTAAAGAATGATTACATTATTTTAGTATTACATCATAATTCAGCATATCAACATCAACCCAAAAATTCAGCTCAGATTTGATAAACAGCCCTTCAGGACAAATCCTAACCACCCTCTGATTTTGACTGCACAAAAATCACTGTATTCTAGTTAGATTTCTAATCAATACCATAATAATTTTTGGGAATATTAAAATACCTTCTGAACTGAGCTCACAATATCCCTTGGATATGGGGCTCTACACAAGGAATATGGGATGATTCTGACACTGCTAGGCTGCTCATGCTAAAATTAACATTGGCCTTTGCTCTAAAACATGAACCAAAAAAACTCTATCCAAGTAGCTGGCAACTCCATGGAAACAGTAAAAAGGGGACAGAAGCATTATTGTTACCCGCAGCAAAGCTAAGCAGATTTGTTAAAACAATATTCTAGTATTCTGTGGCTAAAATACCATCTGTCTCTTTCTCATACACTTATTTTCCTAGAAGGTGGCATAACACAATGCACACTGAGAACACTAAAAGTGATAAAGAAAATACTGCCTTATCCCAAAATGAAGTGGACATTTTCCAGAATCAGTACTTTTCAGCATAAGATGCAAATGCATACTGACTGGAGACTCTAATTAAGAATGGCAGGATTGTCAGAACAAGGACAAGCTCTATCAACCTGCCCAGCTCACTGCAAGATGGGGGCCTCATAAGACATTTCAGTGGTTTTGTACTTTGTGCATTATTTTATGCAAGTAGATCACGCTCAACCACTAGACAACATGCACCTTCTGGAAGGGAAACACTGCAGTTCATGGAGTTTATCATACCAGCCTCTCCTGAATTTGATTTTAACAACCCAACAAAACCCTCTTTTATTTAATTGAAATGTATATAAACAAGAAAACAAGAGAGAGGAAAAGTTCATGCCTCAGACCCTTCTCCTAAAAATCCTTCCTTTTCCTTCTAAGGCCATATGAATAATCATCTCTTGTCTTAAAGTAACCAGAGGAAGGTATCTTATATTCACTACTAAAAATTTTCAGGTATTTAAGTAATTTCTCTACTTAAAACAGTAAGATTAACTTTGGAAGTTTTTGCCATTTTTAGCTCGGCTCTTGATACATCCAATAAACACAGACAATGGTTTCAGAACAGATCAGAAAAAAATCTGCACTCTGGCCTCCCACATTCACTTTTATCAACACAGATCTCTACAATGAATGGTTTTCTCTTTTGAATACCTTAGTTCCAACCAGATTACCACCTTTTCAGTTTCTTATCAGCTTGCAGTTCAATATAGCTTCAAAAAATGTATTTTCTTCTTCCTCTCTATTGCCATCAATGCCTTAAAGAATCTGATGTACACATTGCTCTAATTTCCCATGTCCTGTAGAACCCTCTTGCCTTCTCCTTCCATTTTCTGTGAATAGAATATGAATGTTTGCATACCAGAGAAGTTCAGCAAAAGCAAAGCCAGCAGTTTATCTCTTCACGTTAACTTTCCAGCAGAAATGTAAACACATCTTTTACATTAGTCTCATAGACTCAAAATACCTCTAAAAATAAAAACATTACAAGCAATGATTTTTTCTCATTTGCAAATTGTCGTGAATATTACCTTTTCCCTTACAGAGGGAAAGATAGGTTCCTTTATCATCTCTAGAGTCTGTGAACTCTTTAAGAATGGTCTGAAACAACAGAAAACTTTTCCACTAGTGGCACAGCTCAGCTGAGAAACAAGTACCTGTCATGCTTTGCCTGTGCTTCCCAACAAAACAAACCAAATGAAAATGTACCATGTAACACAAGCTGATTTACGTAGCTCTGCTCATAACAGGAAGGACTTGACTAATAAACAACTAGAATAAAGTCAAACTCATGTTAAATGTAGACTTTATCCTTACAGTTTACTATTTAAAAAGTACCCCTGAAAACTTAAAGGATGATATTTAGCTGAACTATGCTTTAAAAATGGAAGCACCAGCTTCCATTTGTATTATGATGACCAGGGCAGCAGTATTCTCCTCCCATATAAGCAGGTGATGAGACAATTTCTCAGCTGGAAAAGGTGTATGCATGAAACACCACCCAGTAGATCCAGCTGAGATGCTGGCTCGCACATGATGTGACAAAACGCAAAAAAAAATTAAGAGGTTTCACTTCCAAGACATTCTTGACTGAATTTCATCTGTGTGTTCACGACTGTCTTGAACACGCAGATTTTCATTAAGACTGAAACCAGAAAAACATTCTATGGTAATTTCAGAGAGATTTGAATAAGCATTAAGCTACTGTATATAACTTCAAATAAATTTCCAAGGACAATGCTTAAATCCTCATTGAGTTCACCTAACTCAGGCTACCATGCAGGTCATGGGCACCCACTGCATATTCAAGAAAACAGCAACATGTAGGTCATGTTGCAACCCACAAAAATCCATGACATAATGCAGAAGGGCTCTGCAAGCAGCCTTGCTGGACACGGCTGAGGCAGTGATCCAGCCACAGCAAAGGCACAGATGATTGTCAGCTCTCCACTGTGCCTCTGAAACATGTACTAGACACACACTTATGTGTTCTTGAAAGAGCTTCCAAATTAATTACTCTGTCTTTCCTTAGGTATAAGCTACCAAGCAGCACAACTGTTCTTTCAAATGTAAATAATCCAATCTTTTTCCAGTGCAACAGTCCCCACATACTCTGTTCACCTAAGACTGATTGTAACCGATCACAATTTCCTGTCAGAGATGGGACATGAAAAGGGGATATTATTAAGGGCTGTATTAAATAAAGCAGATTCTCAAAAAATGACTGCATCTCATTTTGTTCCTCACCAATGAAGAGATGGAATAGAGTATCTTACAGAACCTCAAGTACAAATGAACACAGTGAAAAAAACTCCAAGGACTTATCTACAAATCACAGAACTTAAAACAAAAGTCACATTCATGTTCGTGAAAATCCAAGATAACTTTGTTGCCTCACAACTTCACAAAACCAATAGAAAGCAAAATATTTACCACTATTGAAAATTATCATGACTGAGTAGTGAAAGCATCTTCAGACTCACACAGTTTGGTCAAAAAGAAGGGGTGAAAACTCCAGAGGTTATAATTAACAAACTACTTGGATTTCAACTGCTCAAGCTACATCTGAGTTATACCAGCCTTACAGCAGTAGAATCCATCACCACACTTTTGTTACAGCTGGAGGACTATTTTTGTAATTTTCTAAACCACAATATCTACTATTAGATGAATGGAGATCAAAATTGAAAATTATTCTGGCAAAATCGAAAATTATTCTGGGCATGGTTCTACAGTTACATTTCACAGCATTTTCCTGACTTGAATACCCTGAGGTCACTTATGCTTTGTAATAACAGAGAACTTGTGCAGCTTCTTTCCAGCTACATTGAAGTCTTGACAGTAAAAAGTCTACCAGAGTCCAGCATATATTTACAAATTAAAATAGCCAATCACCTCCTTAAAACACAACCACACGCAACCACGCATACATAAGCTTCACCCAATGTTCAATTCTTAATGTGCAGGATACCAAAGTTCTTATTCAGAAGATTATCTAGCTGGGGATGGCCTCTGAAAGCAGAGGGATTATCAGAAGCCACTGAAAGGTGACAAAGCGTTCTCAGAAGGGAGGCTGTTTCAATGCATTAGCAGTATCACAGAGCTTGAAGTTAGGCTTGGGGAGGACACTGGAAATACCTGGTTCAAAATCATCTCCAAGGTGAGAGCCACATTTCTGTACCTCAGGCACTATCAAAACAGTCAGTCAGAGAGCAGGAAGCCAGAAAGGTTGTAGTATGTCACTGACAGCCTACTCCTTTCTGCTACGAGTTCTGCTGACAAGTAGGGAATCCCAGCAGACCACTGAACTGCCACAGTTCTGGGAAATGCACAAAGCCAAAGGGGCAATCCATCAACAGCTCCTGGCAGCCACCTCCACGGGGTAACTCCTATGGAAACTCCAGCAATAACTTCCCAGCCTTTCCTCTCTGAGGCTTCTGGGGATTTTGCTTCCTGTGGAAGCCAGGGTAGAACTGGCTCAATCACACAACTTGATTAGAATCACAGAATATCTCAAGTTGGAAGGCACTCATAAGAACCACTCCCTGCTTCTCATAGGACCACTTAATACTAAACCAATATCTAAGAGCATCATTCATATAGTCCTTGAATTCTGATAGGTCTAGTGCCCTGACCACTTTCCTGGAAAGTCTGTTCCAGTGCCCAACCACCCTCTCAGTGAAGCAGTCTGAACCTCCCCTGATGCAGCTTCATTCCATTTCCTTGTGTCCTCCTGCTGCTCACCAGAGAGAGATCAGCATCTCCCCCTGTACTGACCCCCTTGAGGAAGCTGTAGACTGTGATGGGGTCACCCCTCAGCCTTCTCTTCTCCAAGCTGAATAAAGCAAGTGACCTCAGCTGCTCCTCTTAAGCCTTGTCCTTGACACCTTTCCCTGTCTTGGTCACCCTGCTCTGGACACACTCTCACAGTCTGATATCCTTCTTGTACTGAGGTGCCCATAGCATCTTTTGATTGAGACAGAACTACTGACAGAGTACCTGTGTCCTGTGCCCCCTTCAATAATGACCATCTCACCACTCCCAGCTTTCACTGGGAAATCATACCCATTCCTACAAAACCTTTTAAAATCACCAGGTGTTTACCTCACTGAAGTACCTATCTGAGGCCGAGTGCCAGCAGAGACAGCATCTACAGCACAGCAGCCCTGGGTATGAAATTCCTATGCAGAGCAGTAGGCCAGATCAATAAAACAAAACCCAAGTCAGAGCAGAAGCAATAAGCCTCACATTATTGCCTGAAAAGGAACAAAATATTCTCCTGATGGGCTACCCTGATGCTTAAACCAAGCACGATACCTGCACCATGGCACAATCTTACCCAGCAAATCAGAGATGTTGAGAATGGGAGTCCAACCTGTCACCTTACAGTAAAGCACACGACAGCATCAGAATGAAAATGTTATTTTAAAAATGCATCTCTGGGGTTTTTTTCCTTACAAGAGGTGAAATTAAATTTTTAAAATATTTAAGTCTTTGTGTTCCCAACCTATAAGGTATGAGCAGCATATTTTAAAAATTATGCATTCACAGCAAAGACCAGAAACAGGCTACAAATGAGTATTCAGTGCCATAAGGTAGCTCAAATGTAGGATCTAGATCTGTCCTAAGTGGTCAAAATGAAACTCAGGGATGGCGATCTGGTAATTTAAGCGTAAATTGCACACTAGTCCAAGAGGCAGGTTTCCTCTATCAGTGGCTGTGAAAAAGGCATGCGTTGTACGTACAAAGAGATGCATTCTGCAGGGTCTGTGTTTTCAAGACAGAACGCTTTCTCACACACACACACGCCAGCCCTGACAGCCCAGGGCACGGACAGGTGCCATTCTGAACGCTCTGCTGGGCAGGGAGCCGCGCGTACCGCTGCGCTCGGGTTGCCCCGCGGCGCGGTCCCCCCGACCGCCGCCAGCCTCGGAGCATCCTCCCGCAGCGGCCCCGCCGAGGCCCAGCGCGGCCCCGCCGACCGCCGCCAGCCTCGGAGCATCCTCCCGCAGCGGCCCCGCCGAGGCCCAGCGCGGCCCCGCCGTCCGCCGCCAGCCTCGGAGCATCCTCCCGCAGCGGCCCCGCCGAGGCCCAGCGCGGCCCCCCCGACCGCCGCCAGCCTCGGAGCATCCTCCCGCAGCGGCCCCGCCGAGGCCCAGCGCGGCCCCCCCGACCGCCGCCAGCCTCGGAGCATCCTCCCGCAGCGGCACCGGCCGCCGCGCCCGCATCGGGCGGACAATGACCGGCGGCCGTACAATGGTGCAGGGCCGGCGGGAGGCTGCGGGCTGCGCCTGCCACACCTCTCCCGCCATCTCCATCACCAGCGCCGGCTCCCGCTAGCGCTCCCCTCCCGTCCATCACCTCCATTGCTTCCTCTTCCCCGCCGCGCCGCCGCCCCGGCCCCCCGCAGTCGGCCGGTCATTGTTCTACCGCCGCGGACGCCGGGCGACGCTCTCGGCCGCCGCCGCCGCCGCTCACCGTGCCGCCAGGGAAAGATGCCGAGCGGCGAGGGACGAGCACGGCGCATCCATCTTCCTGCCGCCGCCGCGGCTCCCGCACCGACCCCGGCCCCGCCGCCTCCTGCGCGCCGCCGCCGAGGGCGCGCGCCCGCGCCGCCGCCGCCCCGCGGCCGAGGCTGCGCCGCCGCTCCGGGGCTGCGGCAGCCCCGCCCGCCCCGCCCGCCCGCGCGCCGCGCCCGGCCCGGCCCGGCCCGGCCCGCGGCGCCCCGGGCCCCGCGGCTCCGGCCGCGCTCCCCGCCCGCGGGGTCAGCCCGAGCCGGCCCCCGAGCGCCAAGGGCCGCAGCCCTCGGACCGCAGCCAGCGGGACACGAAGCGTCCGGAGCGCCCCAGGCCTTGCGCCTCCCGAGGGACACACCTCATCAGTAGCCTCCGTTTGGAAAGCTGTAAATGGCCACGATACTTGGGAGTGTGACCTTCGTCACCCTGGGGTCCACCCATCCGATCCATGTCTTTCCAGCAGCTCAGAGACAAGGACACCTCGTGGAAGCATCAGTATCAAATGCTTTGCAACAAAGCCCAGGTAAATGACATGAGCCACTCTTCCCTTATTAACCAGCACATTAACCCCAACTTCGAGGGCCACCAAATTTATCAAGCACATTTTGCCCCTAGTGACAACAATTTTACAAATTATCTCATTGATATCCTCAGGTTTGCATGGAATAATTAGGAGAGGTCTTGCAAAATACATCAAGATCCAGTTTTACTATTTAATACCACCTGCAGTAGAAAGGGTTGTTGAATTGATTCTATGGAATATAAGATGGTAATTTCTAGAGATGCACAGAACTAAGAACATGGTTTACTCTGCTCCACGCACACGATGCAAACGCATTGTAGAGTGCCCAGGGCTGTGACCCGCAGGTTTCCTGATGGGCCCACCTGTACAATTGGTCTCATGAAACACAGGAAGCTATGGCTAAATGGGAAAGGGATTTTAAAATGCTTTGTCCTTGAGTTGAAGTCATGCCACATAGGGATAAGGCTGTAAATTTATAGGGGTGAACAAGGACACTTAATTCTGAAACAAGGGCATAATTATCTTTTTGCCTCCTTAACAAAATGATCCATTATAGTTAATTTGATTCCATTGCTACATTATACTTGAAAGCTGCACCATAAAGGAGCCCAAGGACCGTAACTTCACCATTATTTTTTTTAATTGTGCTATGCCGATTGCTTTTCTACTGAAAGCCAAAACTATCCATCAGATCTACAGTGAGAACTCAGAGAGCTGTCACCTGTAGCTACTTGGGATTCCTGTGATATTTGCCAATCCTTTAACATACCCATTGGACCCATCTCTAAGTGCCTATTCCACTGCTTTAGTGAAACATCTCCTGTGTAGTTCAAGACAAGCAAGAATCATTAAGTAGACATATAGGTAACAGTTATATGAGGACAGCAGTGATACCAAAGAGGTCATCCAAAAAGTGCAGTAAAGACCAGAGGTAACTTGGCAGAATTAAACTTAAAATGTATTTTAACTCAAGCAGACAAGCTCTTCCTAATGCCTCATTTAGGAGTAGTGCTGTGCACTGGGATATGTCTGCCCTCTGACTGGAATGACTTGGTTAGAAGTAGAGCAGGTTCTCATATTGAAGCACAGGCACTTTCACATCAGGCTCCCCTTTGCCTGTTGGGGCCCATCTGTCTTCAGCTATGGACTCTGCTAATTCCTACCCTTCACGTGAGGGCAACAACAAAAGGAGGAATTTCCCTAGAAAGAAGTGGTTCCATGTCCCATCTGCAATGTCACATCCAATGCACAAGTTAGAAGTTCATGTGTTACAGAAGACAGATTGAGAGGGGAGACACGACGTGTGGGAGTGTTGGTGGCTGACAAGGACGCAGGAAGGAAAAAGGGAGCAGCAACATCTGTGGATGACGTTTCTCCTTGGTTGCGAAGCTGTAAGATCTGGCGCAGCAGGGCCTTTCCTTCTTCTCTAGTCTGAAATTAATTTGTAGAAAACAGAACAATACACCTATGAATGGATGGTGTCTGGGTCAAATTCAGTATGTTAGCAGTGTAACTTTAAGTAGTTTGTCATTCTGTAAGGCTACAAGCTATAAAAGCCATTCTCAATTCTTTTTTCTTCCTCTCCTTAGAAATGTAAAGGTAAGTCACTTTTTTTGGCTTTAGTCTTTCCTCCTTTTACTCCAATTGGTGTTTTTCTTGGGTACTTTAGAGAACAGAACCATCAACCACTGAAGCTCTCTAAATATTCCAGCAAAAAGTAGATTGGGAAAACTTCGAATAAGGTAAATTCAGGTTGTAGAGAGCTCCAGGCAGCTTTGTCAAGGATAGGCAAAACACCCTGCACTCATGGTTGGTGTCTACTACTAGGCTGAAATTAAAAATCCCAAACTGCCCACTTACAGATACGTAACATCACAGAGTATGGAGTTGCACACAAAACCCAGGTACTATTACATCCTCTGCACTGTCTACACACAGAAGATGAAAACCCAGAAGTTTTAGAAGTACCACCACTACACAGTGTGTGGCAGTTTGTGACCCTTCAACTACCTCCTCATCACCAAGATTTTTAGCAGCCTTAAGACTACCATGTGAAGCTACAAATTCTTTCACTTAGCAAATACCAATGAGATACCGTTCAATTTCACCATCTACACCACATTCCATGACTTTTATCAACCACACTCAGCATGACTGACCAGGTATACACAACAACCACCATTCAGGATGTGACCTGTACGGCAGACAGCCCTCGTTCCTTCGTAAAAGATTCCTTCTACTTGGAGGGGAGCCAAGATCAAGGTCACAGATCCCTTAAGAAAGAAGCACGAAAGACTGCACAGCTACTCACATCATTGAAGGCACAGCATTTCTGAGCACATGCTGAGGCTTCATCCCAAAGCTTACATTTGAAGTAGTACTGGGCCAGGTAACGAAATGCAGTGCTAACCTCCAGGTGCTCCACTACCTCCTACAGTGAGTAAGGTAAAAAACATCATCTGTAAGTGCCTTCCAAAGTAGTTCTACACTATGTTCACTTCTCCTTTTATTCCCAAGATATCATCTTACCCCACAGGAATAGATATCCTGGATGTATTTGATGTAGCATTGAGCTGCCTGTTCAGATTCATTAAGCTGTTCATGCAACCTAGAAAAGGAGAAAAGCGGGTCACCAGAATAAAACTGCACTGTTGAAGACCTTCTTGGTCTATGAGAAAGTACCTGCTCACCCTGACCTGGACTAAAGCCAGGTCCTTTCCTTCATAATTTGCAGGACATGCAACATGTACTGCCCCTCCTGGAAAGAGATGATCCAGTTTGCATTCATGCTGACAGACAGGGAGGCAGTCAGATAGTGAGTGACTAGACAACTAGAAGCAGTGACAAGCAAAGCAGGGACCTTTGTTTATTCTGTTGCATTTTAAACATTTTAACAGACCTTTGCCATTCTACTTACTCGCTATTTCCTCCAGTGCTCCGTTTTCCCCTGCTATAGCCCACATTTTTACAGCAGTTTCACTTTTCACTTGCCCTTTTTTCCCCCTTTACTTTTACCACTTTATATTACTTTATCCCCACTAAAAAAAGCTAGTGCTGATGTGATAGTATTCACGTTAGACCTTTTCCAATGTCCCAGCCGTATACTAGAGGAAAAATAAAATCCAACTACAATTTTGTACATCATCTACCATCATGGGCTGCTTTAAAGTTGCAATACAGTAAATACAATTGCTAGCACTGCCTGCTCAAATCACCTCAGTATTCACAAGTCCCTACATTATGCTATCACTCTCTCTAGCTATCCTGATGGAAAGAAAGATAAAGCTGGACACCAAAATTTGCAGTCACTACAGCCCTAAAGATACCAATTCTTACACAGCTCCAAAAGTAATATTACCTAACAGCAATTCCACTTGTTTACATTCTGTATTTTATCATTAGGTATCAAAGTGTGGCTTGCATTTAACTCAACCCTGACAGCTCCGTGAGGGTACATACTCACTTGGCGAGTTTCACAAGGGCCATTTTCTCCACATCTCCCACTGCGTAAGCTCTCCAATAGCACTGTCAAGGAAGGAAAGTCAGTCAAGCATGCCACAGAAACTACTCCAGCTCATGACTCCAGCATGCAAGTCAGAAACAAAAAACTACAGGGTTTGTCAGCAAAAGGGGTAAGTATCTGTAGACAACCCCTTATTTATCAGCTGCTCTAGTTATACTGCAGCAGTACTTCCCCAGCTGTAACTGCCAACGAATTTAGGTAGCACTAGCTACATAATTTTGCTGCAATTTCACCCAGTGTTCTGGGAGACACCCTAAAGTCTTACGCATCCCGTTCTCACCTTTTTAGCTTCCACCAACTGATTGAGTTTCTCATAGCATTCTCCTAGAGCAACCAGCATACGAGAATCATTTGGTCTGTAAAAAAGCAATTCTTCAGGCTGTTTAATGGACTGCCAGCTGATCTCAGGCTGAAGGGAAGGTGGGGGGGATGGTCAAGGGAAAAAAAAATAATCTATACCTGGCAGTCTTGTCATCCTTTTGCATAAAACATCACTCATACTCTTGACCAATCATCCTCAATATTAAACTGACAAAGCTTTTGTTCACAGTTAACTTGCACAACTAAAAGGATTTGAAACAGTGAGACTGCACACACCACAAAGCATCAGTGTTTTTTCCCTTCCCCAATTTAGTTATTGAATGTAAATTCCTGAGCCAGTATCAACCATGTGAGAAGGAAGAACAATAAACACGTCTCCATTCTCAACTCTACCTGAGCTGGTGAGCCCGTCGGTAGTAGTAGAGACAGTAAAATGGCATTTTGAGGATTTCATAGGTTTGCCCCAAGCCATACCATGCTCTGTAGTCCCTTTTGTTCACCTCTATTGCATGCCTGTCAAAGAAAAGGAGATGAACTAGACAGGAAATCAGGATCAAAACCAAGTTCAGCAAAACACTAAGAAAAAATAGAAGATACTATTTCAGAAGCAAACACCATTTTGTGCAGTACATGAGCAGTACCTATAAGCCTGGATAGCTGCAGATGTGTTCTTCATTTCCATATACTCATGTCCCATAAGTGTCCAGGCTCCTAGATAACGAGGATTCAGTTTCAAGGCCCTCTGGAAATAGAGTGCTGCTTTTTCATGCTGGGAACGCAAACTATAATAATTTCCTAAAGTAAAAGTCATAATACAGAAATAAATTTTTAAAACCCACAACCAACCAACAAAAAAAGCCAACAATAATAGAAAGGTTAAAAATAAGGATGCAGTCTGTATTCTCTACTACCTCTTAAAAATTATAGAGTCCTATTAAAGACAACTGATTTGAACCTCAAGAGACCTAATTGCACTCTGTTCACTAGTGTTCTGGTCAATCATTTTTCAGCTGTACCAATCAATTTATGATTCCATCCCCTTGGAATGTCATGATTTAAACAATTAATTTCCTGCTCCTGACATACAATTATCTCCATTGGAGTTCAAAGACTATAAAGGGACTTTCAGGTACATGGGTCTGCTTTCTCCCCTAGTGATATTACAATAGCTTTCAGACAGAAACGTGGCAAAAGGGTACTCAGTCATTTAGTGTGCTTTTCAGGTTGCTGAATCCACATTCACCAAGTTGTGATTTTGACTGCCTTGCTGGCTGATCACTTCCACAAGTGTTTCCAAGATCCCCTCACACAGCCTACAGACAGCAAAATAAGACATAAAATAACATGTAAAAGAACTGGCTCTCACCAATTACACAGCAGGTCTCAACACGGTACTTGTCTATCTCACAGAGATTATGAGCCAGGTAGCTCAACTCAGGCTTCATGCTCTAGCGGAACAAAAGATTAAAGTGACATGATAGAGAACATTATGTTTTGAAAGAAAACCTAAGCAATTGGCAATGCATACAGTAAATCTCTTCCATGGAGCTGGGAAGCGGAAAGCCTTTATTCAGAGAGGCCAGACAGCACCAGCTGCTTTGCCAGTATTTAACATAGCTCCAGCAAACACTATCCCTACGGACAGGCCACAGGAAGAGTCCTTACCCTTACATACAGCAAGTTGGAGAAAGTGTCCATGTTTTCTATCCTGTAAGGATCTTGTTTCCTCAGCTCGTTAAAGATGGATAAAGCTTTGTCAATATCTGAAGAAAGAAGAGCATAAGGGACACCAACAACTATAAATGCCAAGTCTGCACTAGGAGGGTCATTCCTACTTACTGTCACTGACCTCTTATATTGTGGTAGGCAACTGCAATCTGAGAGATGATGTAAGTGCTTTTGGAAAATCCTGCATCAATGAGACTCTGATACTTTTGCAGAGCTTCCTCTATCAGCTGCAGCTCTGTATAAATGTGTGCAAGAAAGAACTCTTTCATCCATGTATCTGGCAAGGACAGGAACTTCAACTAGCAAGAATCAAAGAGGAGGAAGAGATGACAATCATAAGTATTCTACAAGCTACTTGTGGCAAAGAACCCATTATCTTCCCTCCCATGATTTAGTAGATGGTCCTGAGGTACAAGGCTTTCCTGCAGTCACTTTCTTAAACCCATTTGGTCAATCAGGGAAGAAATTGTCTTCAAATATGACATCACCTGGCTCTTGCTTCAGCCATTGAATTCAGAAGTTCTTTGAAAGACTGCACTTTCTTATTGTGTTTGAACATCAATACCATAACAGTAATTTCAATGAACTAAGTGAGCAGACTCAAAATTATGTAATAAAAAATGCACTTCCCATTTTCCACAAATTGGTAATACTCTCTTCCGCATGACTCTTTTAAATGTTTTTTTAAAGTACTGTTTTAAATACTTCATCAGACAAAATCTACGGAAGAATTCCAGGAGTGGACTCAAATTCCATGCAGAAAGAAAAATAATCTATTTTTGTCTTATATCTGAAGTTTGTTTCTTTGACACAATTCACCTCCTATGTGGCTTTGTACATTACCATTTCAGTTTTGAAAGTAGTGATTCTATATTTCCTTTCAAGCTATCAAAAGTACTCAATAACTGAGGAACCAGAACCAGATAAAGAAAAAATAAAAAAAGGAAGTCTCATAGGAGAATCTGCTTCATGTGACAAAGTGAAAACCCCAGTGACAACTAATTCCAAAATACATTTATGGGTGAATGATAAGAAATTAGCCCTGCTTGTATAAAGATTCTCAAGCTATAGCATGGCAAACAACTGAAGATAAAGAGTTAACAATATAATTTACAGTCGTGGATTGCCTTGCCTGACAGTGTCGCACAGAATGAAACAGTGGGCAACATCAATCTTGTGGTAACAGCAGAAACACTGGTCACTGAATCAGGCTAAACTCTTGAGATTTGTTACTACATCTTGGTATCTGCCAAGCTTTACCATCTCTTTATCTGTAATCAAGTTGCAAAGTTCCAGCCAGGCTCCCCAGTGCAAAGGCAGGACATGAGCAGCTTCAACAAACACATCAATTGCTTCTTTCACCAGGTCCAGTTTCCGCAGCACAACACCATATCTGTAAAAAAAAAGGATTAGGTTGACAAGATTAATGAAATTCTGCATATCCACACAAATATATATGAAATACATGCGGACACTTACAGATAAAGGCCAAATCCATCCAGCTCCTGTGCCTTGTGTTTCTTGCTGAGCTCAACTCTCAATTCTCGCAGAGCTTCGTTTTTCACCTGTCCTTTTTCCAGAGGTCCTACATGAAGAGAGCATCACACAGCTAGCTTTTGACAAGGAGTCTGACCACAGCAATGCAAAGTCTGTGGTATAATCAGAATTATCACTGACATGACAGCTTCCCAGTCTGTGTTTATTTTCCCCATTTTAAAGAAAATCACTTAGTCTGGTCACCCAGTTTAAAAGGAGACCGAATAGATGAAATCTCTAACCTGTAATTAAGCCAATGAATGGAAAGAGAATGAAAGAAATCATGTTACAGAACACTATTATCCAAAAAATTCAGGGGAAAGCCATAGACCTAAGATGAGTTACATGAAGCATCAACAGCAAAAACCTCATTATCCTGGCATGTGTTTCTTGACACCAGAGACTCACCCAAACTATCAACTGTCTCATCATCCTTCTTCTTTTCCCCTGACTGTGGAAAAGAAAGGAAATCCAAGATTACATTACAGTAGTATATTTGCTGCAGCACTTGCAGCAACATGTAAACAGAGTTTTCACAGACAGCACAGTTCCAAAAAGAACAGCCCTATCTTTCTGTACCCCAACACAGAATTTGGACTTCAAGGTGGACATTAGGAACATAATAAGCAAAAAAATAAGATATGCCAAGGAGGAGTAGGAGGCAGACGAGTTCAGTGCTAGGAGGCAACCTTTTTTTCTACCTTACCAGGTATCTGGAGTACATGTACAAGAAGTAAGCTTTCTGGCTCTTGCAGCCCTGTAAGAAGTAGGCAGCCCTGTCATATTCCTTGAGATCAAAGTAAGATTTGGCCAATGTGTAGGCATCCAGATCACGAGCATCCTCCTGCAGGGACACACAAGAGTTTTAAGACCCAAGAAGCTCTGATATACTTCAGGAAAATCACGTTTACAAACAGCCATGAAATTGCTCCAAAAGGTAAAAATGTAGTTTATCCATCTTTATAGATGGTTTGAGTACTATCAGAAAAGTTCCTCCACTCCCTCACATGATCTGATTCTAGAGTTCTCAAATAACATGAGATACAGACTATTCCTACAGACTGTTTAGGAACATTTAAAACAAATGGTGAGAGTCCAGAAACAAATTGTGGTAAGCTGCCAGAAGGCAAGGCTTAGTTGTTCAATTAGTATGAAGGACCATAAACAAGCAACCTGCTCAGGAATTCCATATAAAAGAATGTTAATCTGCTAACATACCAGAGAATGCTTCCTTGGTAATTATACACTGAAATGCATTTATGATATGTTACACTTCTATAATACACCAGCACAGGCGCCCACCTATAAGCTCTACTATATTCCTACAGAGGTGGGGATGGAGACACAATTTGTTTCTCTTGTGTCTCCCAACGAGCACAAGTTTAATGGCAAAACATAAATTGTATTAAAATAAATTTTAACCTTAGTAAAAAGGAATAAAGATAAAGTAGTATGCGTGTGATTTCAAATTTGGCTTACAGAGTGCCTCATTTAGGACACAGCAACAGATAATGCTTTCATCTGGGAAAGCACATTCAGCTCTGTTGCCCTGTTGAATACACTATGGAAAGGATGTTCCAGCAGTATGGCAGGTGTGGAGCTCAGTGCAGACTCCCACCCGTGGCATTTGGGAGATCGCAATCACGTATTTTCCTCCGTAGTTCAGATTAAACAGCCCACCCCCAACAGCTGCAGCGCCTCCTCCTAGAGCTCCCAGCCAACTCCCCGCAGGCAACAGCCCGGGGCCGTACCTCGGTGAGCACGGCGGGCGGCGGCAGCTCGCTCAGGGGCAGCGGCTCCAGGGCGAAGGCAAGTTCAGCAGCCCTTAGGGAAAGAGAGCATTAGAATCATTGACTCGTCAGGGCTGGAGGAGACCTGTAAAATCATCGAGCCCAACCGTCAGCCCAACGTTACCACTGTAATCCCTAAACCACATCACCTAGTGCCAAATGCAGACATCTCTTAAGCACCTCCAGGGAGTGTGACTCCACTACCTCCCTGGGAAACCTATTCCAGGGCCTGACCACCTGAACAATGAAAAAAAAAAAATCCAATATTTTACTGAATCTCCCTATCTCAACTCAAGGCCATTTCCTCATTTCCTCTGGTCCCCTCCCTGCAGGCACGGCAGAAGAGACGGGTTCCCACCTAAGTGCAACCTCCTTTCAGGGAGTTGTAGCAAATGATGAGGTACCCGCAAGCCTCCTCTTCTCGAGACTAAACAAAGCGAGCTCCGTCCCGTCCTCCCTCCCGGCACAGAACATGGTAGCCCGGGGGCCGCCGAGCTGGGCTCCGCCGAGCTGGGCCCGGCCAGCTGTGGCGGGCCCCTCTCACTCACCACTTCCCGCTATGCTGCAGCCCGCGCTCGCGGCTCCGCTCCGCCACGCTCAGCAGCTGCTTCTTGATCTCCCGCAGATCCGAGAAGTCGCCGCCGCCCGTCGCCACCATCGCCGCCGCCGCCGCCATGGCGCCAGCCCGGCCAATCACAGCCCGGCGCACTGCGCGCCCGCCCGCCGGCCCGGCCAATCAGAATCCAGCCCGCCGGCCCAGCCAATCATAGCCCCGCGCACTGCGCGCCCGCCCGCCGGTCCGGCCAATCACAGCCCCGCCCGCCGGTCCGACCAATCACAGCCCGCGCACTGCGCGCCCCCCCGGCCGGCCCGGCCAATCACAGCCCAGCGCACTGCGCTTCCCCTCGCCTATACGGAGTCGTCTCTTTGGGCGAGTGCCCAAGAACCTGACGGGAATGGGCAGGGCCGGGGACGGACCGGGACAGGAGACAGGGACAGGGAGACAGGGACAGGGACAGGGAGACAGGACAGGAGACAGGAGACAGGACAGGGAGACAGGGACAGGGAGACAGGGACAGGGAGACAGGGACAGGACCGGGACAGGGACAGGGACAGGGAGACAGGGACAGGGACCGGGGACAGGGACAGGAGACAGGGAAGGAGACAGGGACAGGGACAGGGAGACAGGGACAGGGACAGGACAGGGACATGGAGACAGGGACAGGGACCGGGGACAGGGTCAGGGAGACAGGGACAGGGACAGGAGACAGGGACAGGGGACAGGGACAGGGACGGGACAGGGAGACAGGGACAGGGACCGGGGACAGGGACAGGGAGACAGGGACAGGAAGACAGGGACAGGGAGACAGGGACAGGGACCGGGGACAGGGAGACAGGGACAGGAGACAGGGACAGGAGACAGGGACAGGGACCGGGGACAGGGACAGGGAGGACAGGGACAGGAAGGGACAGGGACAGGGAGACAGGGACAGGGACCGGGGACAGGGACAGGGAGACAGGGACAGGAAGACAGGGACAGGGAGACAGGGACAGGGACCGGGGACAGGGACAGGGAGGACAGGGACAGGGAGACAGGGACAGGGACAGGGACAGGGGACAGGGACATGGAGACAGGGACAGGGACCGGGGACAGGGACAGGGAGACAGGGACAGGGACAGGAGAGACAGGGACAGGGGACAGGGACAGGGACCGGGGACAGGGAGACAGGGACAGGGACGGAGGACAGGGACAGGGAGACAGGGACAGGGACCGGGGACAGGGAAGGGGACAGGGACAGGGACAGGGAGACAGGGACAGGGACCGGGGACAGGGACAGGGAGACAGGGACAGGGACATGGAGACAGGGACAGGGACCAGGGACAGGGACCGGGACAGGGACTGGGACCGGGGACAGGGACAGGGACAGGGACAGGGACAGGGACCGGGGACAGGGACAGGGACAGGGACAAGTACAGGGACAGGGAGACAGGGACAGGGAGACAGGGAAAGGGGAAAGAGACTGAGTCTCTATGACCCTGGAGGACCCAGAAGTTCACTGTCATTGGATTTTTTTTTTCATTGTTCAGGTGGTCAGGCCCTGGAATAGGTTTCCCAGGGAGGTGGTGGAGTCACAATCCCTGGAGGTGCTTAAGAGGTGTCTGCATTTTCTGGAAGCTGAGTAACTAACCAGTGCATTTTAAGTAGAAACATTCCCAGTGAAGGTCATCGGAGGACTCATGAAACAGCGTTAGAAAGTGAAAATCTCTGCTTCACAAGCGTGGAGGCACCTCCTCTCCCTCCCTCCCACCCACTGCCACTTCCCGGGGAGATCCCCTGGCCCCTGACAGTTCATGGCCTCTGCACTGATCAGCAGCTCCAGAAGGGCAATCACGATGATTTCCTTTAACTCAAGGCCCTTCAGCCCTACAGAAATAATTCAACTATCTTACTTTTCCCTCTCGGTTTCCACTCCCTGTCTCTTTACCATGTCCAAAGACAAACACGTTTTGCACAGCTCTGGGATGTACAGGTCCAAATTTTACAGCATTCCAGAAGGATCCGAGCACCAGAGCTGAGAGCAGATGCTGTGGGAGTGTCATCTGTGCCACTGAACTCAGTCCAACGCACTCAGTGGAGTTTATTTTAATAATACAAATTATTACCACAACACACACAAAGGCTGGTGTTTAACCCTGAGCACGAGCCAGTGCCTGAGGAAACCTGTCACAACACCTTGCACGGCCTCCCCACTGTAACAACTGCTCAGCACTGACTTCTGAACCAGGCTGCTGAGGCCAAGTCACTTAAAAACCATGCAGGAGTCCTTTTAATAGAAGGGTCTGCTGGCAGAGTGGTTTTCTGCATTCTCTCAGAACAGTACCTGGAGATTAAGTCCTGTTAAAACCCTCTCATTTTCATTATGCTCATTTCTTCCAATTTCGCTTCAGGCTCCCATAACTGAATTATTTCCCAAGAGATGCAGTGTCAGATATTTTATTTAGCTCATCTCCTTCAACCAGGGAGATTTGTGCTCACATCTCAAATATATAGATATATTTATCAGCAGAACTTCAACTCCCTGAGGGCCAAATACCTACAGCTATTAGAGCACAGCTCTGACACTCTCTACATTCAGTATTTTCCCAGTACATCTAACCTTTAAACTTCCACACTATTGAGAACACTTAAGAGACCTCCAGATACTCGAGCACACATGCTGAATTCAAAATTTCCTTCCCCATTTATTCACTGCTTAGAGACAGGAGCAAGCAAACAGTAATGTACTGTCTAATGAGAAGCAAGGTCACTCTGGGCTTTCTGAAGGATCCAAAAAACCCCAAACATCAAAGATGATGCAGCTGTCTCACCGAGACAGCTACTTCAGGATCTGCTTAAATAAAGCCATACTGCAACAGAGGGGAAGCTCCAGAAACACTTTTAGGACAGCTTTCCCCGCAGTTCCTCTCCAGGTCTGATGCCCAATTCTTGATGCAAATTCTTTCTCCACTTTCATTTCACAACTCATTCACAGAGTTTTACCCCAGTTCTCTCTCCTTATCAGGAAGTTCCTTAATAAACGGGGGCAATGCAGGCTCCTGTCGAGATCGTGTTAGGAGGGATCATTCCATGAGCAGGGCTAGAATACACTGATCACACTGTACCATGGAATCGGGGAATGGTTTGGGTTGGCAGGGCTCTCAGAGCCCAGCCAGTGCCACCCTGCCATGGCGGGGACCCCTCCCGCTGCCCAGAGACCAGCCCCGGGCGCGCCGCAGCCGTGCGGTCTGATTGGCCGGTTGTGGAGGGAGCGCGCTGGAGCCGTGCAGTCTGATTGGCCGGTTGTGGAGGGCGCGCTGGAGCCGTGCAGTCTGATTGGCCGGTTGTGGAGGGCGCGCTGGAGCCGTGCAGTCTGATTGGCCGGCTGTGGCGGGCGCGCGCTCTGCGCGGCGGCCCCGCTGCGGCCGTGAGGGAGCGGCAGGCTCGGCGCGCGGCGGCAGCAGCGTCCCGCGTTGTTCCTGTGGTTCGTGGCTGACAGGGGAGGTACTGTTTCCGTGCCACCCTGTCTTCAGGTTCTAGTCTTCAAGATCAGTTGGTTGTTTCCTAAGATGGTATTTCAGTTTGCCTTTGTATTGATAACACCTCCTCATTTAGTATAATTTCAAAATTTTTGCTCGCATACTGCTACTTCCTATGCTAAAAATCATAATGTGAAAACGTTAAGTAGAGTCAACGGGTGTTTGATTCTAACAGTACAGAAATTGAAGTACTTGTTTTGGAATGGTTTTGCTCCACAACTTTTTAAGCTTTTCTGGAAAAGTAACAATATACCTGTGTGCTCGTCCTAGGGTCAGAATGTTAACTTTAATTATCATTTTAAAACAGAAGTGAAGAAAGAATAGTGTGAAATTTCATTTTGTATGTCATTTGCAAGTTACACTTATTGATTTTTTCTTCTTCTGATGGTAATTTCAATAAGTATTCTGTACCATGAAAGTGTCATTCATAATCACTTTTATTGCAGAAACTACTTGAACCAGAGGACCCAATGTTTGAACTGGCAGCAAGTTCACTGGTGCTGAATGGAGTGTCCCTGCTGAACATGGTGTCATTCTACTTGATTTGTTATTATTGTAAGAAAATATGTTTGGTTTTTTGGTGAGCTGTGTATGTCACTAATTTTTATACTGACTCCAGTACAGAGTCTAAGGCTACCACTGGCCTTCACTTTATTAATGACTACTATGAAAATTTCAAGGTTGTGTTGATCTGGAACCATCTCATCTGGAGCCACCTGCTGAAACTAAGGTTGTTCTACAAAGGTTTACGCAGATAGGAAATGCCCAGTTTGTTTTTAAAGTGGGAAATTATGAGTTATTTATAGTCTTCCACAGCCTTTCAAATATACAAAGCAAATTAGACCATTATTTGAAGTATAATTTTAGTGTTACGTGGGTTTTTTCCTCTCTTAATTTTATCCAAATGTGTTGCAAGTTCAGTTGTAGCTTTGCCAGAAAATACTTATATTACTCTGCCAGCCCATATATCCAAAATGTAAATAAAAACTTCTTTGTTAATGTTGTTACTGCACAGATGGGTCTAGTCAATACAATGCCTGACTCATATACCTCATTCTCTCTCTCTTTGCCCCATCCCAAAACACATGTGAAAAGAGCCTCAGAATTTTTTTTCTGATGATAAAGTTTTGTTGTACTTATCATCTCTTTTGTTTTCTCCATATGTAGGTATCAGCTGTTAGTGTTCTATGCTCCTATGCATGGTATTTGATAATTGTTTGATAATTACATTGGTCCATTAGTTGGACTCACTGATCTTAGAACTCTTACCCAACCTAAATGATTCTGTAATTCTCTGCTAGTTTTAATTTGAGGATGTTCGGTTTTTACACGAATGCAAAGAGTGATACGTAAAGGAATTCGTGTGTAAGGTCTATGCGTCATTTTTTTAAGGTTTGTTTATCTTCAGTTTTCGGTCCATTGGGTATCATGTGCTGTTTTCCCGATGGAAACTGTGACAAAATGTTTGAAGTGAGATTTCAATACGAAATGTGGAACCTGCTGCAAAAATACACTAAGTGCTACTTTTTGCTGAAACGTAGGCAAAGTACCCTTTGTGTCGTATTCCTGGTGTGTGAGCCCTGGGCAGCTGTGATACAGCTGTTCATATGCCTGCTCTTCTCGAAGAACAGCGTTTATAACAGCTGTGACATACTGAGTTGTTCAGTAAAAAACTTCTTTAGTTCTTGGTACCTAACCAGACGGAGTGGAGTGCCCGGAGCAGTTCATCAGCCGCCGGAATCGGTGCCTGTGGTGGTTGCAGCTGCTCAGCAGGAGATGGCGCTTGGCGCTCTCGGAAAGCAAGGAGAGGGTGAGTTGGCGAGTTCAGTAATTCAATTGCTTAAGACTTGCTTCATAATAAGAATTTGTAATTCTTCCTGTCATTCCATTCTGTAATAGATGGGTCTGAAGTGACAGCCGAGGCTGGCTTTTAGAGCCAGGAGACTAATTAAATCCTCTGTGCGTGAAAATAGATAGTATCTTGGGGAAATAGAGATTAACTGAGCAGTATTAACTGGGTGCTCTAGGAAGAGGGAAACTTGTGCCCCATGTTATTGCACAGCTACCTGGATGAGATTGTCTCTAGCCCCTCAGAGAAATGTGTTGACAAAAACAAGGAAGGTCGGGGACGGAAGGGTGGGAATTGTGTCCATCGTACCAATGGGTTGTGTATGTGCTTTAAAAGGAATTTTTTTTCAAAGTTGAGATCTTCAAATGTACAGCTGATACTCAATGAAATCCTATGTGAGTGGTCTTTACCAAGTGAAGTGTCCTGCCAATACAGTTACTTTCACCTGCTGACAGTTAGAGAATTGAACTTCTTTATTATGATGCTGTAAAACTGTGATTTTTAACTTTTTAAAAGATAAGGTGTGATTACAGTTGCCTGCATAATTTTACACTGAAAAGTCTGATGTGGTTAGAACTTATTTTCTACTATTAGTTGTATTCTCCATTTAGCATATTTAACATAATTCCCTCTTTTGCTTTTTGTAGTCTGCTGGGGACATCATTAATGTGAAAACTTGGTGACCATGTGACCCTAAAGTATAAGGGAAACCATTTATACTTGATTTAAATTGAGATGAAAGAATAAATTTTCTCCAAGTGGGATAATTTCAAAGGGTAGTACACCCGAATTCCAGGAAATCTGCCTATGACTCAATTAATACAACATTATGACATCAGAATAGGCTATTGTGTAGTCAGTAATGTTGTTTCCCCCTCTCCCCCCTCCTTGTTCAGATCTCAGTTGTTTTCCTTGGAGGTTAATTGAGATGAAGTGACATAAAATGCCTCTGAGCACTGTGGACTAATGCAGCAAAAGTGTTTATTGTGCCTGAATCATTTCTCCATATCTGAAAAATTCATTGACTCATGCCATGTTTTTTCTAGTTTTGAGAGATTTGATTTAATTGCAGCGTTTGATGAGCTTGGAAGTGATGCCTTCTGACTTAAGGCATCAGAAGTACTAGCATTTAGGTATGCATACCTAGCCCATATGTTCTGAGAAAACCAGTATACACCATTTGCTTAGCATATTTCCCAGTAAGACCTCTGGATATCACAGTGAGATTGTAAAGAATCATGCAGGTACATAATGTGCTGTTATTCAAGAACCTTCTTATTGTTGCTAAAATGCAGTTCCCTATTTAATGGAGCATGGACTTGCTCCCTTTTCAGGAGACCAAGAAATTTGTTTTAACCAGTTGTCAAAATTATGGTTAGGATGAATGTTAGGAACTAAGATTTTTTTTATTTTATTTTATTGGTTTGCATTAGTGTGCTGCTTTGCATCCTTTAAGTCATGGAGGAGATGATACAAGGAGTAGTGATCATTTTGCTGAGCAGCCTAGGCAGTGCTAAGGTCCTGCAGCCTGTTGCTCCTCTGGCACTGCTGTCTGTCACAAGTGTGTGGTGTGTGCTGAAAAGGTTAGTCCTACACCTATCATCCTCCCCTCAGTGGTAATGACTTTGTATGTAGGCAGTAATGAAAAACTAATTTGGTTTCAAATCCATTGCTGTTTTTTTCTGGAGTCACTGAAGTCAAATGAATTTAGGAAGGCCCAACTGGTCTGGGCTTTCTGAAAGAATTTGGGAACTGCCCCTTTTGTTATTGCTGGAAGCTTATGCTGGAATAAATAAAAGTTATTGATGTGCAATGTTGCTTTTTTTTCCTACCCTCCCTCTAGGAGGGAAGTAAATAGTGCCCTGGTAGGAAAAAAAACATAAAAAAGCTGCTGGTAATTTCTTTATGTGTGAGCTTTGTTACTGAGCAAGTCAGAAGAGACTTCTAATGTCAGGAAACTTAGAAATTCTTTCTGCAAATCCTTATCTTTATTTGGTCTGTCCAGGCACTTTTGCCCCCCTTTTCATTATACTTACTCTCCATTTGAGGAAAGAAGATGTTTTTAAACAGCAATATTACTGTTTTACGGCAATATTATTTTATACAGTATTCACCTTGCAAAATAACTAAATGCCTGGCACTCATAGCTCCTCCTGATTTTAAGAGGGAACTTATGGTTGCTCAGTGCAACACAAAATCAGAATGCTTGGTAGCATTTCCATTACACATCAGAGTTTCAGAGAAGATATATTTAATAGGAAGCATGTCATCATCAACTTGATCTTTTCAAATAAAACACGTTTCTTAAATGTTCTTTTGAAACTTAGTGTTTAATATTTTCTTCATACTGCATCTATGAAAAAGCAATTATTCAAATACCTGCTACAAACTCAGTGAATCTCCAGAAAAAATGTTCTGTCTCTTTTCTGCATAACCGTTCCTGTGAGGCAGGTGAAGGCATAGGGCAAAGTAGAGCTGTATGTACTGGAGAACAAAAACATAACAGAGGTGGATAGTTGTCAAAAGGGTGTGGCTAACATCTTCACGAATATGTTGGTACTCTGGATACCTTTGTAGAATTTACCTTGAAAAAGAGCTTGTCTTGGCAGCTGTGGACATCTTATGAAAGTTGATGAGTATCATCATCACTGCTCAAGAGCAGAAATCCTAAATAATGTCTGAGGAAGATGACAAAGTGAAGAGAGTCACCTAGGTTTGGCTTGGATTTGATTTTGCCTTTTTTTTTTGTTTGTTTGTTTTCTTTGAGGGGTTTTTTAATAGTCAGAGTAAGTAGAAGTTCAGCAGTAAACTGAGTAAATGAAGGGGAGTTGAAGAGTTTATGAAACAGAACTCTTGGGTTTTGTGTTGTCCTTTACTCCTACAGGAAAAACTAGTATGTGATAGGAAGAAACTTGTACAAAACATGGTACTTTAGAAGGTTTTTTGGACTACTACAAACACCTTCTTCATTTGTGAAGTATTTCTGGTTCATCGTCTTTGTGGCCCTTTGTGGGACTCTGCAGGTCTGTGTCTCTCCTGTACTGGGGAGACTGGACACAGCACTCCAGGTGTAGCTTCACCAGTGCTGAGTAGAGGGGCAGGACCACCTCCCTCGACCTGCTGACAATACTCTTGGTAATGCATCCCACTCCATCTGCATCAAGGGCACGCTCCTGGCTTGTGTGCAGCCTGGTGCCTCCAGAATCAAGGTCCTTTCCTGCAAAGCAGCTTCCTAGCTGGGTGGCCCCCAGCATAAAAGGTGTATGTATTAAGAAAGTAATTTGCGTTCTGCTTCGCAGGTCTGTTGTCAGAATGAAGTTTAAAATGGTTTTTAGCAGGTTATTTTCTACTGTTGTGGTGATAAATTTTAATAAACTTTTCAATATAGTTGTGATGACTCCTGGAATTTCACCAGTTCTTTTGGAACATAATGATTTGCATTCCTTGCTCAAGTGAAGAATTTATGAGGATATCATGAGTATCCAAGTAAACAGCAGTGCTAGATTACAAGGTTTTTGCAACCTGTGCTAATTAGATTAAAATTGCTTGCTTGTCAACTGAGGTGTACTGATTTGGATGGAAGATAAAGTAGTGCGCATGTGGACTTCTGCCATGTTGATGAGTTGCTGCAAAAGTGTTTTCTGTTGTCACTGAATCTGATACAAATGCAAAATTTATTTCCTTGGTGTATCAGTGTATCATACTAGACATCCTGAGGAAAATTACATTAAGTATTTTAAAAGTATGTTCTGCACATAATTGACTTTATTTTCTTTATTTGAGAGTGATGCTGTTCTGAAACAGAATTTAGTATAACTACATTATCTAGTGCTAGCTGCATTATGATGGATTAGAAAGTCCAAAAAACCCAATAGTCACTTCAGTGACAGCTTGCTTCCTATGAATTTTCCACAGGTCAACAGAAGTTCAGGTAATAAGGACTTCCAGTCTAACTCTGACACTGATATGTTCAGTGCTACCTCTAGCCATTGAAGTATTTCTTTTCTGTAATTCATGCTTTTAAACTATTTCTCAGAGAGTTTCATGAATTTTGTCTAAATGCCCAGGTGGTTAAAGTATTTTTAACATGTGTATGGATTATGTCTTTTCTTCTCCCTTTTAAGAGCAGGAAATATAAAATCCCCACAAAGCCCACTAGATTTCATCTCCATAATGGAGATGCAGTATATGGGAATTTGTAGAGGTGTTTTGATAAAAATAGATGATGTTTTTATCACCATGAAAAGTTAGGATGAATCCCAGTAACCCTAAGTGTATGTCAAAATACAACATTACAGCAATTCCTAGTAACTGCCTTGGTTCAGGAAAGAAAAATCATGTAGGTTTGTTCCCAGTGGCACATGATTTACTGCTTATCCTCATTCTGTGTTGACATGATCTGGAATAACTTTTATGGTTCTTGAGACCATCTCTTCCAAGGTGACATAGTGTCATTTGGTCAGATGATAGAAATCATTAAGTTAATAGTGATTTACACTACTACAGCATCCTCTCTGAAAGACACCCCAACATCTGCTGAAGGAAGGCAGCTGAACATACATTCTCCTCTCATCTGTTATCACTAAAAGCAAAGAAGGTTAGCTTAAATCACCATAGTGTTTCAGTGAGCTAGAAATGTATAGCCATTTGAATGATACTCATGTTTTAAAATTGCTCAATATTTGTCTGAAGTCATCTTCCCACACTGCTGTTGCACTGTTAAAGGGAGATGAGTAAGAAGATTCTGTATTCAATGGCAAAGTGGAGGCTTTTCATGCTTACTGAATCAATGCTTTCTGCCTAACTGAAAACTGAACCTAAATCAAGTGCCTGTGTTGCTGCTTAGTAAATTGAATATCTTCTAGTAGTTTCACTTTAGAAAATGTTGGTGTCCTGTCCTCTATCAATCTCTTGGCCACTCTAAAGAAGCAAACTACAAGAGGTATGTTGGTACCTAGCTCATATGATTAATTCAGTTCTACACGCATATCAAATCATATATGGAGTTTTCAAAGCACAGGTACAATAAGCAGGGATGACTGGACTGAATCCAACCAGTTTATAAATGGGGAAGTCAACACTGGTAGCATGTCACAAGACTGTAAGCACAAGATTTATTCAAGGAATATTTAATTAAACTGGAAGGTAATGGAAGATACAGTGTATAGCTCTTCCATTACAGAAAATACTAAATTTCTTAGATGATTTATTACTGGGGAGAAATAATGGCTTCATGTTTTTTCCAAGACACAGAATGAAAGTGATAGGACATTTTAAAGCTACACAGATTGCATTGATATAAACTTAAGAATTTTTGCTAAGCTGAGTACTGTCCTTCTGTAGATCTATTTGTTTCTGATCTTGTTAGATAAAACATTTTGGGGGAAAGATTTGACTTTGTTTTGCAAAATCTGCTCTACCATGCAGAAAATTTGTAGTGTAGCTGCTGTATGCTGCCTTTAAATACAAAATTCTACAAGTAAAAATAACTTCCTGGTTAGGGGACCAAGACACCAAGACAGTGTAAGTGCAGAATGGGAAGTGGTTTCAATTTTTGTCATGAGAAGTGTATGATGCAACATATAATGTTGTCATGTCAAATCTCATACCAGTTGAAGGAGTTCTCAGTTAAGTATTTTACATTTGCTGGTTTCAATTTGTATGTGTAATCTCCACAGAGGTGTTAAATACAGAGTAAAAACTGTCGGTCTGGTATTACTGACAGGCTCTTGAGTAATGAAGCCTGGCACTGAAATGGCAAAAAGAGGTGAATTTGCTGTCTCCAGTATGGGGGCTGCTGAGTTTTACAGGATGGAGCAGCTGTATGTAAAGATGCTTCTCAGCCACTCATAAGGTAACCGTGAAAATAATATTATTAATACATGTTGGAAAACCAGTGAGGTTTTAATAGAGTAAATGTGCTTCTCCAGCCTGTGGGCTGCCAGTCCCATTTGAAAAGGCATCTACATTAATCTGACATCTTGTTTAGCACTGATAACACTAGAGAGTCCAATTAAAATATTTCAAGAAGACATCCCCATACAAGACTACGCAAGATGACACTGATTGTCCACTAATGTGTATTGAATTTTAGCTAAATACAGCCCCGGGTGCTGTGCTGGAAAGCAGGAAAGCTTGCTATTCAAGCTCTTAATTCCTTTTATATTGATTTGGCTGATAATGATATAACCTTCTACTCTAATTAACTGACATCTGCATTAGGCTGAAAAAGAGCCCCCTGCTTGAAGCTGTCCATTTGTTTGTGTTATGAAATGTGTCCTGTTATATTTTGCCCAGATTAGGTCAGTCTGTTCAAAATAGACCATCTAAAGGATTGACTTACCTTTTAAATACCTTGTAAAGCAAGTTTATCTTTTTGCTGTCTCCATTTCTGCCTGTTTTTCCAGGGCTTGTGTTGCTGGGAAGCCTGTCCAGAGATGGTTCACTGACTGGGTGCTTTTTCTAAACCATCCTTCCCCATGGACTATTAGCTCCTTTGTCTGATTTGAGGCTGCCAAGAAAGGTGTAAATTGAGATAAAGATGGGCTATGAAGACCTGAGGATAATGGGTCATTTTGTATGGTTTAGGTTATGAAACCATTGAGATGTAAGGGACTTAAGCTAAACACATTGCTAGATTGGAATAGGCAGTCTGCTTATGAAACCATGCTGCCAAAATTACAAACCACCAGTTCTCAGTTTGGGAAATTTTTATATCAACATATGGAAAAGATAAAATATGTGGTTTTTTACATCACTTAGTAAGTTAAAGAAGTTTAGTTTGCAGAAGTTCATCATGAGCAGCTGTTCGGGTTCATTATGTGGGCTGTTGCCACATAAGTGTTTGCCCATTTCTCTTTAGCAAAAGGTTGGGAGTCTCAGGGAAAATTATGTGAAATCAGGATTCTCTCACATTTTCACCTTTGTAGAAGCTTCAAAGCCAGTGACAGGTGCTGCAGGAAGCTGCTTTCTCTTGCTGTGGGGACTGGAGCATCTCTCATATGACATCTGAAGAAGAAAAATTGAAACAGGGCATTAGACTCAGTCTTGGAAATACCTTAACGTAGGCAACTAGAATCTGAATTGACAAGTTCATACCTGAAAATCTGAATTAAATACAGACTTGGGTGGATACCTGAGCAATACTATGCTATCATGAGTAATAGCAGGAGTCCTGGTGACATCTGCTAACTGAGATCTGTCAAAACCAAATGAAAAACAGACTAGTAAATCGATCAACTCATCATCTTTTCCATTTCATTACCATTTTATTGTGCACGATTTACCAGATGGAAGATAAAACTCAGTGATGCTTGAGAAGAGAGGCCAACCTTGAGCTCTTAGTGTTGGCATTTCAACCCTGTGGAGGGACTATTTTGTCCTATATTGTATGACTAAAACAGCTCAGATATTACTCCAAATATTTCAGTAAATTGCTTCATGACAAATCATAATCTTCTTGTGACACCACTGCAGCTCCCAGTTAGGAGTAGAATAGCAATTGGTTGTATAATGTATTTGTGGAACTGGATTTCTTGTGCATTAAAATTTTTAAACAAGAATGGATTGAATCATGAAAAAAAGATGGGAAATAGCTGATTTCTGCTAGAACTATCATAACAGGTGCATATTCTCTGATTTGGAATGATGGATTCGAAATCCAAAGAGCTTGTGGCTGGAAGAATTAGCTGATAATCTTACATTTCTACAGAAAGACTGAGCAATTCCTGTTTTGTAGCCCTGAAAACGTAATGGAGCCCTGGGGATCATTGACAAAACAAGCTTCTTAGAGCCACTAGCACTTAGCAAAATTGACTTCAGTTAATCAAAAGATTCTTTAGGGAGAGGAGAAAAAAAAAAAAAAAAGAAAAGAAAAAAGGAAGAAGCTGATGGTTTGGAAAGCTGGAGAACAAGTAACTGTGCAGATGATTAAAGAAATTTCAGTTTCTTGCAGTGAAGCTCAATGACTTATAATATCAGTATCTAATGGGCAAACTTATATTGGAGATAAAGTATTTTAAGTATGTTTATTTTATTATTTAAGGTAAAGTAATTTAAGTATTAGACTGGTGGGGAAAAAAGGTTAAAGGGAGGAGAGTATAGTGGTACTTTGCTCAGCCTGTGTACACATAGAGCCATTGACCAGGATTTTCTAGCTGCATCCATCCATCCAATTTCTTACCCACCAATTTGTTTACCCTTCAAACCTCTAGCTCTTCAATTTGGAGATAAGGATGTCATGTGATTTACTAATCAATTTTGATTCAGCCATATTATCAGTAGGCAATTTCTCAGTCTTTTTATAGTTATTTCTGTATATAAATCTTCTCTCATGTTCCCAGGCTCAATAGCAATTCTTCTTGCAAAGTGCTTCTAAAGGGTCCAGTCCATACCTCTCAGTTCTTCAGTCTCATGGTGTGAACTCTGTGATTCTGGCATATAGTAAACCAAAGGCAAAGATGATCTTCTCTGCATCAGGATAAGTGATTTGAGTGTTACTTAATAAATTTTGTCATCTGATGGGGGGAGGGACAGCTGACTCACATGCCTTACAGGAAAACAGGTGGGACCAATGGGAAGAAAGATGAGCCAAAAATCACACAATTATTTTGTGCTAGCTTAATATCTGCTTGTTCTGCCCAAAGGTAAGGACGTAGTTATCACAGCCATTTATCAGGTATGCCATTTTAGTATAAACTTGTTTAAAAAAGGGTAGAGCCCCTTTGTCATCTTAATTAGACAGTAACCCATTGATTCCAAGTGGGCCTTCATTTTCTAATTATTTAGTACATAATGTCATTAAACATCTTGGAATGGACAGAATTGCTCTAAAAGCTTTAGTTCCAGAGTTCTAATATTAGGTTTTTGGCATTCATCCCTGTGTGTGAAAAGCAGTCCGTTTGTTTACCAGGAATTTAAATTCCCATTACTGAGGGAATTAGCAGTGAGCTATTAGTCTGATTCAAGCACTTAACAATTGCTGATCATCTCCTCCTAGCTTGGGGATAATGGAGGTGATCAGCTGTAATGGAAAGTATGTGGGGCTATTTTCATGAAGGCACTTGGAGAAAGTGCAGCATCCCCTGACCTCTGCTAACCCTGGGGTTTGCAAGATACCCAAACACCAAGTCACTTCCTGGAGGAGAGCTAATCACCTATCAGAAGAGTTTCCATTAGAGACTAACCAAGCTCTGCTTCAACCGACCCTGCCCCAAATGAAAAAAGGTTCAGCCACAAAGTCCCTGGGGTAGGTAGAAGTGATTATCCTCTGATTGTATTTACCAGGATCTGTTTCAGTGGGGAAAGCAACTGTGGAATAGCTGTGGGTTGTGATTCCATAGAAGTGCTGAACAATCCTGTGGAGCTCAGCAGTGCTGATTGGTTTCCTCTTTGTCCACTGCTGTCCCCAAAAGCTTTGTCTTGTTCATGGACACCTCAAAGATTACTTTGACAATTCTCCTTTTTATTCTTGTATAAAGTTGCCTACCATTTTCGCAAATAGAGTGACATGATTTTTAGGATGCATTGAAAAAGATACTTTCATTTTTATAGATGCTGAACCTGTAGCCCTTTCCTATCAACTGAAAGTAACCTTTTATTGCCAACTGATTTTGAGAGGTGTGCCAGGAATCTGAAGCCAACAGTGCTTTAGCCTTCCGTCATCTGCAATAACATTTTGTTCCTCCTTCTGAAAGGAAAACTGCAGCCACTTGATTCTTACTAAAACATAGGCATTTCTTGGAGGCAGTGGGAATGATTAGAATGAGGCAAGGACACTAATTTTGGACTTGCAAAATCAAGGTTTATCTCTAGCATCATTATATGTCCTCAGCCAAGAAATGTGAATTGCTTCTCCCACTTGTCACAAGAAACCGCTTACCTAACAGTTGCCTGAGCTCACTGCTGGAGGACTATATGAATGCCCTTTGCAAATGCTACATTAGATCATGTTAAGAGATCTAAGGCTCTATCAGATTCTAGAAGCCACATCTGAAGTACCTGACAGTGAGTGATATATGTAAAAGTTCTCAAGATTGCTTTATAAGAGATTCTAACTCTGTTCTTTACATTTCTGTTCCATAATGCCTCCATCAGTGGAGACAAGGAGTGTAGCTTCTATGAAATACAAAGGAAGGCAGGAGACTTCTAGAGTTGCAAGATAAATTTTATTAGTCAGACCTCCCATTATTATACTCTTTAAAAAATAATCTACATTACAGAAATTAGAAGCTTCCCTCCTCATATATGCTTGCTGAATGCTCATTGTTAAGACTGTCTGGATAGAGAATTTTTATTGGATTATTTTTGTGTTTTGTGGATTATCTTTTGTGAGACCACAGGTGCTCACAGGATGTTGTTTTTCACTTTCCAGGAGCAGAAACTGAGGGGGGGGGGGGTGTTAATCGCCCTGTAGTATGGTTAGTAAGTAGTTCTGAATGGGTTTAGAAAATGTGCCAGTCTTGGAATATTGTCAGTGCTGACAAACTGAATTGATAGTGATATTGGCATGGAGAGTTCTAGTAGCAGTTAAGTTGTGCATGCATATATGCTGTGTAGTTGAAAAGCTGTGATATTTGGAAATCAGGAGTGAAAATGGGTTTGTACTCACAACAGTGTGAGTACCTGTGAATGAAGATGTAGTTAGTAGTGAATTTTGCTTGCAGTTATTGATGAACAAGCTAAGAGGCAGTTGTGTATATAAAGGTGCATGAAAAAGGGACTTAGGACACTTGAAAAAAATCCAACAAATAGATGTGTTTTGCTTCAATTTCAGTCTAGAGCATGATTTGTCCAAGTGTCAAGCATTTTCCTGTACAATCCAGGATATGACAGAAGACTGCAATTGCAATCAATAACCTTCTTAGTAGGGATTTAGTGCCCTAAACATGAACAAGAAAAGACCCTTTTCCCATATCAATCTGTCTTACAGCACTAAATTTGGGAAAGAGGAAATATCACAGTGCAGATGAGTAGAAGATCAATGCAGTATACTGTGTACCAGTGTGCATAGTACAGATCACTCAGAATCACTCCATTATTCTCACAAATATACTATCTCTTCTGTGGAATAGTGGAAAGAATAATGTTTTCTTCTTTCCTGTCACTCTCCATTAACTTCCAGAGATGATAGATGCTATTACATTACAGTCAAGAGTCTTGACACATTTCTAAGTCCCACCATATAGAGGATGGTCTAATGTAGCTATTATATTGGGGTTACACAGACTCTGGTTTTATTAATTAATGGTAGCAAACGTGGAAACAGTGTTGTCTCTTATTCCAAATAGCCATATTTCAGTAGGTAATGAAAAATACCAATATTAGTACCCCCATTTATTAAGAAGACATGTTCATTCCTACTGCATGTATTATTATACTTTGCTTCTCTGTGACAGAAGAGATGCTGCTGTTGCATGCATGATTTCCTTGCTTTACCTGCCTAGGAAATAAACAGAAGTCTGGAATTGAAAATGGAAATATTACCACTGCAGAAGGATAATTACTTTGATACACACAACAATGTAAGATTCTCTAATAAGGTGCCTGACAGTGACTGGGAACCACAGGATATTACCTAGCTGGTGCTTTCCTGGCAAGAGATAAAACACAGAATAAAAAGAAATACTCAGCTACTCTGCGTCTCTTCAGGATTGTAGTTTGGTCTAGGTGTGTATAGTGTTCAGGTCTGTTGCCTCTCAGGATGAGCAATGGGCTCTATATGCGTTCATGGAGGAGCTGTTTTGAGCTGAGTTTCTGGCTATTTGAAAATGTAGGCTGGCTGGTGAGGCAACTCTTGCACACAATTGATTGCAAACTGTTAACCTATGCTCGGAAATCAATATTCACTTAACACCACATTTTAACAGACAAACGCAGTACAAACTAACAGCAGTTACACAGCACACACACTTACATTCAGAATAAACAGGTCATGAAATAGTGCTTGGCAGAGGAGGAAGATGGGGTAGGTGGCTGGAAGGGGACAGTGATAACTTGAACATGTGGACGGATACAAGATTTTTGCAACAGAATGTCCCAGGTTTGTGGTAAATGCAACTTCAATGAGCCAAAAGGATTCTCTAAGGGTTATGGAGAAGGTTTGTCCTGAGTCCAGGCAGGACCACTTTTTATTAGATAAGCCTAAATCTACTGAAGTTGAGCACCATTCAACTTGAACAACAAAACCCAAGTATGTTGCTAGCTAATGGATTATGTATATGTTGAAGGGACAAAACAGAATGGAGCATAAACTCTAGCATAGTGTTCTTGATCTGGACTGGTGTTTTTCATATATTTAAAAGAATGGATTTGAAAAGGGAAGTGAAAATAATCGAGAGATGGTGTTTACCAGGGACTACATATGTATGTTTATTGAGCTTTACTTGCAACCCATCCTGAAGCCCAGATTTCCAGTCTTTAGGGTGATATACTCTACTCTATACCTTCATAGGCTTGAGAAGTCAAGACCAACAAAACTCATTAAGTGCAACAAGTCAAGTGCAAGGTTCCACACCTGGTTTGGGACAACCTTCAATATCAGTACAGAGTGAGGGAGTGAATGGATTGAGAGCAGCCCTGCAGGAAAAGACTTGGATACATGGCTAGGTGGAAAACTAGACATGAGTCAGCAAAATGCACTTGCAGCCCAGAAAGCCATCCGGCAGCCTGGGCAACACAGAAAGAAGCATGGCCAGCAGGCTGAGAGGCAATTCTTCCCCTCTACCCCTCCCCACCTCCCCACTCGGGTTCAGCGTTCAACTCTGCGGTGCCCAGTACATGACAGACATGGATCTGTTCAAGCAGGTTCGGACGAGGCCATGAAAATTATGAGTGGGCTGGAACTCCTCTCCTGTGACGAAAGGCTGAGACAGTTGATGTGCTTTGGCCTGGAGAAGAGAATCTGTGCAGACCTTGTTGTGGCTTTTCAATACATCGGGGGGGATGATAAGAACAGAGAGAGACTTTCTACCAGGGTCTCTAAGGACAGGATATGGAACAACGGTTTTAAACTGACAGAGGGTATGTTTAGATTGAATAATGGGAAAAAATTATTCCCTGTGAGGATGGTGAGGCATTGGCATAGATTGTCCAGAGAAGCTGTGCTTGCTCCATCCCTTCAAGTGTTCGAGGTCAGGTTGAATGGGGTTTGCAGCAACCTGGTCTAGTGGAAGGTGGTCCCTGCCCATGGCATGGGGGGTGGAGCTAAATGATTTTTTAAGGTCCCTTCAAAACCAAAGCATTCAATGACTGTATGCCTGAGGAGGAGCTCCAGATGCTGGGGTGGTCAGAGACACTGTCTGGTCATCCCTACAGTCAGAAAACAAACCCCGCACAAATTCTGAAAGAAATTAGACCTTAGACTGAACCTATTAAGCTGGAACCTTAGCCTGTTACTCAGAATGTGTACACAGCAGAAGCAATGGTGAAAACCACACCTGTAGAGCTCAGTGCAAGCTGACAGTGGGAAAGTGGGATGCAAGTAAGGGGGAAGTTTCCAGTGATTGCTATTCTGGGTTAAGGCCATTCCTCTTGTCTGAAAGCCTTCTGTTTCCCAAAGGTAAATCTGTATTGGGACATGCCTGGATATGGAATAGTATTAATAATATGGGAAAGGAAGATTCCATTTATGCCACATTAATGTGAGCTCAGCAACAGGGGCAGGAACAGAGCCAGAAAAGGCCACGAAGTAGCAGCTCCAGAATATACAGAGGAGGCCATAGGCATACTGCTCTGTTTGGAGCTGTCTTGCTGTGTCTTCCCTTCAGCCACCTAGGAAATAAAAAGGAGAGATGAATCCCAGTTGGACACATTTATGCTCAAGCTTCTGGCTGCAGAACCTCTAGTTCTGAGCACTAATGTGAGACTATTGAAACTCCTGTGGCCAGACATACAGCCTCCTATTTCTGCTTGTCTGTTAGGTAGAGTAGTCCAGTGTTCTGCACGCACATGGTATCCCTTGGTTTGATGTCCAAAGTCACATATTCCCAGAGCCAAGGTTTTTGAACTACTGTCTCTAGGCTACTTGACTCGCTGCTTTGTGAAGGCAACAAAGCATTGCGTACCTGGGACATTGCTGAAGAGAGAGATGTGCTGGCACTGTCTTCTTGGAAACTTAGGGAAGATGAATAAAGTAAGTCTTCCTGTCTTTCTAGAGATGTCTGCTTCAGGTGCATTTGAGACCAAATGCTATTTTCTGCAAACAGAAGTAAAGTAAGAGTCTTATTGTGTTCTTCTTGTGCACACCTTGGAGTCTAGTGAACAGAAAAGAAGTCTAGAGAAGTTATTTTAGGAAAGGCAGTCACAGGCAGTGTGGCCTTGATTCAGAAAATACATATTCTCTGTTTCATGGTCTGTCAGTTTGTGGGTTTACTTTTGAGATTGAGCAGACTGCAAAAACATTTTGAACTGTACTTGAAGACTTTTGAGTCCCTCTGTGACTTTCTCAACTCTATATTTTGTAAGGGACAGGTTTGTAGCATCTCGGATGAGACGATTAAATTGTAGATGTGTCTGTAGTGCTGGGTGTAAGGCTTTTATATACTGCAGGAGGTAGGTTTAAATATTAATCACTTATGTAATTATGCTGTTTTCTTTTATATCTTTTTAAAGCTTTTACAAACATAAAATATTTAAATCTCATTAAAGTATATACTAAAATGCTAGGGAGATAAATACAGATTTAGGATTACACAGCTGCATGTAACAGGACTTTTTCAACTGCTATGCTGAATCTAGTAACAGGTCACGTCAGGAGCTACTTATCTTGACTGAGTAAATCAGGGCTGATGGTGAGTAGAGAAACAGAGGATGAAGAGGGGAATCCTGATCCCATAATCCCGGTGCACAGATGTGGTTACTCAGCAATCTATGGATACAGCATGTCTGACCTCCCCTTGGTGATGTTTTTGCAGTGGCCTTCATTTGAATGATATTTGGAAATAGTTTTAAGGGTGTTTACGATGAACAGAAATGTTGCCAAAATGTACAGAAACAGTTCTTAGAGGAGATCCAGGCTGGTCCCATAGGTTGCAGAGGAGATCACAGAGACATTGCAGAAGATAGAACTATACACAGGAGCAGTGCAACACAGGATCTTGAAACCACTGGATTTAAATTGCTCTCTGCTGAGCTATTTCTCTGTGATGTGACTGATGCTTACCAAGGCATTTGTTGCTCTCAAACATTCCGAGTATCTCGTCACACTTCTCCTTCTGGTTGCCGCTGTTCTCACATGTACACCACAAGGAGACCTCCACACTGGAGTTACTTACATAGTTGGGTGTCATGGGTGTGCCTGTCCCAAACCCCCAGATAAAAGAAGCATTATGAATCATGTTATACTAAAGAAAATACTGACCTGGAGGCAGAAGCCTTCCACAGTGATAAGCATGTTACCCAGGCAAGGTCAGGAGTGCCAGCTAGGTGGCCCAGGCTTGATGAACCTACCTGAAGTCTCCTGAGCTGTGAAAAAGTGCTGAGATTGCTACCCCGACTTAGGCACTCTCTGAAGCTGGTGCCAAGTATTAAATTGTGATGTGTACACATCAGAAGCAATGGTGAGAACCACACCTGCAGAGCTCAGTGCAAACTGATGAAGGAAAAGCAATTTAGTGGTGCAATCATTAAATTGTGAAGGATTTTTATTTTAGGATGTGGAGGACTTGCGTGGACACAGCTGCAGTACTGACATATGGCAGCAAAAGGTACTCTTGCTTCTTGTGTAGCTCGCAACACTGTGTAGCCAGATGCCTTTTGACAAATACTGCACACCTGTAGTGTGTCACTCAGTCAGTGTTCATTTAGCACAAAATCACCAGAGCCATCTGGAAAAAGGTATAGTCTAGATTTACACAGCTTCTGAGGTACTGCTGCTGTTTACACCCTCTTTTGAGCCACTCTAAAAACATTTTATTAGGTTGATAGATAGTAAGTAACTAAAACCAAAGATGACCTTCCTTCCAACATCTGGTAGTCCTATGTTCCAGTTGGCCCTGAGAACAGTGTGCACAATACTAACAAGGCATCAGGAGTCTAAAAGTCTGGCAGTGATGGAATGCAGTGTTTAATCACTGTTGTGATGGGATGTAACTCCAGCATTAGGAATGACAATTACTTAGTTCACACAAGCCCACAGAGCACTGCTGATGAGGAACTTAGAGTGCTTTGCACCAGCTGATGATGCAAAGAGGTGTCCAGAAATCTCAGGCAAGGATGGGGCAAATTACAGCAAAAAATGTCATGGAAGAGCTCTCTTTGGACTACATTTACCTCTGAGGCAGGGGAGAGCACTAGCAACAATTAGTAAGACATATTCACTGGTATACTGAGCGCTACCTCCTGGAGGAGACTAGGATGGTTCTTCACAGTATTAGAAAGTGCCTGCAAGTGCTTGTGGCCTGAAAGCATCCACCCTGTATGTTCCTGTGGATATCACTTACCAATCATCCCCATGTAAGCCTGCAGGCATGCAGCATGGTTGTGCAGAGAGCAGCCATCTGGAGACATGTCTACAGGTTGACAATTTTGTTGGAAGTCAGCCAGTCGGGATCTGTAGGAAGGAAAATGAGACCATCAGTGTCAATGTTGTTCTCTTGGATAACATCCTCTGCTGCCTGACCTACTTGCAGATATGGTCTTCTAAGCAGGAGTCCAGAAGCCAGAGGCAATTTGGTTTGGTGTTATACTGGAAGGAACAATCAGGAACAATAGTTTTACGGCGTCTCTCTCCACAAAATTCATCTTGACATGGACAGAACAGGATCCTTTTGGTGAAATCCTCGGGAACTTTCTCAAAGAAATTCCTTAGCCCTCTGTGGCACTTGCGCTGGTCACAGACATCTTCACTCCCTGCTCCCTTAGTGCAGATGGAGGCATAGTCTGTCCGCAGACGAAAACACTTCTTGCTCAGATTACAGATGTGTGTTGCTCTCAGACATGGATTTGTTGCATCTCCTGCTAACTGTGAGCCTATAAAAGCAAAAGAAACACAAAAACCATGAAGCAAGTCTCTAGAAGAGATTATATATGGAAGCAGGAGTGCTCCTTTCTTGGTGGTCAGATTCGAAAAATCAAAAAGAACAAAGCAAACCAGTCCTTCTATGTGCCTGCAGTATGACACTGTAATTAGACTAGTTATGAAAAAGTACTTTTTTATTGGTTCATAGTAGGGTGCTTGTTTAAGGAAATGGATCATTGTGGGTTATTACTGGTTTCATGGGCCTGGATCTGTGGCTATATTTACACTTGTTAGGAGTGACAAATTTAGGCAAGTAGCCAGAGCAGGCATTCCTCTGGTTAAAGGGTCCATAACCCAAAATTGTTCTTAATCGTCAACCATGAAAAGAGAGGGCAGCCTTATATCATGTAACCATTACAATTCTTACCTGATACCAGAGCTGCCAGTTTATTATAATCTGTCTTCCAGTGCTCTTCATTTGCTGGATTCTCATAGGGAGACGTCTCCAAATTGAAATAACCTAGGCAAGATACAAGATATTTAATGCAGTGGGATATGGAAGAAATGCTTTATGACCAGCTTTATTTATTTATTTGTTTGTTTATTCATTTATTCTTAAATGGGTATTTTTCTTATTTATGCCTGTTTTTTCCCTCAGGCTGGAGTTCAGAAATTCTCTGTCTCACTCAAAGCCATATGCCAAGACAGATTCTCCTGGAAAAGCGAAGCTATTATTGTGTAAAACCTTCATTACATTTTGTCCAGCTGGAATTTGGTCTATGTTGTCATTTGGATTTTTCAGCTTCAGTTAGTGTGAGAAGCTGAGCAGCGCAGGCAGGCTCTAGTGGAAGGTCAAGTAGAAGCATCCCACTAAAGAAGGCAGTAGAACGCTTAGGGATGCTATGGCAATATGTGTCATAAGCACATCTGTTTTCAGTGATGGACAGACAGGACCATTTTGATGTATTTTTCATAGCACTATATCTAACTATCTCAGTGTAGCTATCTTTGTCCCTTAGGGCTGCTGGTATATTTGAAGGGCTGATCCCATACCAGATCAGTTTTCTCTGCTTATCAAACAGAGCAGTAATGAATTCTCTTTACTAGTAGATATGGTTCCAGAGCAATTACCTACAGGGCTGGGAAGTGGACTTTCATGGTTGTTTTCAGCTAGGGGCTGGGGGTAAGCTTTACTAGTAACTTGTAAATTTATATTACTTCATCTCACTACCTGTCATGCTGGAGTGAATGGTCCAGAAAATGCGTAAGCAGTGCTCCTGTCTCTTCATGCGCCGGTGACACTTGCAGTGCAGCAAAGAGCTGTTCCCGAGGCCAAGCTCTGCATTCAGACATCTGACCCTGCTATCGTGATCCAGTGACAGGAGGCGAGTCTTGGCCAGGGCACAGTTTTCCAGGGTCCTGTATGTGGCATTGCAGGTGGAGTCAGAGAGGCACAGCTGCTCTGCCACAACACAGTCACTGCTGGGCAGAGCCATGAGGTCTCCTGATGAAGTAGAGAAAAGACTGTTAGGACCCCAGTCAAGATGAATGCCACACAAACTCCTTGTCATTGTTCTGCAGGGATCCTGTCTTCAACAAGGATTCCTTGCAAGAAACAGAACTTGTTGGGATCTTTCATGTGGAGTAGTTAAGGAATAAGAGTTGTATCCATTTAGAAAAAAAAGAATTAGTATAAATGAAAGAGGGAACAAAAGGTTACATGAAAGCCTCCAAAATAATTTTGTTCAACTTGGCCAGGATCAGGGATTGCTCTGTATTTTAGGGACTAGTAAATCCCTGTGAAACCTTGGGGTTGCTGAGGTCTGCTTTGAAGAAGCTCTTCTATTGGGCACTAAAAGCCACAGTGCAATAAGCACATAGTAACACCATACTGTGTACTGTGAGTCAGTACTGCTGCAATTACTAAAGTATATGCTGGTCATTAAGAGATGTACTGAGAAAACCATTTAAAGGGTACAAACCCAACTACTTTAACGAGCCTAAAGACTTAAGAATGTGTATTATTTGCATAATAAAATGAATCATTAACAAAGGATGCAAGTAGCTTCATATGGAAGGGGTGATATGCAGTCAATCAAAGTACATAGAACCTAGTCCCTAAAATCCCTGTCAAAAATTGCAGATGAAGGCTGGGCCCCTAAGAACCTCATGAAGTTCAACAAGTCCAAGTACAGGTGCTGCACCTGGGTCAGGGCAATCCCAGACCCAAGTCCAGGCTGGGAGATAACCAATTGAGAGCAGCCCTGCAGAAAAGGACCTCAGGGTTCTCATGGTGATCTGGTCATGTGCACTTGCAGCCCAAGAAACAAATATGTCCTGAGCTGCATCAAAATCAGCATGGCAGCAGATCGAGGAGGAGGTTCTGTCCTCGTGAGACCCCACCTGCAGTGCTGCATCCCTGGGGCCCTCAGCACAGGAAGGACATTAACCTGTTAGCATGCCTGCAGAGGAGGTCCAAAGATACTCTGAGGGCTGGAGCACCTCCTGCTATGAGACAGGTTGAGAGATCTGGCGTTATTCAGCCTGGAGAAGGCTTCAGGGAGAACTCTACTGGACCCCCTTCCAGTACTTACAGGGGACTTATAAAAAAGAAGGGTTAGCAACTTTTTATACAGGCAGATAGTGATAGGAAAGGGGGAACAGTTTTAAAATAAAAAGGCAAGACTTAGATTAGATGTTGAGAAGAAGTTTTTTACTCAAAGGCTGATAAGGGCCTGGCACAGGTTGCCCAGAGCAGCTGTGGCTCCCCCTTCCCAGGAAGTGTCCAAGCCCAGGTTGGATGGGACTTGGGGCAGCCTGGTCTAGTGCAAGATGTCCCTGCCCATGTCAGGGGAATAGATCAAGATGATCTTTAAGGTCCCTTCCTGCCCAATTTTATGATTATGTTGTCATGGGCAGGTGAATTCAGTCTTTCTTCATTTCTGAAGTATATTAATCTATGTGTACAGTACGAGTACAATGAAGTCTTGAAACAAGACAGTTTCCTAATAAAATTTATATATAGGCTGGTATGTTTCTTCCCTCCAGGTCAGTATTCCTTGGCTGACTTTAGGAAAAGACTGTGCTGAGCCTTACATCTACTTTTAGTGTTCTTTGAGTACATCATCTTACCTATCATTCTCTCATTCAGCAGGTGCAGTAGTACTATTTCAGTCTGCCATCACCATAAATTAGGGGAAAATCTTGGTACAATTCATTTCCCAGTGTGCCATCTTCCCCATGTAATTTGTTCTCCAACTTACTTAATTTTTGCTAGCTTCATCATTTTATTTGGTGTAAGCAGTAGAAGGCATAATTCCATGCCAGCCTTCTTCTTGAAGTGTCTTCTTTCCCTATAGCCCAGTAATATTATCTAGGTACCTCTGTCTCACTTGTACAAGTTTATTTGTTCTTCTAGCAACGTACTGTACTTTGTAGTTTGCCTGGCTCTTACACAGAGACTTGATGATTTTTCAAACTCCCTGAAAAATCTCTCATCAGGAATGCTTGTATCCAGCACAGCGGGTTCAGGTGAAGCTGCTCTAAACCCAACTTTAAAACAGTTCTCCTCTAGAGACATCATTTACTAGCTGTGCATTGCTGCAAGCCCTGAAGTTTGTCAAGTTATTTAATTTTTTTAAAATCTTGTCTTAGTAGTCCAGTGAAATGTGAAATGTGAAAGAATGAGAAAGCTAATTCTTTCCTAGATCTGTGGTCAAGGTTGCAGAACATGTTAAAGATGTATGTGTATGGGAATCCCATCTGTAGTTAAAAAAAAAGTTAAAAGGTAGTAACCAATCAACACATTATGATTATTTATACCTTAGAAAAAAAATGGATAGGTAATACAATGCACCTTTATTCTCCCTTTTCAAAGTCCTGTCACATAGATATGTCTATCTCGTTGGCCCTGATGCACCATGCTATTTAAAGAGACAACAGTTACAGAAGGGAACCCTTTCTTTATTAAACACAGTTATCAAAGAATCATTGGCATTTGGATATGGCAAATGGAAATCTTTTACAATCGTGTGGCTGCCAGTTGCTACTGCGGTCTAAGTGCAACAGCCCATCTTTTAGCAGTCAAAAAGCTGCAGCTTTTTCTGAGTGCAAAGCACCCCTAGGCAGAAAGTAGGAATGGTTCAGAGCAGTTTCTGAATTCCTAGCCACATCAGCCCTGAAGACCGAACAAGAGATGAACTGGAAAAAGACATTTCAATCCTCAGCTCTTGTGATTTGGCAGTAGTAGGAGGCAGAGTAGAACAATCAGCTGCATCTCTGCGGGAGTTCCTTGGATTGGTCTTTGCAAACTGAGCCTAGTCTCGGAAAACTATGGGCCTTAAGCGTTCCAGAGGGAGAATGCATGGGAGGTAGGTATCAAAAACTGCTCTGGGCGAAGCCAGCGAGAGCGCTGCGCAGCCGGGACCAGCTCAGGAGATTTAATCCCCGCATTGTGCCCGTCCGGCCGCATTCAGGGATCGGCTCCCGGCATCTCCTCACGCCTTGCCTACAGGGCAGACGTTCTCCTCCCCACAGCGTCCCTCTAGTTTGGCCACAGCCACAGCGAAGGTCCCCCATTCGGGCCAAAGCAGCAGCCGCCTTTCCCGGTTCGACTCGCTAATTCCCACCCGTCGCCGGCGCCCGGGGCAGCTGGAGCCTGTGGCCGGGAAAGGCGGGCGGCGGCGGGAACGCCTCGCTCGGGAAGCGCTCCGCGCCCGCCCGACATCGGGGGAAGCAGCGGTCGTCCCTGGCGACCGCGACAGCGGCGCCGGCCCTGCAGCCCGCCGTGGGACCGGGGCGCGGGCGATGCCGCCGTCTGCCCGCCGGGAGAGGGACGGGGCCGTGCCGCCCCGCGCCGCCCCGCCCGCCCCGCGCCCCGGGCGCTGTTACCGGCTCGGGAGAGAAGCAGCCCCAGGAGCAGCGCCGGCCCCATGCTGACGGTCGGTGGCTCCGAGCACCGGGGCTGCAGCTCGCACGCCGCGGCGCCGCCTCGGTGCTGCCGAGCCCGGCCCGCCCCGTCGAGGCGCGGGCGGCGAGCGCCGCCCCCGGCCCGGCCCGGCCCGGCCCACCGCGGCTCCGGACCCGCCCGTGGGGCCGCAGCGGGCCCGAGCCCCGCCGCCGTCGGGCTGGGGACAGGCCGGACGGCCGGCGGGGCTCGTCCAGCGGCCGGTGTCCCCAGGGCGACCGGGGAGCCGCTGCGCCCGGGCCGGGCAGTGCAGGGACGCTTCAAAAAGGGCGCTTTGGAAGGGCCTGCGCAAGGCGTTTGTTTATCGATTCCTATCGTACCCAGTACTACCGAGAGCAGAGCTGTGACTGTGCACCCTCGGGGGCGTACTTGGGTAAAGGACAGTAAGTTTCCAACTTAGGAAAGTCTCCTTCACTCTGGAGGGAGCGTTCTTGGAGGATACAGAGGCTGACTGACTTTTGCGTAGATTTCCCAAGTGGTTCTTTGGTCTGTGGAAGAGATAAATGGGCTTGTGGCTTCTTCCTTTTGGCTTTGTTGTGAAGGCTGTTATTTCATTTTCTTACCTGTTGCTGACTCTGTCTTGATTGAGCTGCTTGTCTTCACCCACACGAAAGGTGTGGGCATTTCTGAGAGCCCACATGGCATTTAGGCAGCTGTGCTTCTTTTGAACAAATGCTTCGTTTTAGTTCGCATCCTAAGATCAAAGTAACCAGAGCAAAAAAAGTTACAATCCAAAACATGCATATCAAACATCAGTATATGAAAATGAGGCAAACATTTTGTAAGTCAATTGTTTGCATAAGTAGAGAGAACTACTCCATCTGCCTGAAAATGCCAAGAGAAAGGGTGCAAATACATTAAGTATTCACAATCGAATTCAGTGGTGTCTTCCTCTTGAATTTTTAGGAAAGAGTAGTCCTCCTGCTTACTGCAGGGAACTGCTGAGAGAATTTTTCTGCATGGAAATTACTGTATATCACCGTATTAAAGCATGTAGCAGTTCCAGTGATATGCCAGACATTTCATCTCTACATCCACAACTGCCACAGCCAGTGAAGAGTGAGTTTGACCAAGGAAGTATTTTGTTTGCCATAGGTTCTGAGTTACGTAGTTGTAGCTTATTTTATATAGTATTAATCTTACGAATATTATAGCATGCTGTTGCTTCTGCTGCTTCTTTTCAGGATTTGAACACTACAACACTTCTTGAGTCAAAACCAGAGCACTTTACTGGGAAGTGCAAAAGATGCTGAGTCTTGGCCATTTGTCAGGAGTACTATCAGAAAACTACTGGGGGAGGTAGCACAAAGGAGGGCTGAGCAAACAGTTCTCTGCCTGGGCTAATATTTACAGCACCACACTCTGCTCTTTACAGGGCTAGAGACAGACAGCAGACATTCACAGCTAATAATAACACCTGTATGCTACAGAAATATTAACCTAATGCAAACAACCCAGCAGAAGTTGATGTCTATATTTATGGAAACCAAATAAAAACCTCCCCCATTTCCTAGCATGAGTGCTAGTGCCCTAAAGAGCTCTGGCTGCTCCTTGCCAAAGAAGGTTCAGGGGTTTGACAGCCACAGCAGCTACCCATAGTTTTGTGTTTCAGTTCCTGGGATACTTGGCCACTTCTGGCTCAGAGAGTTGTTTTTTTTTTTTTCCTTTGTTCCTATGAGTGAAGAATTAAAAGCTGCTCTTGTATTTTAGCCTCGGTGTAGTTCACAGCAGGAAGGTCAGAAGCTTTTAGGTGTCTGTCTGGTTAAGTACACTCATACAGCTCAATGGGTAGCATATCTTTTGTGAAAATAATTGTAAAAAAAATAGGGATCTAAGAAATTTTTGATGATAAAAATTCAGGGTGAGCAATGGACATGCTGAACAATATAGCTTCGGTCCAGAGGGACTTTGAGAAATGAAAGAACTGGGTCAACAGGTGCTTTATGACATTTAGGAAGGAAAGTCAAGTTCTGAAACAGAGCACAGTGATCCCATGCATCTTTCCTTGCTGAGGACTGAATGGATGAGAAGTAGTCCTGATGGAAGTTGCCATGGATACCAGTAAGATGTGGTTGTGAATAAAACAACCCACACACCACACTGTATTAGGAAGAATATGGCCAGAGACAGAAAGAAGTTATTTATGTCTCCTTAGCAGTGGTGTGGCCACACCTGAACTGTAACTGTAGTGTGCAGTTTCTTGCCCCTGAAGTTCAAGAGGGATATGGAGGAGCTAGAGAGGGTACAGTGGAGGGTTACCAAGGTGGTAGCACATGACCTACAAATTGATTATCAGACCTGGGCTTGTTTGCTTGGCAAAGAAGAATTTCAGAGATGATCTAGTACCACCCTACAGCTACTTAAAGGTGAGCTGCAAAGGCAATAAACCCAAATGACAGGTGATACAAGAAATGATGATGGCCATAAATTCCATCTTGTGTTGTTCAGGCTAGGTGGTATGAAAAATTTTTTCAATAAGAAGTTGGTACATTGTTAGGTTATCTGTAGATGTATCAGAGTCTGTACTAACTAGCACAAAGATGTTGAATCAGAGACTCTCTAAGTTCCTTTTCACCAGCTAGTTAAGGCGACGATTAATCTGCACATGCTTGGATGACAAAAGCAATTTAAGGCATGAGCGGCTCAGAAAAAAAATTATTTGTAAAAGGAAATAAAAAATACTTTTCAAGAGAAGAAAGGAGGAGTACCTTACAACAGCACCACTTTACTACTTAAAGTCTAAATTTTTTCAGAGGCAGAAGTGTAGATGAAGTAAGTAGTTTTAATAGTGCATTACACTATATTTTGATTCAAAGACATGTAAGTGACACACTGTGAGCCCATTTTTCTGATCCATGATGCTTATTGTCTATTTTTGTCTCAAGTGAAGCTAAATTAGCTTACAGGACAGTGGATCTGGCAGTGGCAAGACAGACCCAGGCCTTAAGGGTTCTAGCTGTTCAATGTAGTCAGAAAAATAATAGAACTGTCATGGTTTTGGAAGAGTATTTCCCAATTTAGTTCTCCCACTAAAACTGCACTGCTTGCTCTCCCACCTTCCTTCAACTGGAAGAACAAAATGCAAAGATCACGGGTGGAGGTAGGAAACAGGAATAAGATAAGGAACAGTAACAGCAACAATATTAATAACAAAAGGTATAAGACAAAAAAATTTATTTGCATGGAAAGTATGACAATACTGACTGGCTCGTCCCAATCATGCTTTCCTCTACAAGAAGGAACCCTTCTCCTCAGAAGTGAGAGTTCCTTTCTCTGCCCCCAGCAATGATGTGAGGTGGTATCAAATAATATTAGGGTATTGGCCATGCCCCCTTCCACTGATCTGTGCCTAAACCAGAACAGGAATTTTACGATTTTACTTTCCTGTAGGCTGAGAAGGTACTTAAATGGGTATTAAAGCAATCAAGTTAAAGAATATGGATTAGATTATTTCCCCTTGTTTCAGGAGCCATCCTGCAGCTGCCTTCCACAGTGAGATGGACTGGACTTCTAGTCATTCAAGCCATGAGACAGAGGACTCAAAGCCACATTAAGCCACAAAGATCAGTGGTCCCACTCTGCTGACACCTTCACTGCCTATCAGTGCTGTGGAACACAGAGCCAGGAGGTTCTTATTTTAATCACTTCTGTAAATTTTCTCCTCTTTTCGTGTAAAAGAGATGGGCACATGGCAGGGCAACAGCACAGGGGCTGTTTACTTTACATCTTATCAGCACCATTATGTGCTTTAGAGACGACCAGGAAAGACTGAGCTACGAGCTGCTCCTACTGAGTCAACAGTATGCCCTGGCAGCCAGGAGGGCCAACCACGTCCTGGGGTGCATTAAGGAAAACATTGCCAGCCAGTCAAGGGAGATGATTGTCCTGCTTTACTCTGCACTGATGCAGCCTCAACTTGAGTACTGTGTGCAGTTTTGGGCACAACAGTATTAAGAAGACATTAAGCTTCTAGAGACCATCCAAAGGAAGACACGAGGATGAAGTAAAGACTGGAGGGGAAGCTTATGAGGTATGGCTCAGGTCACTTGGTTTGTTCAGCCTGGAGGAGGTTGAGGGGAGACCTCATTGCATTCTTCAACATTGTCATGAGGGGAAGCGGAGGGGCAAGTGCCAATCACTTCACTCTCACGACCAGAGACAGGACTCGAGGAAAAGGCATGGAACTGAGTCGGGGAGGTTTATGTTGGATATCACCTTGTGGTTTTGCCTCTCCCAGCTTTCTGGTATCAGTCACTCTTCATGGTTTTGTCACTATTTCAACCAGTATATGAGATGAGATATTTAAGGGTCATTAAACACAGTGGGCCTTGAAACATATTTTTCTAAGCACTCTATCTTTGCCAAGTGTTCTTACTTTGCTGTTGTTTAACTGCCCGAGTGTCAGCATAGGCAGGCAGCAGCCAGGACAGCCACAAACCCATGGCTAAACCCCAAAGAGTAATTTATTTCCCTTTCCTTCACCTTCACCTTGCTAACTGGGAGATCCAGTGGCCCCTTGGCAGAGGCACACAAGGGGAGACACAGGCACCATTAAACTGGGCTCATGCCAGAGGATCATTGGAGTGTTCACACCAGTTTAACAAGGATTATTCCCAGCTTTGTGTTTACAATCCTCCTCAACAGGCAGTCATTTACTTTTAACCCATTCCTCCCAACACATAGTTGCCAGCTGGTGGTTCCAATCATCAGGTTGCTTTTTGCCCACATAACTCCAACATAGAGCAGGAGGAACGCACACAGATCTGTCAAAACATATCGTGGCATATCTGAATGGAATGTGGGAGGTCCTGAATAAAAAGAGCCGTGTGAAAATAGATCAACTGTATGGACTTCACATCAGGTACCAGGGACGTTCGTGTAGTAGCTTTGGTTTTTAATAAACTATACAGAACTAGCTTAGTGATATGCTTGTCGTGATTTTTGTAGTGGATTCCCAGGAAGAGAGGGTATTGCAGCACTGATCCACTCCCAGAAGCGCGGGACAGCTGTGAGAGACCCTGCTGCAAAGGTGGCAAAACAGAAGCGGAACCTATTTGCATGACTCCCTGTTTGGTCTCATGCACAGAGATCTTTCTAGGAAGTCCGGAAGCAACATCCCAGACTCCAACTCACAGCTTTTTGTAACCACCCTCCTGGCCCAGTCCCCGCAGCCCCAGCCGGCCCGCAGCCGGCCGTGACCCGGGAGCACGGAGCGCGCCGGGAGCGACGAGCGCGCCGGGAGCGACGAGCGCGCCGGGGGCACGGAGCGCGCCGGGAGCACGGAGCGCGCCGGGGGGGCACGGAGCGCGCCGGGGGCACGGAGCGCGCCGGGGGCACGGAGCGCGCCGGGGCTGCTCCCGCTCCCGCCCCGTCCCGCCGGGCCCCAAGGGGCGCGGCCCGGAAGCGGAAGCGCGCGGCCCCGGCGGTGCCGGCGCGTGGGCCCGTCGTGTCTTTCCGGTTCCGCCGCAGCGGCGCGGGCGGCGAGGGACGGGTCCCGGCTCCTCCCGCGGCGCCCAGGGCGGCGCGGCTCCGCCCGGCCCATGGACCGGCACAAAGTGAAGCGGCAGCGTCTGGACCGGATCTGCGAAGGTGAGGGGGCGGGCGCCCCTCGGCAGCGGCGGCAGCAGCGGGCGGCGGGCAGCGGCACCCGCTCCATGCCAGGGGGACCCGACGCAGCCGCTGCGCGCCGGTGGCGCTGAGCGTCAGCTCGCCCGCCGATAGCAGGTCCCCGCCGCCCGCGGAGTGCTGAGGTGCTGCTTACGGCCTTCTGGAAAGGGCCGGATGCTGGTGACTGTCGGAGGCTCTGTGATGTACAAGTTCTGCTCACTTAAGGGGGAAATATTATCTGGGCATGCTGGGATGGAGGGGGGTCCAGATCACTGGGGATGAGGTGTGAAGCGACTTTGTCACTCGTTTCAGGAGCCTGGAGTAAGATGGCATGCTGCTGAGTAGATCACCTGTAATATATTATTATTAAAAATATGTGCTTTATTTTCCTTCATCTAAGTGGTGGCAGAGGTGTTTGTGTTTTTTTCCCAGTGTCTTTTCCCTGTCTGTTTCCTAGTAATGTCTTTTGCTTTGCCTAATCCTTTCCTACATACTATTAGCAACTTATTGGACTAGCAGATGAGGGTTCCAGAATTCTTGTCTTTCATGTAATCAGTTCTGCTGACTTTCTTAATAGGCATACGGCCTCCTATTGTGAATGGCCCAATGCCAGCACGGCCACTGGTTGCACTCCTGGATGGACGAGATTGCACTGTGGAGATGCCCATCTTGAAGGATGTTGCTACAGTGGCATTTTGTGATGCTCAGTCAACTCAGGAAATCCATGAAAAGGTGGGCAAGAAGATGTGCAAGATTCAGAAGTAGGTTACCTTTGCCTCTTAGGTAACCAAACCAAATACTGATTTGCACTGGTTTTTGTTATAGGTACTGAATGAGGCAGTAGGAGCTCTGATGTATCACACCATTACCCTTTCTCGTCAGGATCTGGAGAAATTCAAAGCCCTCAGGGTCATTGTGCGTATTGGCAGTGGCTATGACAATGTTGACATCAAATCCGCTGCAGAATTAGGTATGATGACACCATCTGTTGTGTCTGCTGTGAACAGATCTGAATGTGAAATGGAACACTGCACGTGTTTTTGTGCTTTATAGCTGAGTGCATTTAAAGACTTTTATGTACAAAGATTGGGAGCTGCTCAGTGTCAGGTGTCTTTAGGGGGCTGACCAATAGAGGGGTCATTAGAAAGATTCTCAGAGCAGATTGCTCTGCTATCGATGTCGGTGTGTTTTCTGTTGTTTGGGATTCAGGAACCTGAATATGGTGTCTAGGTAACTTTTGGTGAGGTGACTTTGGTCTTTTTGTCACCCTTGAGCAAACTGATGTCTGAAAGCCACCTGCAAACACTGACGCAGGATAAACTCACTGTAAATGCTTAATGAGTTTTTCTCATAATTTTGTATAAGCAAGTGTGTTCTGGTACAAAACATTATTAGTTAACCCTTTAGAACACTGGGTATGCGAAAAGTGTCTGGATCAGGTGACAAAAAGGTTCTATTTATTAAAGAGATGGCAGTGAGACTTCTGGACCTTTTTAGTCTCCTAGGTGAGATGGGTCACTTAAGTACCCTTCCCTTTCTTTTTTTAGGTTTTACAAGTGTAAGGGATTCGAAAACTTCCCTAATGTAATGTAGGTCTTGTTAAGCTTAAATCAAATACAGGTATTAGTATATAAAATTGAAATAGGCAAGCATTGCAATTTTCCAGATCTGTAAGAACAGATGAATTGCTAATAAATGAAGAGTGTATATTGGGCTAATGCTTGAATTAGGTCAAAAGAGCCTTTTCATTTGGATGATTCAAAGTTCCTGTCAAGGTCCTTGGCTTTCATCCAGCCTTTACATATTTGTGCTGAATTTGGAACCTAACCTAGTCTTACGTTTCTCTGCTTAAGGTCACCATCCATGTCTTTGATTCATTCAGATTCAAAGATTTCCCTTTTCCCCCACTGCACACTTACTAATTCAAGGTGAATTGAGTCAGAGTTCTTTCACCATCAGACTGTTGCTTGCCACTTTTGCTTTGGAGCGACAGTGTGAAGACCCTTACACGTGGCCAGATTTGTTTTTTCATGGACAATTAATGGTTATTTTCATGCTTAGCCAGGCCTTTTAATTAATTCAGAGGTAAGATACTGTTCCATGTGTGTTCTGAATCTTCAAACCAAAGGGCTGTTGTCTGTGTTTGTGGGTTTTTTGCATTTAGATATAATACTGCATATTACCACAAATCTGTGTCTGGCTGTGTAATAGATGGATGCATGGGGCTTGTCTAGAATTGAAGGAGATGGTAACCAGTGAGATTAAGAGAAACTGGGGTTTTCCATCACCCCTACTCATATCCTCTGAGTTGTCTGTGTGGCACTCTGCCAAAACTGGAAATAAGTTGGTAAACAGTCAGATATTTGGTTTTGTCTGTTGTAATCTGGTTTCACACCTGATGTTTTGGTTTCCTGTTGTTCTATCCCAGGAAAGTGTGATAAACACAATGGAATGTTTTGGTAATAATACCCATGCTATTAATTCCTTCTGAAAGGAGAAATTTCTTCCTGATGTCCCTCTGGTTTGACCAGTGTGAGTGGCGAGGTTTGCCTTTCTTTCACCAATCACATTGGTCTGTGTTAAATTTTATATAAGGGAGAATGATCCCTAATGAAAGAGTCATTTTTCTTAGCCTTCTGAAATCACGTAGTCCATGTCGTGTGTTACATGAAACAGCAACAGTCTGTGGCCATTGCTTTCCTTATTATCACAGGAAAGCACGCTCTGAGTTTAGCCTCCTCTGACTAGGCTTATGAAACAGTTCAACCATTGCCTAGGTTTTATTTCCAGTTTTTAACTAGGTGGTGGACTTTTGAGGTAGAACAGTTGCCTTTGTTTGGCAAGTGACTAGGGTTATGTTTGGGAAGAGACCATTTTTCCATCTAATTATTTTTATTTCTTGGCTGGTTTGTTGAACGAAGGCTAGCAGGAATGAAATGGTATGTTTCCAGCCTCCCCCCTCCTATTTTTCTTTTTTCATAGATTGCTCAGGACTTAACAGATTTTGATACAGTGTTTCATCTTTCTCTATTCTGACAATAATTTATGCTTCTAGGACTTCAACTCTGTGTTACTAATTTACCTGATAGTGGTAGCCATGGGTTTTTTGGTCCTTGTGATTGTACATTATTCTAGAGTGGGAGTGTTGTTATTTTTAAACTTACCTTCAAATGGATTTAGAGAAGCTCCTGGGGCTTCTGTCTGCATTTAATGAGTTAGTTACTTCTTGTTGCTCCTGGGGAGGCTGATGCTTGCTGTGAGCATCTGGACCGTGAGGCATGAGGAGCTCAGCCATCTGTCTCAATTCTTCTACAGTCTGCCTGTTAATTTGTCAGGAGTATCTGTGGAAGGAGTTCAATTTTTGAAGGCAGATCTCTTAAAACAGTCAGTTGCTTGTATCACTTGTATGGCCCAGTTTTCTTATTTCACCTTGTTTGTTTGTTTCTCTTGCGAGTGTGTCAATCAAATAGATATTTATAAGGAATGAATGGTATTTCTTGTGGGATTGAAAAGATGACTGACCTGTGTTGTTGTAGAATGAGATTCTGAAATTAATCCTGTGTCTCTTGAGTTCTGGAGTATGGAATTATCTTTCAGCATTTGTGCTTAAAGAACTTTATGTCAATTTAGAAGTGTGATGCTAAAAATCTTATATGACTTCTGTGGCTTTGTAGGCATTGCAGTTTGCAACATCCCTTCCTCCTCAGTAGAGGAGACTGCTGACTCTACCCTCTGCCACATCTTAAACCTCTATCGCCGTGTTACTTGGCTACATCAGGCTCTGCGGGAAGGGAATCGAGCCTCAAGTGTAGAACAGATTCGAGAGGTGGCTGGAGGTGCTGTGCGTATCCGTGGGGAGACTTTGGGCATCATTGGACTAGGTAAGTGGTGGGAATTGTTAGACTGAAAAGAGAACTGTCAATGTGTTTGGGAAGCTAAGAGTCATACTGAGAAAAGTGATGATTCTACAACTGTGGAACACACTGACACCTAAGGAATGCTAGTGCCCTATTCTGGATATCTTGAAGAGTTGGGTATATGTCAGGGGATTGGGTATTCTTTTTTCTATTTCAAATGGTTAGAAGAATTGGAACATTCATACAGCTCTTCTCGGTGACTGTGTCCCTCTGTGCTAGGTTCTGTATCAGTAACAAAGCTGCCTGAAAGGTGGCTACCAATTCCTTCTCCAAGTTCTTGTAACCAGATTATTATCTCTGACTTAGACACTAGATTTGTTTTGAAAACAGAACTGCTTCTTGACTAAGCTCTGGCTATTGCATGGGGAAGAGCTAGACTTAGCTATATAGGAGCAGCACTGAATAGCCTCCTCTGGATCCCTGTGGCAATCCTAGGGGTTTCCAGGGCTGCAATTCCTTGGGTCTTGGCAGTAGACTTCAGTGTAAGCTCCCAGTCTACCCAGTATCTTGTCTTTCAAGTTTGTTTTACCTTTCCTTGATGATTGTGGGTTTTCTTTTGTGAAGGCCGAGTTGGACAGGCAGTGGCTCTGCGAGCCAAGTCCTTTGGCTTCAACGTGATTTTCTATGATCCCTATCTGCCGGATGGAGTGGAGCGATCCTTGGGTTTACAGCGAGTAGGAACCCTGCAGGATCTACTAATGCACAGCGATTGCATCACATTGCACTGCAGCCTGAATGAACATAACCATCACCTCATCAATGACTTCACTATTAAACAGGTGCAGCAGGAGCTTGATTTCCCCCACAGAGCACTGTGGAAATGAATGCAAACCAAAACTGCTGCTTTCACAGAGGCTGAGAGCGTGTGAATCCTGCTGCCTCTGTTGTGTGCCTCCTGCTGCCTTTGGAGGCTGGGAGCGTGTGGATCTGGGTGCCTGTGCTTTGTGCTGTATAGAATTTTATGTTAAGAGAAGAATAGGATCGGCTCTTCTTGCAAAGTAGTTTCCTTTACAAAGAATATTTTAGGTCATTCCATAATTTCAAATTATCTTTAAATTGATTTACTGCACTGGTTTGAGCTAGATGTGGTGTGGCTGGGACTGTGTACATTGTTTTACACAGCACTGCCAAAGCCTCTCTGCCCAAGCCCACTGCAAAGCCGGTCTCGGGCTAAACTCCACTAGTCTGTGAAAGCTTTCCAGTGCTATTATGAGAGACATTTTTGGACACTGTATTCCAGTTTTGTGTAGCTGGATACTTGAGTCATGATTCCTGTCCTCTTTTTCTTTTAATGTAGTAGGATGAATATGGAGTGCAGAACTTGAGAGTTCCACTTTTGCCTTTGTTGTCTTGTGGGTTTTGTTGATTTTTAAAGCAAATTTCTCAAGCATTGCTTGCAGACATTTCCCCTGTGGTAAGCTTTGCAGTGAAAGCACTCCTAGTTCCTCCAGGCGTCAACTAATCACTGCAGATTCCTGCTCATTTCCAGTAGACTTCCCAAGATTCACTTAGCTTCCATGAAAAGTCTCATTCTCAATCCATGTTTCTGCTTTTCTTCTTCCAGATGCGTCAGGGCTCCTTCTTAGTGAACACAGCTCGTGGAGGGCTGGTAGATGAGAAAGCCTTAGCACAAGCCTTGAAAGAGGGGAGAATCAGAGGAACGGCATTGGATGTGCACGAGTCTGAGCCTTTCAGGTAATGTTGTACCTGCATGCCTGCTGCTGTCTGGTGGTTCACCTAAACTGGATGGTTCTTTTGGCGGGTTGTTTGTTGTTGTTGTTATTTGGGTTACAGTGATGCCCAAGAGGACAAATGGGGTTATCACTTCTGGAAAAAAAAACTTCTTCTTCCCCTAGTTTTGCTCAGGGGCCGTTAAAAGATGCACCCAATGTTATCTGCACCCCTCACACTGCCTGGTACAGTGAACAGGCTTCCATTGAATCCAGAGAAGATGCAGCTAAAGAGATCCGCAGAGCTATTACAGGTAATGAAGAAGATTGGCAGCTGCTGCTGAATTAGTTTTTTTTGTTAGTTCACTGCAAGGATTATGCTGATTATTCTAAAAACTTAGACTCCTTAACTGATTTCTGAAACTAGAATATAAGTTGATAATTGTATCTTTGCCTTCTGACAATTCTTGTACCTAATGCCAGAGTGGCTCTTTCCCTCAGAAAGCCTTTTTACCTACATCTTCCAAATCCTCTGCAATAATTCCTTTGACAGTTTTACTGTATGTTCTTGAAAAAGGTGAGGCTTGGCAGTTGCAGTTTGTGGCAATAATTTTCACACGATCATAGAAGTGGGAAGAAAAGATCAGTTTCTTGCCATCCCCAGATACCAGATGCTTAGAGGAGAGTCTCCCATTCCCAGTGTTATCCCGGGTTAAAAGATGGATGGAGGTGGAGGTGGATGAGAAGATTTTGCACTTTTCCTTTCTACTTTCCTCTGTAAATGCTGCAGGGAACAAGTTTCTCCTACCTCTTTTCTGCTTTTTTTGTCATTCCTGGTGCCCTTGCAGGTCACATACCTGACGCATTGAGAAACTGTGTTAATAAGGAGTACTTGCTGTTAGCAGCTCAGTGGTCCAATATTGATCCTGCAACTGTCCACCCAGAACTCAATGGAGCTGCAGCTTACAGGTGAGATACGCAGGTTATCCAAGCATATTTTCCTGCTGAAGAAGGCCAGGTTTGTGCCCGCAAAAACACATATGTCTCTGTGCCTATGTACTCTATATAAGCTCTTCGCCAAAACTTAACATCAGTATTTCTAAAGCTGTACGAGTGTTTAACGTGTACTTGTTCATATTTGGTTCCAGCTGCATACTGGCCAGTATTTCCAAGTCCTTGGAAGACATGCCCAAGAGATACCTTAATACAAGAAAGCCTGCTGAATGTTCAAAAAAAGGACTGCAGCTCTACATTAGAAGTTGCGCGTATCATTAGGGCTATATAAACAAAACACAGTTCTTACACATAGCCCAGATATGGACTATTAGTGAGTCATAGTCCAGTGGATTTGTTCAGTAGTCTAAACAGAGTGTATTTGAGTTTATCTGTTAAAAACCTGCTAAGTGATTGTGTGCAGGCTGCTTCCCCTTATGTTTGTCTTCCAGCTGCAAAGTAGGAAATATATTTTCTTTCCTTCTATGAGAGATCTACGGGAGTTAAGATGTATTTATGGAGAGGGCATAGGGAAGCAGAATGGAAGTGATGGAAGAATAGTTCATTAGCAATTCATGACTGTCACTTTCCTATTTTTTTGTCTTGCATCTAGCTGTTTTATTAGTTCACCTTCTTACTTTTTCTGCCCTGGAGCTCAGTGAAGGGAAACTGCAGCTTGCACCCCTCCCGCTGATGGGGAGGGAATTCCTAGCCCTCCAGGTGCCTTCATAGTGCCTCACCATATTTTCAGCTGGAGATAAATTTTGTATCTCTTTTCAAATGCTTCGTATGTGACCTTGGACTGTCTAGGTCCATCTACAAACAGGTATCATTTGGCATTAGGATACCACTGCTGCTCTTCAGCTCTGGAGACTTTTCCTGTGTTCTGTCTAGAACATTTCTGTTACAAAGAGGGATTTGTTTTCAGTCTGAGGTCATGGCTCCTTTTCTTTCGAATAACTCTGTTGGACAAGCTTGTAATTTCTATATTTTTGTTGGTTTTAGGTTTCCTCCAGGAGTAGTGGGAGTAGCCAACCCTGGGCTACCAGAACCACCAGTAGTGGAAGGGATTGTAGCTCATGGGATCCCTCCTGTTTCTCACTCTGCACCACGTACCCCTTCTCCAGGAGAGACAAGCAAACTGGATGCAGACAGAGAGATTCCTGCTGACCAATAGCAGCGTGTTTCTCTCTTCTTCTTTGGCAGCAGAAAAAAGTAGGAGGGCATCTCCTCCTAGGACCTTCTTTAACATGCTACAGACACTGTTTCCTGTTCATATGAGACAGGAGAATGCATTTCATTGCTGACAGACTTTAGCTCTTGCCTTTATTTTGTAACCTTTTAGTTATAATTTCTTAATGAATCTTTCTCCTTCTTGGGGCGTGGCAGCAGTGACCTTGCCTCCCCTTAGCTTAATGAATCAGTTCTCCCATGTATCTGCTTCAGTTATCTGTGACAGGGAACTGTCTTTGTGTGCTTGAAAATGGAAGTGAAGCTACCTGGTCAGGGATGGTCCTCTGTGGTCCGAACTCAAGTGCACACTTTTCAGTTGTGACTTGTAGCTTAAGGTTAATTTGGCTGAACCTCTCTTAAGTGTAGCCATGGGGAATATTAGAAAAAAATATTAGTGAATTGGGGAAGTTGTGAGTATTGTCTTCATTATGCCTTTGACAGAAGGCAGCCAGGCTAAGCTCTGTGTGTTACTTTGCTTGTATTAATTAATGCTTCCTGTGAGAACAGGCATAGCACAGCCACTGTTAGTTCTTGACCGTACATACAAAGTTTTCTCTATGCAGTTCTAGGCCTGAAGTTAAAAGTAACAATAACAAAGCCAGTCTTTTAAATAGTTTGGAAGGGATTAAAATGTTATGAAATGTATTTTGGTGGCCACCATGTTTGTGAGGCTTCAGAATTGTTCACCCTGGAGTCTATAGCTTGGAGAAGGTAAGAAAATTCAGAAATAGGAAAAGCATGCACTGAGAAACAGCAAGTAGGAATAACATGCAGCTGCAGTTGCTGGTTCCTCACACACAAGTACCTCGCAGTCTATGACAGTGTTCATCAACAAGGGATCCATCACTAGAATTCTAAGCTTTAAGATACAGATTTTTTTTTTTCTTTTTGCATAATCGCATCAGCTAGAAGTAACATCTCACTTGTCTGTGCTGGTGGAGAAGGCAGCTTTTAACAGTCAGGAAAATGTTTATCACCCAGAAGGTGGCTGGGCACTGGAATAGACTCCCCAGGGAGGCTGGCACAGCACCAAGCCTATCTGAGTTCAAGAAGTGTTTGGACAATGCTTTTGGGTACATGGTGGGATTCTTGGGTTGTCCTGTGCAAGGCCAGGAGTTAGACTCCATGATCCCAATGGGTCCTTTCCAACTCAGCATATTCTATGGTTTTATGATATACTGCATCTCTAGGGCAGGGCAGCAGGTCAACACAAGACAGCAATTTGTTTTACATGAATAGGCTCTGTGATACTAAAAGGAGAATGAATACTCTTCAGTTTTTCACCTGAAGCCAAGGCAGGATTGTTGCTGGCAAGTCTTCTCCATTTAAAAATGATTGAATATGAATCACTTTTTTGAGGGGTGTTGTGTCTTCAGCAAAAGAGGTTCCACAGGAGAAGATTTTTCTTTAATTCCACGTCTTTAATTTCTTCTTGTTATGCTTTAGTTATAGCCTTTCCATGCACAAGATGTAACAATATCTGATTGATCATGTTGCTTGGATATATTAAAGTAGGTGCTATATGGGAGGCATACCCTATGTGTGGGTTCCTCTGCCTCCCTTGATTATTCTCTTTGTTGTGTGTCTGTGACTGGAAGCTGAACAGATGGGAACAGTCTGGAAAAACAACTTAAAGTATGGACAAAATCCTCTGTTTAGGCCGTTTAGGTTAGGAAGGTGAGGAAAGCTTTCAGAATAACTAAGTAACTAAGTTCTCAGATATTTTTTTCCTGGTTTAAAATTTTTCTCCAGTACTACCCTCTCTATAGTGGCTTACTACTAATACAGTGATTCATTCCTTTCTGCTCCTTTTCTTCACTGCCCCCAGCAATTCAAGAAAGGAAGACAGTCAAGAAGTTAACTTCAGGTGTTTTGTTACAAATTTTACACTTTAGCTGTTTAGTATTAGTGAGATAATACTAGTTTTCTAGTGATGAGTGTCTTTTTTTGATAAGGTAGTTGTCTCAGTGAAGTTTCCTGACTTCTGTGTTTTTGTGGATGATTCTGATTCTACTTCAAATTCATATACCTCCTTGGCTGCTCAGGTTTAGCAGATCAGACTGAGACTGGTGATAGGCATGAGTTACAGGGGAACTTTTTCAGAACAGAAGCCTGGAGCTCAGAAGCCCATTGATTGCAGATGTACCTAAAATAACCATCAGCACTTTCCTGAATTCTCTAATCTCTAAGAAATTCAGATTTTGCAAGCTGCTGGCTCAGAAAGATCTTCTGACAGGCAGGTGTGGAAAAGTTTTCAGAGAGCTCATCTTCTATTACCACATTAGGGAAGCAGTCTGTCAATAACTACTCTTTATTTGCTGCTGAAAATTCCTGCCCTGCTTAGGGGTTCAGGTCTGAGATTATTTTGTGGTAAGGGGCTTCTAGTTACGAGCTTTGAGGATCAGGGTACATTGACCTTGTCTTTTCTAGAGCACAATGCAAGATAGATTTATTTTTTTAGAAGAGGCGATTTATTTTTTTTCTCCTTAACTGCAAGTATCTTTATAGAAAGTCAAATAACTGAGCTGAGGAAGAGTAGAAAGATTTCATTTGAGGGAAACTTGAGTTTTTCAGTTCATATTTTTGGTGGCTAGATACACTAGTGACTAGTAAGCATAGGAATTCTTGATGATGTCAGAAATATTTCCAGTTATATACCAAGGAGTCGAAGCTGACAGCATTGATAGTAGCTCTGTTCTATCCAACACAATGCAGTCTTGTTATTGGATATGATGGTAATTTTCCCCTTGATTAGAGCCACAGCTGAAGACGTTGAGGTAAAAATGAACAGAACCCTCATCTTGTCCTCAAAGAACGACTCTTTGCATTTATAGGATTACTCTGCTTGTGTGCTGTTTATACCTCTGCTGACGGCCTGAACCTATTATCAGCAGACAAAGGCTGTTCAGAATGGATAGCTCAAAGAAAAATTTACCAGTTCTATAGCATCCTGAGGTCTTCTTTCCCTGAGTGCCAAGTGCTTTGTTAGCACTCTTTGTTGTTTGATACACTGAACTTGCAGCTCCCCCTCCCAAGCTTAGCGTAGTATACAGAAATGGAATGACTTTTTTTTTAATGCCTTCCTTCAGAACTAGTGAAGAGCTTTAATCCCAAAGAACAGAAGTCTCCCAGGGTGAGGCAGGAGTTCCCTAGCCTCACTAATCTGATTACAGGAGGTGCTCACACTATCCCAAGGTACATTCTGTTTGTTAGGGTCACTGCTGCTGACCAGCTTTTTTTATAGAGGACTCAGAGTTTCAGAAATATATTTTTGTAGACAATGATTAAACTGTGAAACATTGAAATAAAGCATGTAAACAAAAACTTACAGCACTGTCCTCTGTACAGATGTTTTTCTCACTTCAGTTCTCTCCTGGCTCATTAGAAAATGTTTTGATTACTTCTTGGATATATTTTAATAAAGTTCTCCAAAGAACATGGCTGCTGTCTATGGAAGGGGTAGCCTTAGATACAGTATTGAAAGGGAGGGTTGAAAACCTTTACAGGTGAGTGTCTGCATCAGTCCCACTTTTCTCAAATTATGTAAATTCCACAAAATCAGTCTGTGGATCAACCACTCTGGCAAATTCCTTTCTTTGTATGGTGTAGCATTGACCATCATTCGAGGCTATACAGACAGCAGTCTGGAGAAGAAGCCACCTTCAGTGCTTAAGGGTCACTTTTGGATGTAGGCTGCTGGTCAGTTATCTGATTTCTCACAAGTGGAAATCTGATGTCTGGTTTTGCAGCCATTTAAGTATGTAGTTTAACAGCAGAAGTTGTCTTTACTCTTTTCACGGTAAAATACTATTTGAAACTAACACACAGCTCATGCAACTAATTTTACTAACTTGTAATAGAGGTTGATGCAGCAGAATTAGCATAGAAAAGTTGTTAAATTCATAAACTGAATTTAATTCATGCTTTATGGCTTATGCTGTCTGGGTCAATCATTAATGACAGGAAACCCCTAGTATTGGTGGATTTTATCATTGTTGGCCCACCTGGTGCTCTATGCCATTGGAATATCCAGAACCCTGCTTGAGAGATGTGAAATCCTGGTCTGCTTTATCACAGCAATGAGCGTCTGAGCTGGTAGAATGGGAAGGGGCATAGGAGCACTTGGAATCTTTCAAATGGGGGTACTATTTCTGGTGCACAGCTGATGATCTTACTGTTTCAATAAAGAACATGAGGGCAAAGACTGGTCTTCAAAGAATGTAGTACTGATCTTGGATTTACCATGGCACTCAGATGCAAGACATAATGGCTCTGCTACCATTCAGTAATATTTCATGTAGGTACTGTACTTAAAAAAAATGGGTGACGGGTGTTAGTAAATCTAGTGGCGTGTAGTAAATCAAAACTTAGTAAATCAAAACTGTGCTGTACAGCACAGGAGGAGAGCACTGAGTGCTGGTGCCACTGATACTCTGTGTAGTTCAACTCACTACAGCAACTGCCTTACCCATGTTCCAGTCAGTACATTGCATCCCTCTAGAAAGTAACAAAGAGGAAATGTCACCTGCTTAAAACAACTGGGCACAATCATTTGAATAAATGGAAGTGAAAGCAAGCAACTTGCCTTTGCTGTTGCTAATTCAGTGTCGCATGGGACTCTGCAAGAGTGAAGAAACAATATGTGCAAAAGAACGATCTACTTCCACAAGAGTATCCTTGTGCTGATACGGAATAAAGCATCTGCTCCTCATTCCAGTTTATATCACTGCTACTGTGCCTTTACTGCACAAGCAGAAACAGATATAAAAATCACATGTCACTTTTCTAACTGTGGGATGCTTAAGTATTTTGTGGTTCATCTTGAAAAGGGGCAGGTTTAGGACACTCTGCTGTACTACATGATAGCTGTTCGGATGTACTAGCTAATCATGACAGCTGAATTCATTCACATACTGATTTTCTAACTCAATTACTTCCTAAATATACCCCCTTTCCAAAACCTGCCTCTCTGGAAAGCGAAGCACCCGGCCAGGTGCGGCGCTGCCGGTCCTCCAGGGCCGGCAGCAGTTCCTCATGCTATCCGCGGGATCCAGCCTGAGGCACGGGCACTGTTTCTTCTGTGTTTACTGAAATTTAGGTCAGAACTCCTTAATTTCTGCGATGATTCCAGTCTTTGAACTTGCCAGTCGTGAGCGATTCTGCCTAGGCAAAGCCCATGGCCGCCGCCCGGGGGCCCCTCGGCCCCGCCCGGGGCCCGCCCGGGGGCCCCTCGGCCCCGCCCGGGGCCCGCCCGGGGCCCGCCCGGGGGCCCCTCGGCCCCGCCCGGGGCCCGCCCGGGGGCCCCGCGGCCCCGCCCGGGGCCCGCCCGGGGGCCCCTCGGCCCCGCCCGGGGCCCGCCCGGGGGCCCCTCGGCCCCGCCCGGGGCCCGCCCGGGGGCCCCTCGGCCCCGGCCCGGGGCCCGCCCGGGGGCCCCTCGGCCCCGCCCGCGGGCCCGCCCGGGGGCCCCTCGGCCCCGCCCGGGGCCCGCCCGGGGGCCCCTCGGCCCCGCCCGGGGCCCGCCCGTCCCGCGCGGGGCCTTGTGGGGCCGGGTCGATCGCGCAGTGCACGCCGGGACGGCGGCGGGCGGCGCTCGGGCCCAGCGCGGGGCAGGAGCCTCTCGGTGCCTCGGGCGGCGGCTGCGGCCGGAGCGCTCGGGCGACGGCTCTGCCCGGCGGGGATGGCGGACGCGGCGGCCTCTCCCGTGGGGAAGCGGCTTCTGCTGCTGCTGGCGGCGGGGCCGAGCGAGGGCGAGACGGCGGGGTCGGAACCGGGGCCTGCGCTGCCCGCACGGGCCTGGCGGAGCGGCACCGTGAGGGCCATGAGCGGAGCGGTGCCCCAGGACCTGGCGGTGAGGCCCGGGGCGGGCGCGGGGAGCACGGTACCGGGGACGGGGCCGCGGGTTTAGCCGCGGCCGGGCCGGGCTGGCCTAGGCTGCGGGCGGGGTGGGGTGCCGCGGCTGAATCGTGCTGGCGGCCCGAGCCCACCTGCAGCGCCGGGCCCGCCGGACCCGCTCCGGGGCTGGAAGCGGCGGGCCCAGCCTGCGACGAGCGCGACGGCGGAGCGACAGGGCAGGTGTGTGAGGGGTCCGGCACCGGTGGTAGTTGGGAGTAACATACATGTGAAACAAATACGTCTGGGACATTTCTGGTGCAGATGTATCTGTATGTACATAACCTCAAAGCGTTGGTTTGGGGTTTTTTCTGTTTCTTTTGTTTTTTTGCTGGGAAGATGTTAAATATTCTCGATCAGCGTGAATTATATGTGAAAATATATATTGAGGGCTGAGTTTTGAATGAGGATCATCCATTTGATTTTGTCTCAGATATTGTTTTTAGCTGTAGGAATTTGAGCTTCATATAATGTATTTAAGCACTCTTTAGCATTTGTCTGGTTTATTTCTAGTATAGCTTAGTGAAACACTTGGGTGGAGATGCTAAAAAGAGCTCTTGAAATGTATTGGTGAAATTCGTCTGCATGTGTCAGCAAGTAGGCACTTGCTTTAAGTGCTGGCATGCGTTGGAGGGCTGATTTAGTGACCCATGGTAGCAGGAATGAGGTCCCATGTTTGTGAAGAGTTTTGGTACTCTTTATGGTTAGCTTTTTAAAAATTAGTAGTTACCTTAAGTTCTATGGGCTTGTTTGCAGAATTACAACTTTGAGCTGTTTCCTGGACATCGTCCTCTAATGATACTGCTTTCTTTGGCCTTGTTCTAGAACTGCACCTACAGCTGTCAGCAGAAAGCAGTGTGCTGGGTTTGGCTTTGCAAACGTGGGGGGCCTGGCACCCTGTGCCTGCAGTTAAGAGCCCTGGTTGTGTATGCTACCTGCTGCCTAACTCGTTCAAGGAGGAAAGAAAGACCCGTGCAGAAAGGGTTTCTTCAAAAGGGAAATGTATCAAGTGTTTGAGACTGTCTGAATTGTGAAAGTGTTGCAGGGCTAGGATCCAGCTGAAGAGCCACTGTTGTAGCAAACCGCATTGGGCATCCTCATCAGTTCTCTTGCGTTTTCATTGGTGTGTGAATTCAATACCTTCATTCAGTACTGCAGTTCTCTCCCAGTTCCTTTCATCAATAACCTTCCACTTAATACTGTTTCAGGTGTGTAGCTATCTCTAAACAGTGTATTCTCAAAAATCTATGCGAGAACTGTAAAATGTGAAAGGTGTAACACAGTTGAGGCAGAATTTAAAGTAATGTGGGACTTCATGGACTCTTCCATGCATAATGAATGCTGCTGTGACAATGGCACTGATATACTATCAGAAGAAAAGAGTTCTTTTTAAATTCATTTTGTCAGAAGAAGTGACAAGAAGTATAAAACCTAAAAGCATGGGTTTTGTTGTTTTTTGTTTGTTCGTTTGTTTTTCTGGTAGAGTAAAGCATCAGAAAGATTTTTGGGGGATTTTTTCCCCTGTAAAATTTTGGTTACAGAGATTAGCTCTTAGACATTCTTACTTTGATGTAATGTGGAGTAGTCTAATTATGGTTAGTCCAAAAAAAAAAAATATATATATATACATACATATATATATATACACACAAGCACACGTATTTATAAAGGTCAGTCCTAGCTGTTGTCCCATCTTCAGAGCATCTAGAAGAAATCCTGAGGAAAAACTGCTGCTATTAGAAAACAGCTTTGCCTCTTCTAAATGGAGACAGGTATTATCTTCTTTCTCAAAGTGTTTACTAGAACAGGATCATTAAAGACCTGTTGATCTTTATCTCTGTCTGTTCTTAATATTGTAAAAGTACATGGAACATGCTAATGGCAAAATAACTCTGTGTCACATGAAGGACAGTACTGCTTTTCTTATGTGGAATGGAAGTGTGAGAGATGATTGTTTTAGTGGATAGGCAAGCTCTACAATACCGTGAAAGTTAGGAGGCCTGGGACACAAAGTATTTTGAGTAGGGAATACTGGCAAAGTAGCACAAATATGATATTAAGAAAGCTATAGGCCCACTGGAACCAGAAAGGTGTTTAATCTAGTTTCCACTATATTACGGAAAATTGTTGAATTGGTGGAAGGGTATCTTGAAAGGTCTGGTACTGTTTCTCAGCAGTACAAGCATTACAGCTTAAGCAGTAATGGAGTTCCAGAATTCATCAAGAGAGTTACTTCATATTCTTCCTTTGGGGTTTGAACTTTTGAGTCCGGGGAGAGGAGTAAGTGGCCTCTAATACTTCTTTTAATGGGGTTTATTGGTAATGTAGAGAGCTGCCTGTCTCCATTTGGTGCCTTGTCGCTTCCCAGTGATCTTGTAATGGTTACAAAACCCTGTTTTGACTGTCCAGCTTACAGTGTTCCTTAACTATTAGTAATTTTTTGCTGTTCATCTGACATGTTTGATTGTATTTGGCAAGTGTGTAAGTTCTGTAGATGAGAGATTAGAATGTGACTTTTCTAACACTTAGCTTCAGTTGTTAAAACATGGAATGAGATTTGTAACCTTAACATTCTTGCCATGTAATTTCAAATGATTTCAACAGTTGTCATTTGTGATAGGAAAAAAAAAAGAGGATGATGTCTCAGAATAGTGATTTAGATTTCTAGTGTGGTTTATATTGTTACACTTGTAAATAAGGTTATTAAGAATCTGGCAAGTAGGTAATTCTGAGAATCTCATGCCATCCAAAATATTTGGTTTTGTTCAGGGAGTTTAATAATGTACAAGACAAGACAAAACTTCTGATGTAGAGTGGATTTTGCCAACACAAACCTTGCAGGCAGAAGCATTTAGTTCTGTGGATGTCAGTTAACCATACTGATACAGGCTGTCTGCTGAAGTGCCAAGTAAGAGTGTTGAAATTGTCTAAAAAATCCTACTGTGAAAGAGGCTTGCATTGGGTCATCATCTGTATTTTGGGATGAACAATTTCCATGTGTTTAATTTTGTATAGAGAAACACAGCATTTGAAGCCAGTGATGTATGTTTGGGGGTAGATAATTTTTCCTAAGTTCATCATTGTTAATTTGATTCCCATAGCTATGTGGATGTATTAACATTGCAATACTTATTCTGATTTTTCTTACTAAAGTTGTTGTCTCATTTTCCGTAAGGATTATAGGAATATTATTTTCTATTAAGTGTCTGAAGAGATGAAATACCTTTTAATTTTTTTTTTTAATCAGATCTTTGTGGAATTTGATGGCTGTAACTGGAACCAACATGCGTGGGTAAAAGTCCATGCAGAAGAAGTTATAGTGTTGCTGCTGGAAGGATCATTGGTTTGGGCACCTCGAAATGATCCAGTTATGCTTCAGGGGACTCGAATCTCGCAGACACAGTGGCCTGCACTCGTGAGTATTTGACCAGAAGCCCTTAGATCCTCAGAGGTCTTCATCAGCTCTGCTGTGAAGCTCGGGCTTGGTTATTGTACAGGGCATCATTTTGCAGGTACAAAAATTGCCTGTGGGTGGACTTTTACTAATAGAAGTTCCTTAACTGGCACTTGAGTGCCTTTGGGAAGGCACTGGAGAAGGCAGTATGCTTCCAATTACTGCCCCAGAAGCTGCTATGACATATTGTACAGAAAAGTGCTGTTTACAAGTTAGCCTCTAAAGAAATGTGTTATAGATCTGAAAATATTATTTTTCCCCTGTTTTAAAACTTTGTGTATGTTAGCCTTTTCTGAATTGTGGGAATTTTTGGTCTTACAAAGAGCTCTCCAGAGCTCTGTATTGTAAAGGCTGTTGCATCAATTAAATAGGTGTACCAGAAGGCATCTTCAGAAAGAGAACAGACTGTGTGCTGTGCCTGACATATAAACCATAAATTGGCCACTCCTAATCTAAAAATTTTATTTCAGTTTTGTTGTCAGCAGTAAGTAACGTGACATGCAAAGTTTTCTCATGTTTCTTGATGTGGTTAACTGTATTTCTATTTACATGGCAGTTACATGTCATGACACTTGAAAACAAAGCCAGTATATTTTAGCTAGCATATCTGAATATCCCCATTCTGTAAACCTCCTGATGCGTAGTATATAGTGCGTTCCTTATATATTTATTCTCTTACTGGCTTCTGAAGAGGAAAGATCATTAAATGTGATAAAAGATCATTTTATGCTGTTTAATTTTTATTATTTGCCTCTTCTTTTATTTCTTTTCTCCTCCCGCAGTCCTTGGACTGCTTGGGACCCTACCCTCTACTTTTTAATACATTTTGTGCATAGGTGCATTGAAACTTTTTTCCTGTCAAGGATGATGTGCCTTGGTAGAATTTGAATGTAGAGTTTTAAATGGGCACTTGGGCACAAAGCAGGAAGTTCGTTATTGCATCTTTCTCTGAGGATTTCTTTATGGCGGTTGGCTTAAGGCAGAAGAAAACCATGCCTTTACAGCAGAGACTCTGTAGAAAATGGTTTTTTCCATAGGCAAAGTTTTCCTTTCAGTCTGTTTCCAGCTTGTCTCCAAGAATGAACTCCAGTTAGTTTCGTCTGAGAAACTGTTTTTACACAGGATCAGCATCTTTCAGTTGATTTCCAAATTGGTCAAAATCCGAGTGATTTGGGGATGTTACCATTGTCTGCATGCTGACTGTGTAATGATTCCAGACTATTTCCACTACAACTTAAGCTTTATCTGTAGGCTTGCTGAAAAAATGTTTCTCTCCTCTGTGCTCTGTCAGCCGTGTGAGCATTGAAGCTTTCTCTAGGTACTACAGACCTACCCAGATAACTGCATGAAAATGCAGATTGGAGTTAGTCAAAGCACTAGAGTACATATTTGCAGTGGGAAACCAACTACTTAGCATTACAAAGGGGTTGGTATGCTTCAGGGGTGTGGGGGATGGTGGGTTTTGTTGGTTGGTGTTTTGTTTTTTTTTTTAATTTAAGATATATCACTTAGGGATGTATTTTCATTCTTCATTATCTCTTTTTTGTAGTCTTGCTTGCTTTCAGGACATAGCTTTGCATAAACTGAGAAAATAAATTTTTATATTTACACTATTGTGTATGGGTGAATGGAGTGTAAACTGACTTGATGAGAGCTGTTAAGGGAAAAATATCATGAATACTTGTGTTAAAATCATGTAAGTGGGAGCATGAGAGAAGTAACACATTTCAAAGACTCTGGGTGGCAACTTCCTCTTCCATCAGCAAGTTATGTTATAAGGTTGTCTGATTCTGTTATTACAAGGTTTCTGAATTCACTAGGTATTTCTTGAACATGAATATGAATCTTGAACTTACTATGAACTTTAGTTTTTCACAAAACACTAGCCAAAAATGCTCTCATTTAATAATAAGCATATAAATTTCTTACAGCTAACTTCTGTAGAAGAATAAAACCACTCCTTTCATAAGGCTATATCTCAAATGTGTAAGATAGTTTGAACTATTAACCAAAGCTTTTTTTTTTTTTAAACTTTAACTAAAGCTTTTTTCTTAACCTGAGCATCAGAAGGTGCTTACCTATGAAACCCCAAATTTCTGCCACAGGTCTTTTCATTTCTGCTTTAAGATCTAATGAAAAAGTGGATCCAGTTGTCTGTAATTCCTGCTTGTAACGCAAGAATTATTGGCTTAAACATAATGACTAATATTTTGCATTAACACTCAAGCACTGGTGGTACAACCTGGTAAATTAAAATTTTAAATTTTATAAAATCTAAATAGCATGTAAAATCGACTATTGTTGGCCTGAATTTGTGTTCAGTAATTTTGGTAACTTCTTTTTTTTTTGTTTTTCATCACAGACTTTCACTCCTCTAGTAGATAAGTTAGGGTTGGGCTCTGTGGTACCAGTAGAGTTTCTTCTGGATAGACATTTACGTTTCCTGTCTGATGCCAGTGGATTACGTTTATTTCAGGTATTTTAACTGTGTTCAGTTAATATGTAAATTTAGCTTTGTGCTGTGCTTGTAAGATTAGTTTTGGGGTTTTTTTACTGTTCCACCAACATACCCATCTTTCTTCTTTCACTGCCCTGTCACATATTTGTTTGTTTCCCTGCATTTCCAGGTCCTTACACTGACCTCCATTTGCATGCGAAAAGTACTGATATTCTCTACATTGTTCAATTGGAGAGCTAGTTGTCATTGTGTAGCTGATAGTTACAGTGGAAGTTTTGCAACAGCTTTTGCATAGTTAATTCTTTTATTCCTCCTGACATGTTCAGTAATATTTTTCTTAATTTTAATTTTTCTTCTTGTTTGTCAGTCTCTGACTGCAGTCCAAGAACTGTCTTGTGAAAACTAATGTTTCTCTTACCGTAGAAGATTATACTTTGTTAAAACTGTTTGGTTTTGGCAGATGGGAACAGAGAGCCAAAATCAGATTCTACAGGAACAGCCTTTACTAAGAGAATCTGTCAATGCACTGATCAGTGACCAGAAGCTTCAGGAGATATTTAGTAGAGGTGAGGTGTGTTTTCTATCTCAGAGCTACTTTGTTGTTCAACAGCTGTAAGACTGTGCTGGAATTTGTGAAGGAGGATAGTTATAGTATCTGTTACTGTTTCATTTGGAAGGTAAATTTTCTGAAGGTATTTTTTGAGTTCTTTACAAAATAACAATATTTTATCACAGATACAGGTAAGCAGTTGCTGAAATACAACCAGAAATACCTGCTGGGAATGCTCGCTTGAGGTGTAATTAAAGTAGGACAAAGTCCATGTATTTACAACTTCCCTATTTTAAGTTTTAGTTTAGAATTTTCGAAGTGTTGGTCCTTTTCTATGGTCCTGTTCTGTAACTGTGGAAGTATAGAAATTAAGTTCCTGTGTAGTTGCTGATCCTCAGAAACTTTCCTTGTAATGGCAATTCAAATTTTGTCATTTTGATAATTAATACATCAGTTGTTTAAGTTGAATGTATGTGTGGATGTGGCTGTGTGGCTGGTCAGCATAGAGTTAATATCTGTTGTTTGGGTTGTGTGTTAGGGTTAAGTCTGACTGTGGCTTTTGTTGTCAGATTCGGGTCGTCTTGGTCAAGTGCTAAAATAATTTCTATCCAGAGTTCATGTGCCAGAGAGCTACCCCAGAGTCAGACCACTGTCTTACATTTGAAGGATGGTGTAATTCTTATAATTCTTAACGGGAATTTGGTACCTTTTGGTCAAATAAAATGTGTATTCCTAGAAATTCTGGGGACGATACTTCTTACATGAGCAAATAGCTTAAGAATTGTCCAGTTTGAAGCCTCCTTCTAAAGTACTTAATTCTGGCTGTGTCACATACAGGCTGTTGGATCATGTGGATTTTGATGAGCCAAGATTAGCAGAGGTTTATTTTGACTGGACTTAGGGTAGGAGAAAAGCTCAGCATGCTGATCTGGAGAGCAAGGGCAGGGTGAGAGGGAACTTTTCTATAGATGATCTGTTATCTGTGTGAAAGAACTAAGACTGGTTGGTTTAGAGGTGTTGGATATCCAAATGCATGTTTCTCCTCTGAAACACATGGCTTTTCTTCTTGGATTTGACACATCTGGACTAAGTTAGAATACTGGGACTGTTCACTGAATCGATGCTGCATAATTTTTAACCTGTAGGTTAGAAAGCAAAAGAATTTAGTTAGCAAGGATTCCCCTTGTAGCTTGATTTCGTCAAAGGAGTGAGTTAATTTTGGTCTTTCACACATGGGTATTTTTATGTGTAAACTGTATTCATTTTGTCTTCACAATAGCTTTGAGTTACAGCAATGAGGACCTATTGACTTTCCAGGATAAAATTCCTGGTTACACAGGATTTGCAGCAGAAGCTGTAGAGTTTTAATTTCTTTCCACCTGGAAGATGACACTTCAAGCACTAATTAAATGCACAGAACCATTTTATTGTATATCTCTTAACAAGTATGACACAAAGCTTGTTTGGAAAATGCACTCATAGTCCTTCTTTTCCAGGTCCTTACAGTGTCCAAGGCCAAAGAGTTAAAGTTTATCAGCCAGAGGATGAAAATAGCTGGCTCTGTGGTGTTGTGAGCCACCAAGACCCAATAACTCGTCTTATGGAGGTGTCCGTGACTGAGGTAAAAATATAGGCACTGCTTTGGTGTTCCTAAAATAACATTCCTCAATATCTATATGTGGAGCTTCACTAAAAATTGTTATTTTGCATTGTTTTTTGCTTTTAAAAAAAGAGTAATTATTTGTGTTGCGATTCACAGCATTTTTTCCTGTTATGATGATTTTCCAGAATAAATGATGTCACACAGACCACTTCAATTAAAAAAAAAAAAAAATGAGTGCTGTAAGACAAAATATTGGAAGTGACTCTCCAGAAGAGAAAGCATGCTGAAGCATAGAAAGCTACCTTCTGGGTCTCTTACACTGTGGTCTTCCTATGCCTTCTTTGGTTTCCATCTGATAGACTGTACAAATAGTTTGAAACAATTGTAGCAAAGCAGATGAAGTCTTAGTATAAGTGATTTATGTATTTTAGCTCAGACTATTTACTTTTACCTTGTTCCTATCAGTAAACCTGTGTACAGCACAGGGAATCTGCACTGCTAGAGTTACTGATTTTTATTATGTACTTTTGTACAGACTGACAGGTAGTTCAGTCTTGCCAGTTGCCTGCTCCTGATGGCTTCCTTATTCAGGAACAACGAGGAACGGTTGCATGGTACTGTGTAGCAGCAGCACTCATCTTGGTTTTCAGGTCCCATCCTGTGTCTCAAGCACACTGCTCCTGTAGCCTCTTCCATGTGTAGATTGAATGCACTGAATGAGCAGTAATCCTGCACTCTGACTACTGCTATTGCTGGCACACAGGGGAAAAAGTATACTATGTATGGTAAATCAGCATAGTACTTTGGAGAAGCATAGAAATTGTGGAGTTACGTGCATTCAGCAGATACATGCTAGGAGGCACAGAGCTTCCTGTGTACTTACTGTGAAATAAAAAGTAACCTCTAAGAACAGTTACAGAGATTGGATATTCATTGCTCCTTTTGGGGAGACACTGATGAGGCTGTTTCGGTTAAATTGATGTGCTTCTTTCAGTAGTCCTTTCTACATCTAGCAGAGTGAACATGCATGTAACAATGTTAAATCAAATTCCAGACCTGCGTTTAATGCAATGAATATCTTTAGAAATGCTCAATAGAACAAATATACAAGGAAACAGTGGTAGGAATCAAATCTGAAAGTTTTTGAAATGAAGAGGGAGCAAAGGGTTAGAAGGTGAACTAGAAGTCTGTAGTATTACTAAGGAAGTGTGATAGTAAGAAAAGGTAAATGGGAGAGTCTCAGCCTGCACAGTAACTGTGTGTTTATGTCTCTTATGTTGTTACTATATACTTCAAATTAAAAATTCACTTCTACTTTTCTTTCTTCTACTTCCTCATTATCAATCTGCATAAAAATTAGAGTGGTGAGATAAAGTCGGTGGATCCTCGACTGATTCATGTGGTGATGGATAACACTTCTCCAAGTGAGGTAGTACAACAGTTAATTCAGGTCTTGTATATACAGTGTGGAACTTCATAAAATTTTGATGTGAATAAGTGATCTGGAAAGGACTATAAAATGATGCAGTGTTGTGACTTTGGATAACTTTAGTAATTTTCCTCTTAAAGTTGGAACAGGAAGATTTTGTTTACCATTTTGATGGTCATAGCTTTCTTTAAACAATCTTCTCTTTCTGTTCAGGCCTGTTTACTAAGTTTAGCATGGATCTTGGAGGGGGGATCAGTAGTGATACAACCGTGGTGGTTGTACTCCATTTTAAGGCGTAGTGTTGCTGCCTTCAGGATCATTTTGTGCTGCTTCACAGACCTTTTAAGGCATTTATAAAAATTGCTATCTGGCTGCTCTGCCTTGTAAGCAGGCTTGTATGTTTGTGGCATTTCACTGCTTCAGTTGAGATGTTCCATGATAACGTTTGAACCTGAATTTTTACCCTAGGCTAAAGGGCAAGCTGTCTCCTATAGTTAAATATTGTAGGCTTCGTGTAGTGGACAGAAAGCACGCCCTTCAAAAGAATCTTGGGGTTTATATTTGGAGCAAAAATTAGTGTGCAGATGGTCTTCATACATTATGAAGAGCTTTGTTGGAGTGTTGTGTACTTCTCAAAATTTTCCAGGATGTGGTTCATGCTACAGCAAGGTAGCTCAGCTAAAAAATTTCTTACACAAATCTTACTCTAGTACAAAAAAGAGAAGACTGCGCTTAATGCTTGTGTTCTATGCTCACATAGCATCTCTCTTTGGCAGTCTCAATTTAAGATAAAGTGTTCTTAGACGTCACAGCAATGTAATACATTCTGTTCTAACAGAAAAAAGTTAATTGAATGGGTATCTGGATTGTTCTGTTTAGTGATTGCATGACTTTGTGTATTACAGGGAGGGAGTGTAAAAACATCTAAATCATCATCTAAAGGGAAAAAGAAGAAGGAAAGCCTGGAGGGAAAGGATGGAAGGAGGAGGAAAAATGTGTCAGATCCTGGTTGTGATCCTGCAACAAAGAAGCTAAAGGACAGGGGTGAGGCAGATAGCAATGGTAGTGATGGAGGTGAGGTGAGCAGAGGTCCCTGGAAAGGAGTCTCCAGTAGTGAAACAGGACTGGATCCAAGGGCCAAGCAGTTGCCTTCATTTATTCCTCAGATTAATCGCAATATTCGTTTTGCTACTTACACCAAAGAGAATGGCCGAACACTAGTAGTCCAAGATGAGCCAGTTGTTGGTGACACACAATTGCCCTTCACTCCATTTTCTTCTGTGGCTGGACAGCCATTAATAGTTGGATCTGGATGTAAAGAGGCAGGAAAATCACTGGAACATGTTGGCCAAGGCACAGTGACTTCTGCAACTGCAGTTTCTACAGCTGCTTTGACTCCGACAACTGTGAGAATCTGTGATACCAGTTTGCCAGCTGTTACTGGACAGGAGAAATCGAAAACAGTCCGATCACAAGCCCCGGGAGAGGTGAGTAGCTTATGATCCGATATGTTCTAGAAAGATTTACAGGATTGCAACAGATGTTCTGCAACATACTCTTGTTAAAATGTGTGTCCATAGAATTGAAAAACCTACTTTTTCCTCTCATGAGTCTGTCTCCTCCCAAAGAAAACCTGTTATCTGACCTAAGAAATGACTCAAAAGAAAATTAAGATAATTGGTGAAGGTGTAGTAAGAGATAACTGTGTAGCACTCTTATGCTTACTCGGTCTTAATCTGGGAAATGCAGCTTTACAATAACTCTAAGCACTGCGCTTTATTATTTTTGTTGTGTCATACAGAAGATAACCTGCTTAAAATCTCTTGCCTTTATATAAACTAATCTGCATGAAAATACGTGGCGAGTTGAACATTCAAGTTACTATTAAAAAAGCCTCAAAACAGAAAAACAGTGAGCCTACATTTAGAGGACCTTTAACAGATGCCTCTCCTGTGTGTTAGAGTCGTGTTATCTATATAGTACAAAAAATGATCCAGTTGCATTGTATACTATTGAGGACCAAAACCAATGAAATAATTAAAATATTTGAGATGAGAGCTCAGTCTGGAAGCAGCTTGGAGACCTTATAGTTATGTCTTTGTTTACAAGGGAAGGAGTGGAAAAATAGAAGGGAAGCCCTGTTAAAAACAAAATAGAAGTCTTCTTAAATAAATCAAATTAATGTTTATAAAAACAAAACAAAAATGAAACCCATCACAGTAAATGCAATAAAAATAAATAATCTTGCCATCTACTGTATAAAAAAAGCAAAGAAAACGGGAGATGCATTAAGAGAGTCCAGTGTGATTGCCAAGAAGTTAAAGGCATTGTTACAATTCCTGTCTTTTATATTAGATAATGGAATGGGTGGAAAGGTTAAATGTTTATCTTGGCATAAAGATTCATAGATGGTAAGGTACAAAGGAGGAATAGAATTGTTGAAAACAGGAGTGTTGCATAATGAGCATAATATAATGTAATATGAACTCTTCTATCACCCACCCCCCAATAAATAAATTCAGACTTGGGAGCAACTACAGGTTATGTAATTGTACTGAGAAATTTTGGTATCACCTCTCCTTTTTTCACTCTCTCCAACCCCACATCACTTTTTTAAAACATTGATTTGGCTTCAGTGTTGGCAGTCAGACCATTAGCCCATTCTAAACTAGTTTTTTTGAGGGAGGGAACCTGACATAAATCAGTAAGACTGTTGTAGATAGTTGGCATACATTGCTGTTTCAGTCTGTCTGCTATATCATAGCGTGGCTTGGTCCTTGAGGTGACTTGACAACCTTGATTTCCATTCAAATACATATTCTTTTCAAAACTATTAGAACACAGTTTTCTAAAATTGTTTTTATCTGTAAAAAGAAATATCTGAAACTCTAATATCTGGAAGAATTGTTAATAGGTTATTAAAGTTATTACAGCTGGAGATTGGTAATGAGGAACGAGCTAAACATTAGAATGCAGTAGAGTAGGTCTTCAGGGACACTAGTGACTAGTAGGATGTGTTGCACAGAGTCTGTGGTTGTATTTAACATGATCTTGAATTGAAATTGTGTTAATAATGAGCAGATTTCTCAAAGAGGAGTACCGCTGATCTAAATGATCCTATTAATGAGGAATTAGTTGCAGTATATAATCAGTTACAGTAGGACTGTTAGAATTGGAAAATCTGAACAAGTGCCAGTTGAGAGGAGAGCAAGTGAATATTCCATATTACAGTTACAGTTCTAGTAGAAATCTGCCATTTGTAAAATGTTCCTATAATTAGTGGTCATAAAAGTTAGACCTTTTGTGCTTAACCTCTATTGAGTTATTCCCTGGAAGGCACCATGTTCTAGGCATAAATCTACCTGTCAGCAGATGTGGGTTGCAGGGACCAGGAGTAGTTTTTCTGCTAACTGCTTTGTTTAATTAATTTGAAAACTAAGTTACTTATTTCAGGGGTTTTACTTAAGTAGGTGAAGCCTATCAGAATGCTCTTGCGGGAGAGATTGGAGGGTATTCAAAAGCAGTTTCAATTAAGGTTCCCTTTTTGTTGATTTGAACGCAAATGATCAGCACTTTTATTAACTTGCTTTTCTATGAATTAGTTCACCTGTCTAGTGTCTCACCTTTGTTCTAAAGTGTGATAACACATTAAGTATTAGTTTTCTCTGGGTCTTCAATTTCAATAGCTTGTGGGTAGGAATCTTTAAAGAAGTTTCTTCATTGTAAATAAGTCTGCTGGAAATTTGTATTCCTGATGAGTAAGGAAAATGCTGATGATACAGTGAGATGAACAAAAGTATTGCTTAATCAAAAAGCAATCTTATAATAGACTAATGCTTATTAATTTTGTTTCAGAATTCCCGAAATTCACTTTTGACTTCTTCTGGATTTGGAGTCTCTCTCCCAAGTGCTTCCCAGTCCTTGGTATTTGGGGCTGGAAAGAGCCAATCAAATGGAGTGATGGCTCCAGAAAGCAAACCACCTGGATTTCCTTTTGGCTGTGGTACTGGACAAGATGCTCAGAAAGATTCTGATTCATCCAAGAACTTGTTTTTTCAGTGCATGTCCCAGAATCTTCCTTCCAGTAACTATTTCACAGTCATTTCAGAGAGCTTGACTGAAGATGTCTCTAGTCGGGACTCGTTCAAGCAGTGTACAGAGAGCGTGGGTGCTGGGACTTGTAAAGGTAAAATTCTTTCAGTGGACAGTAAGCCAGGAGCCCAGTCTGGTAGTTCTGTAGAGCGGAAGCTGCCTGTGGAATCTATGCCTACCCTTACTCCAGCCTTTTCACGAAGTCTGTTGAATACTCGTCCCCCTGATAGTCATGAAAACCTATTTTTACAGCCCCCAAAGCTATCACGAGAGGAACCCTCAAACCCTTTCCTGGCATTTGCTGAGAAAGCAGAACTTAGTCCTTTCAGTGGCTTTGCATCCTCATCTCAGACGGGGGTTGGTGCTCCCTCAACACCTGTGGGTCATAAGGCCACTTCTGGCTGGCCGGAATCACTCACCTCTACAGACTCATTAGCTAAGAAGAAAACCTTGTTTATAACAACTGACTCCTCAAAGATGACCTCCAATGCTTCTGGTTCAACAGCTGCTGCTGGTGTTCAAAGCCCTTCGACTGTAGGGAATGGCCGTTCCAGCTCACCAAGTAGCAGCCTAACACAGCCTATCGAGATGCCCACACTTTCCTCCAGCCCAACAGAAGAAAAACCAGCTGTCGGGCCTGGGCAGCAGGACAATCCTCTTCTGAAAACTTTTTCTAATATGTTTGGCAGACATCCACCTACCCTTTTCTCTTCACAGGCAGAGTTTTCACAGGAGAGGAAGGCCCCTTTTGAAGCTGTGAAAAGGTTCTCACTAGATGAGCGGAGCTTGACTTCCAAACAGGACTCTGACTCCAGTACAAATAGTGATCTGTCGGATTTGAGTGACTCTGAAGACCAGTTGCAGGCTAAGGCTTGTATGAAGGGTATCCCAGACCACTTGATGGCGAAGCTAGGCCCCAATGCAGAACGCAATGCAGAATTACTGCTGGGTAAAGGAAAGGGGAAGCAAGCCCCAAAGGGCCGGCCCCGCACGGCTCCACTAAAAGGTGATGACTTGAATGCAGATGATGTTTTGGAAGCACAAGGAGGTGGGATATTGGGTTGTTTCCTGTGTAGTGAACTGCATTAACTAACCACAGTTGTAAACCTCATACATGCTCAGTAGGCAGCTCACAGGATGCTTATAAGGCTGAAGCTTAATGCTTCTTGTATGTGAATTTTGGTGTTCACTTTGATAAATATTTAAGCATGTGTGTCAGGACGGAAGTAAGGTATGCTGTAAGCTTGAACAGACTCACTGGTTTTACATGGTTATGAACATACAGATCTCTGAAAAGATGATTGTTGGAGCCAATATCCTACTGCTGTTGCAGTTAACTAATAGATTTTTACTTCTACTACTTTGCCTCACCCAGTTGGCCAGTCTGTGCTGAAGGATATGAGTAAGGTGAGGAAGCTGAAGCAGTCAGGTGAGCCTTTTCTCCAGGATGGCTCTTGCATCAATGTAGCTCCACATCTGCACAAGTGTCGGGAGTGCCGTCTGGAGCGGTACCGCAAATTTAAGGAGCAAGAGCAGGATGACTCAACTGTGGCATGTCGCTTCTTCCATTTCCGGAGGTAGTCAAACTCTTCCTTTCTTCGTATGTAGTCTGTGTGCAGAGCTTGGGCCATGTCCAAGCACAAAGTAATTATGTTTTACTTATTAAATATGCTCGGGTACAATAAGGAAGGCTTTGAGTGTCTTGCATTTCCCTGCATCACCTGACGGGAATTCCCTCATTGGGCCAGAAAGAGCTGCTTTTCAAAGATAAAGCTGTAGGATACTAAGTGAGCCTCCCAGTGCAGCCTCAGGAAACTGAATTTGCTTTATTGGGTAGAATTTTACTTCTGGGTAGCAATTTGTATGCAATAACTTTCCCTCTTTCATAAGGCATTCAGAACAAAGGTAAAATTTTAATCCACTCAACAAGTAACTAAACATTGCCAGCATGAGGCTAATGTTTACCATATTCTGTTGAGTACAGGACTAATTTTTAGGAGTAGAATGCTATGTCTGTGTTCCCTCTGTGTTTCACCCATGTCTTAGACTTCTTCGACCTGTTGTATTTCTCTTCATCTTCCTTAACTGCCTGTTCTAGCAAGTGCTACACATCTTTTTCCAAAAGTAGTTAGTTGACTTTCTGGCACGTAAAGAATGAAGTGAATTTTTAGTGTGTGTCACCCATCCAGTAAGCATGCTGCTTCTCTTCCTAAACTTGTTAAAAATTAATCTAGCTTGAGGTTAAAGATAAGATGGTTTCTGCTTAAAAAATGAAGTTACCTTTGATATTGACAGGAGATGCTTAGGGTTCTGTCATACGTTTTTACAGCTTTTACCACACAAGGATTAGGAGGGTCAACAGCTACTGGTAAAACAGTAGTGATTCATCCATGTGGAGACCAGTGCGACAAGGATTTTTGCATATATCATAATGCAAGCTGTCAGAAGGGCTGCCGAGTGCTGGCAGCCCTAGCCAGAACTGATACACTGTTTTCTCAGAAGTTGGGAAAAACTTTCTCATGAATTAAAATTGAGAATGACAGCCATTCAGAATTTTGCAAGCAGCATCATACAGCAGGTCAAATTGAATTTTGTCATCTCCTTCTATCAATAAGATAGAGAAGTGGGATTTAGCAACCTGTAGCAATTTTCCACCAATGTTTACAAGGACCTTGTGATTCGTTCTAATGAGTTGTTGTAACCACAGCTTTGTATGCTGTGGCTTACTCTCTGTCTTACTGGGATTTGCATAAGTGTGCTGTCTGTAGAATATAGCACTCTAGCTGAATTATTCCCCCCCCCCCCTTTCTGGGTTTATGTTCTGATATAGATGTCATTGTAAGTTAATTAAAGGCAGTTGAGCAGTTTCTCAATTTCTTCATCCTATTTCCTGCAGGCTGGTATTTACCCGAAAGGGTATACTACGAGTAGAAGGTTTCTTGAACCCACAACAAAGTGACCCTGATGCCATGAGCCTGTGGATTCCTTCTTCCTCCCCTGCAGAGGGGATCGATCTGGAAACTTCTAAATATATCCTGGCCAATGTTGGGGACCAGTTTTGCCAGCTTGTTATGTCAGAGAAGGAGGCAATGATGATGGTGGAGCCACATCGTAAGTTGGGCTTTGTCATGTTTTTTTCCCACCCTTTCTGTATAATGCATGTACAATACAGTGGAATAGAATTGAAAATGTCATATAATTTCTTGTTGAAATGCTTCTCCTGCTCTTCCAAAGAGATGCTATATTCATCTCTTGGGGGTGTAACTGAGGGACCAGCATTTGAGACTTTTTTTTTTTTGGATCAGTGCAACATTACCACCAAAGAAGCTAATGGTAACTTTCCCAAACATTTAATTATTTTTTCAAAAGCTAAATGCAGAAATTAGCTGGCTCATGCTCCTAAGAAAATAGAAATAAACCAGAGAACATACCACACTGACCAGCTCTATGAACAGACTTATATTCCTATCCTTTTATGCTCCAGGGACATCATGTAAAAGCTCAGAGTTTTCTAGGGAGGGAGCAGCACCTTAATTCAGCCCACAAGGACTTAGCTGAGCAACTAGTTGCCAGCTTTCCACTTCAGGGGGAAAGGTTTTAGAGAAAAAAAAAAAAAAGGTAGCCAGTTCAGCTTATCACATCTTATAAACGACTATCTGATTTTTTCCCCTTTACTTTCTGGAACGTACAAAGGCAGCCATTTTGAGAGCCCCTTCCTTGGCTAGTGTGTTGGTTTAGAATCTGAATAGTTGGCAGAGATCTGATTAGTGAAACTAATTACACCTTCTTTATGGTTTTATATATTGATGTTACTTGTTCATAAACTAGCAGATTTGTAGCTTTGCTGTAAGTTTCATTAGTGCTCCATTAAATTCAGTTATTACTGAACAGTGTAAGGTGCTGCATTTCCTTGTAGTGTGTATTTTGATACCTTACCTTACCTATTCTTAGAAATGGGAATTTTAATAGTGTCACTGGACTAGCAAGAATGAGGCTATGAACGTAAACAGTATGTGTTTCTATACTCTGCCTTCGGGTCACTTTGCTGTGAATTTATCATTGTTGCTGTGATATTCTCAGATTAGGTGGAAGAAATGCAAAATGTCAAAGCAATAATTCGTAGTGTGCCTTCTCTTTATAGAGAAGGTGGCATGGAAGCGAGCAGTACGTGGTGTGAGGGAGATGTGTGATGTATGTGAGACAACGCTCTTCAATATTCATTGGGTTTGTCGGAAATGTGGTTTTGGGGTCTGTCTGGACTGTTACCGTCTGAGGAAGAATCGTCCACGTAGTGGTGAGTACTGGGCATTTTTCCCCCACTGTAATCTTTGAACTGCCTATAGCCAGGGAATAGTTTATGGGAAGTTGCAGAAGGTTTTGTGGGGATTACTGACTATCAGCTTGGAAGGCTGCATGTTTGGAACTTGTCATACATGCTGCTGTTCGATTCTTCATTTCCTTTTGTACTTGTGTTTTATCTATTTGCTTAGGATGTGATTATTAAAGTCACAGCATCAGTAGGCATTGAGTGTCTACTGAGACAGTTGACTGTATAGTTTTTTTCCTCAGAAAGTATAAAAGAAAAATTAGGTAATGTCTTAACAGTTCAGGACTGTTGTAAGGGGAACTAATAAGCAGACACTGCAGAGGACTGCTGTCTTTAACAAGGAATTAGATTGGAAACTGTTTTTGTGGGGTTTTTTTGGGTTTTTTTTCGGTTTTTTCTTTTTTTGTTTTGGTTTGGTTTTTTTCAGTTCTGTGACACATCAGGACTTGTAGTTCAGGAAGAGGTTCAGTAAGTTCAATTTCAAGAAATGGAGGCATGAGAAAGAAGATACCTGGCTGGGGGTTTTTGTGTACTTTACTGTATTGAGACCACTTTGGTGGCATGGGTGCAACAAATGGCAATCTCAGTAAGATTAATTAGTGACAGATTATTAAATGGAGCAGATATATAAAATACTGGATATTAATGTGTGATACTGCATCTATTCATTATGATAACTTAGGAAAGCATAATGACAACAAGAGTATCATATTTTGAAAATTGAGGTTAGAAGCCAAGATTTTTAGGTAATTGAAAATTAGCTGTTACAGATGACTGAGGGAAGATTACTGTGGTAGGTGTATAATCTCAAGAGGCAGAAGTTGCTGCTTATCCAGTCTTAATAGTCTGTGTTTATAGCTTATTTCTGAGATCTCTAGGTTAATTTCCTGCACTGTAAAGAATCTAAGTAAACAATATTAATGCACAAATATTCTGTATTGTAAAGTTTTAGTATAAAATCTGTTTTTTTTTCTTTATTCCAGAGACAGAGGAGATTGGTGATGAAGAAGTTTTCTCATGGTTGAAGTGTGCAAAGGGTCAATCTCATGAACCGGAGAATCTCATGCCAACACAGATCATCCCTGGTACAGGTAATGCTTGAAACATGAAAGGAAAAATAGCAAGTTTTGTATTAATTCTGAGCAAGCAAGTGGGAAAAAATAAAGATAGGTTATGTTGTAGCTGAGACCTCTTCTAACATGGTTTTAGAGGACACTTCTACTTGCTACAGCAGAAGGGCTGAAGGGAAGGTTACCCAAGTAAGATCAAGCTGTGGATTTGAAGTGCACATCCTTCTAGTATTAGCTGTGACTTGTTCTGCTCAGTTGTTTTTAAGTTGTATTTTAAGTAAATTTGTTTAACTAGCAAGAAAGAGTTTTTTGGGGATGGTTTGGTTGTTCTTCTCTGGTGACAGGGTCCATGCTGACCATTTACTTGACTGTTTACATAACTGGTCTTAAAAAATCACAGAACCATGGCATGGTTTGGGTTTGTAAAGACCTTTAGTGATCAGCTAGTCCAACCCCCCATGCCATGGGCAGGGACCACCTTCCACTAGACCAGGTTGCTGCAAACCCCATTCAACCTGACCTCGAACACTTGAAGGGATGGAGCAAGCACAGCTTCTCTGGACAATCTATGCCAGTGCCTCACCATCCTCACAGGGAATAATTTTTTCCCAATATTCAATCTAAACATACCCTCTGTCAGTTTAAAACCGTTGTTCCATATCCTGTCCTTAGAGACCCTGGTAGAAAGTCTCTCTCTGTTCTTATCATCCCCCCGATGTATTGAAAAGCCACAACAAGGTCTGCACAGATTCTCTTCTCCAGGCCAAAGCACATCAACTGTCTCAGCCTTTTGTCACAGGAGAGGAGTTCCAGCCCACTCATAATTTTCATGGCCTCGTCCGAACCTGCTTGAACAGATCCATGTCTGTCATGTACTGGGCACCGCAGAGTTGAACGCTGAACCCGAGTGGGGAGGTGGGGAGGGGTAGAGGGGAAGAATTGCCTCTCAGCCTGCTGGCCATGCTTCTTTCTGTGTTGCCCAGGCTGCCGGATGGCTTTCTGGGCTGCAAGTGCATTTTGCTGACTCATGTCTAGTTTTCCACCTAGCCATGTATCCAAGTCTTTTCCTGCAGGGCTGCTCTCAATCCATTCACTCCCTCACTCTGTACTGATATTGGAGGTTGTCCCAAACCAGGTGTGGAACCTTGCACTTGACTTGTTGCACTTTATAAGGCTTGGGTGGGCCCATTCCTTAGGCTTGTCAAGGTTATGCTGGGTGTCCCTTCCCTCTAGAATCAGCTGCACAGCTCAGCATGGTGTCATCCACAAGTTTATTGAGGATGAGCTCAATCCCACTGTCAGTGTCATTGATGACACAAAATAGTATTGATCCCAGTAAGGACGTTTGAGGGACTCTTCCTGTTACTGTTCTCTGGGCATAGAGACATTGACGGTAATTCTTTTGGATATGATCATCCAGCCACTTCCTTACCCACTTAATAGTCCATTCATTAAACTGTATCTCTCCAATTTTTTGACAAAATGTTGTGGGGTACTATATTGAAGGCCTTACAAAAGTATAGGTAGATTACAGCTATTTGTCTTCTGTTGTTTAATGATGCAGTCGCTCCATTGAAGAAAGTCGTTAGATTAGTCAAGTGTGATTTGCCCTTAGTGAAGCTGTGCTGGCTGGCTGTAATCTCCTCTGACTTCCATATGTTTTGACATGTCTTCCAGGAGAATCTGCTACATGATCTTACCTGGGTACTATGGTGAGGCTGACGGGTCAGTAATTCTCAGGGTCCTCATTTTGACCCATTTTAAAAATGGGCATGATGTTTCCCTGTTCCTAGTCCCTGGGGACTTCATTGGACGGCCAGGACTTTCCAAGTATGATGGAGAGTGACTTGGCAACTACATCAGCCCAATCCCTCAGGACCCTGGGATGCATCTTATACCAGGTGTCACGGACTTTTATATGTTCCGGTTCCTCAGGTGCAGCCCTACCCCAAATACTGTGCACAGTTTTGGGCATCTCAGTACAAGAAGGATATCAGACTGTGAGAGTGTGTCCAGAGCAGGGTGACCAAGACAGGGAAAGGTGTCAAGGACAAGGCTTAAGGGGAGCAGCTGAGGTCACTTGCTTTATTCATCTTGGAGAAGAGAAGGCTGAGGGGTGACCCCATCACAGTCTACAGCTTCCTCAAGGGGGTCAGTACAGGGGGAGATGCTGATCTCTCTCTGGTGAGCAGCAGGAGGACACAAGGAAATGGAATGAAGCTGCATCAGGGGAGGTTCAGACTGCTTCACTGAGAGGGTGGTTGGGCACTGGAACAGACTTTCCAGGAAAGTGGCCGGGGCACCAAGCCTGTCAGGTTCAAGGAGTGTCTGGATGATGCTGTTAGTCATGTGGTTTACTGTTAGGTGGTTCTGTGAGGAGCAGGGAGTTGTTCTCAGTGATCCTTCTGGTCCTCTTCGTGCTTGAGATTCTCTGTGATTCTCCAGCAAGAGGAGGAACTTTATTTCCCCAGTTTCTGCTTTGAGGTTCAGGGAGTTGAGAGAGGTGAGAAGAGGTAATACAACTGCAAACTGATGGGAAAAAAAAGTGTTGAATACATCAGCTTTCTCTATGTCAGCTGTCACTTGCTCAGAGATCTTATTTAGTGCAGGTGGTGTGTGTTGTATACATTTTCTTTAACCTTCTTTTTCTGGCCAGGATAACTGTTGAAACCCTTACTGTCCTCTGCATCCCTTGTCAAATCCATTTTTGTCTGTGCCTTAGGTTTCCTGATGCTATCTTTGCACATCCAGGCAGCATCCAGGATTATGTGTCCCTGGTTCTACTGCCTCTGCATTTCATTCTTAGATTTTAGTTTGATCAGGAGGTCCTTCTTGATCTGTGTTCTACCCCTGCTTTCTTTATTTGTTTTTTCACATGGGGGAATTGAGAGCACTCACACTCCAAGAAAATTGTTCTTAAAGAGCTGCAAGCTCTGTTCTGTTCCTTTGTCCCATGAGGGCAGTTTCCCAGAGCATCCCATACACTAATACCTTAAGCAAGTGAAAGTCTGCTCTCCTAAAATTCAATGTACTGACTCTACTCTTGATCTGGCCCATGTCCCTCAAGGTTATGAATTCCACCAGGGCCTGATCACTGCAGCCCAGGGTGCCACCAGTCTTGACATGTCTGATTGGTTCTTTCATGTTGGTATATGACAGATCCAGTAACACTTCTCTTGTGGTCAGTCTCTCTCTGTCATGGATTAAATTATCCTCAAAGCACTCCAGAATTGTCCTTGATAGCTTGCAGCTTGCTATGTTGCTTTTCCAGCAGACATCAAGGTGATTGAATTTTCCCTAATCATCATGAGAGCATGATGCTTCCTGTAGTTGAAGTAAGAACACTTTGTCAACAGGCTCCCTTCTGGCTGGGCAGACTGGAGTAAACCCCAGCAGTGAGGTTTGCTTTGTTGGCGTGGTCCCTCATTTTTACCCATATGTTCCCAAACTGTTCATCGCTTGTTTTTCAAAGACAGCTCCCTGTGGTCTGTATGTTGTTCTGTGTGGAGAACGTTTCCCCACAGAGCACCAGTTCTACAATTCATTCTATCAAGTTTCAGTGATAAAGATTAGATTGTCGCTCTCTAGTTGCACAATGATTTTTGGCTCCTCCTGCTCATCACCCAAGCCGGATGCATTAGTATAAGGAGGCCCTCCAGCTGGGCTATCAACCTTACCCCTCTTGACAGGAAAATGCCCAGTTTCCTTTGAGTTGTTTCACAGGTGTGTTTCCCTGTTGCTTCCTAAAACGTTGGTAGCCCCTGGCTCTTGTCTGTTGCTCAAATCTGCATTTCCTTTTCCCACTAAATCTAGTTTTAAAAAGTACTCCATTTAAGTCTGGTCAACTTGTTTGCAGAGGCTTTCCTGCTCTGCTTGGGCAGGTGAATCCCATCTGCTCCCATGAGATCTGACTTCTCAGAAGTAGATTTGTGGTCAGAGAAGGCAAAACTGTTGAGTATGGCACCAGCCACGCAGCCAGGTATTCACCTGGTCAATTCATTACATCTGTCTGTGTACCTGGAGGATGGAGGTGAACACCTGTGCTCCAGATCCTTTCAGTATTGCTTCAAGTGTTATATAGCTTCTTGTGGCAGTTCAAAGTCGCCTCATTGCAGTATAGTTGGACCCTACATGGAATAGTAAATGAAGTAGAAGTGGATAATAATCTGTAGGATTTGTTAGGTTTGACAGCCTCTCAGTGACATTGTGAAGGTGGTGTTAGCGCTGTTCGCCACACTGTACTTTGCAGGGACAGTATTTTGTTATATAGCACGTGACCTTAAAGGTACTTTGCATTAAAACTAAAAAAAAAAACCCACCCCTTTGAAGATATAGCTTAGGCCTTTTTTAAGATTTCTTTGCATGTGATATTAAAGACCTAACTTTATTTACAGCGCTTTACAATATTGGAGACATGGTTCATGCAGCACGGGGCAAGTGGGGTATCAAAGCCAATTGTCCATGTATTAACAGACAGAACAAATCGGTGTTGAGACCAGCTGTCACTAATGGAATATCACAGGTATGTAATTTGAAGCTGAAATTACCTTGTTTGACATTTACATTTTTAAGATCTATTACAATATTGGATTAAGATGTTAGATCCTTTAAGAAAATCTGTTGTGAAACATGAATTTTACTTTCTCCATATGTACTCTTGAGTGTTTTAGTTTAGCAGAAATCTTCTGGGTCATTTTTTTGGGACATGACTGCATCTGTTATCTACCAAGTGGTTATCTGGGCTAATACTCTTAAGTAGAAATTGGGTAGGAAGCTATTCGTATTTATGCTGTATTTTAAAACAAACCACTATGAGTAGCTTGCAACATGTTCCTTTATTTCATTGTGGTTCCTGAAGGAATCTAGAGCAGTTCTGTAACTATTTGCACCAAAAAATCCTCCTGTAATAAAAAAACAAACAAACAAAAAAAACCAGAAAGAAAGAAAAGGAAAGAAATCAAAAAGATTTGGCTTATTTTAAAAGATGACTAAAAGATGATGTGGTAAGAATTCACACCACAATGCAAAGGTGATTACACACAGATAAGAAGCTCCCGTATTCTGCTGCAACCTAAGCATAAATTAATTTAACTGTATACTTATAGCAAATGGAAAAAGAAAAACAATAGACAAAATACTGGATATCAAAAATGTCTTCCAAGTTGAACTCTTCCCTTTATTCAACATTTAGCATTTGTTTATTTTTTTTGTTTTAGCTTCCAACTGTAAATCCTAGTGGATCGGTCTCTGGAAACGAGAATGCTTTTTCCACTGGAGCAGGGACAGCGGGCGTGGGGCAAGTAGAAATGGACACTGTACCAAAATCTGAAGCAACTGATAGTAGGATAGAAGAATCTGCAAAAACAGAGACATTACCAACCAATAACACTGGGGAAGTAAAGACTAACAGACCGCTTTGTCCAGAAACAGCTCCATCGTCAGCTTTACACTGGCTTGCAGATTTAGCAACGCAAAAAGCAAAGGAGGAAACAAAAGGTGAGCAGAAGAAATGCCCTCTGGGGGTTGGAATTAAAAGATAAATGATTACATACTATTTGATTGCTATACTTTTTGAGTGTCTAACCCTAAATAGAAAAGGAAAAGGTAGGTTTTCTTCCTTTTCCTCTTAGAACCATTTTTTTTCTATAGGCTTAGAAAAATGCAAAGCTGGAAAGATGATACAGCTTCAGACCGTACTTGTCTTGGCTACTGTCTTGTCACTCGCAGTTTATTTCTGTGCTAGTTTGTGTACTTGTTTTCTCAGAAGCTGATATCCTGATGTAAAATGATAGTAATTAATTTCAGATGCAACTTTGTCACTTTATAACCATTGAAGTAAATGCAGCCATTTTGTGTGCTATGTGAAGAGTGCATTTCCAAGGAACTGAGACTATCGTCCAGTTGGAGAGTTAGATGAAAGCTTGGAGCATCTTTAATACTCAGTAGTTGGAGTGTATACACTTCCTAGATGTCAGAGGTAGCACGACTAACATGGGATTTATTCCTGTCCATATTTCTAGAAGAGACTACTTTACATGTTGATGTTAAATGTTGGTGAATCATTTGCAAGTTTTGCAGGTCTTAGTCATGTAATATTTTGACTACCATTAAAATTTGAAATAATTAATATCAAAAAATTAATTCAGAAAGTCAGGGATTTTTTTTTTAATTGAATCTGTTAAAAAATTTTCTTTGCATGTGTCAGATCTTTTTGGATCAGATCCATTGTGCTATTCAAAACCTTTGCAGCATATGAAGGGCAAAATCTACGTGAAGTATCTTTGGTTCTCATTGAGGTGCCTCATTCACTGTTACAGTGATAATTTACTGTTACCATGAGATTCTGTTAATATCCTATTTAATGCAAGAGCAAATAATTTCAGAAAACTTTGTCACTGTTTTAACTTTTCCTCTTGGGGATTTTTTTCTCTCCCTGCCCTGTAATGTTTATATTTATCTTGCAGAATCAGGATCACTTAGATCAGTGCTTAATAAGGAATCCCATTCGCCCTTTGGATTAGATTCCTTCAACTCCAGTACAAAGGTTTCCCCACTAACCCCAAAGCTGTTTAATAGCCTCTTATTGGGCCCAGTGACATCTAGCAACAAAGCTGAAGGCTCTAGCCTCCGAGATCTGCTACACACAGGTCCAGGAAAGCTTCCTCAGGTTCCGTCAGATACAGGAATCCCCTTTCCTCCAGTCTTTTCTGCAGCTTCTACGGTAAGTAATTTTGTATTCCTTCAATTATCCCAGTTCTAGGGAATAATTTTCATCTAAATGTTTTATAGTATTCTACTCTTGAATGCTGAAACAAATATAATACCTCACCAAAACTCACTACCCCACAAATTTGTAGAGAATTTTCATGCTGATTTTTAGTTTTAGTTTACTACTGCTAAGGCAAGGCTGTTCTTTTTGAGAGACCAAGAAGTGGGTTAAATACAACCTATAACTTGTTCAGTTGATGGTCAGCATCCCTATAAAAGTTCACTTTAAAATTCATGTCTTTAAAAATATTGTAAGAGCATACCACAGAAAAAAAAGACAAAAACATAAGGCTAAATCATTTCCTTAAACTTAAGTATACTTGAAAGGCATTTGAGCTAGAATATACTTGGGTAGGATCTGCTGCTCCAGGTGGATCACTACAAATCTATGGGGAGTGATGGGATTCATCCTAGAATCTTCAGAGAGCTGCTGATGTTATTGCAGAACCTCTCTCAATGAGTTTCATGTGGTCTTGGGAATCTGGAGAGGTCCCAGCTGACTGGAAGCTAGCAAACATTGTCCTGATTTTCTGAAAGGGCAAAGAGCAGTACCCTGGAAACAACAGGTGTGTCAGTCTCATTTAAGTGTCCAGTAAAATCGTAGAAAAGATTATTCTGGGAAGTATTTGAAAACATCTGGAGTACAATGCAGTCATTGGTCACTGCCAGCATCGCTTTGTGTGGGTGAAAGTCCTACTTGTTGAACATGATTTCCTTCTATGACAAGGCCACTTCATTCATCTAGGAAAGCCAGGAAACGTAGTCTTTCTGGAAGTAAGTTTTTGGTGATGTCTCTCTCAGTATCCTTCTGGACAAGAAGTCCAGCAGACAGCTGAATAGCCACATTTGGACAACATGCTCAGGCACAGGGGTGGGATTCTTGGTGTGTCCTATGCAAGGCCAGGAGCTGGCCTTGATGATCCTGATGGGTTGCTTCCAACTCAGCATAATCTATGGTTCTGTGAATCTGTGAGTTTAAGGTGTAGTTGCTATTTCTGAATGCTTTTTCTGGAATAAGGATAATTTAATCTTTATTTTTAATTTAATTTAATTTTAAAAAAATTTAATTTGTAAGAAATAACTTTGAAAAAAAAACCCTGAACAAACCAATGCTATTTGAAGGGTTAGAAGCATTTAGTTTAAGAAGGAGGATAGATTCTGTGGAATTTATCAGTGCTTAGCTCTTTTTGGTGAATACTTTCTCCAAAAGGTTAGGCAGATAGAGTAAGAAGGAAGATGAAATGGCTTGTCTCATAGCAGTTTTTTTTTTTTTTAACTCTGCCAGGCAGTCTGGCTGCCACTTAGATATCTAATAGTTCATGTTGGTTGGTTTTGGTAGAGAGAACTGTACATGAAAATATGGTGCTGCTACAGGAAAGTGAGTCCAAGAATACTTCTGCCTCTCATCACTGAGTACAGGCAAAGAAATTGTGGTCCCTTGTTTTAAAGCAACTTATTCCTTCAAGACTTGAGATAACCTGTCTGAACTTGTATCCCTGTCTCTGCAACTCTATGCATTCTCTTACGACATCTAATCAGATCTATTGTGTAATGTGTTTTTTCACTTTCCTGTCTTCTGATCTTCACTGAGTAATTTAGATTTAAAGAACTTATGGAGATCTCTGGTCCATCTCCTGACTTGAATGTCTGGATACTTCATATAGAATGAACAAAACATATCTGAGAAACAACAGTTGTGTTACTCAAATTGAGAGAAGACTGCTGCTCATGGAGAGAATCATCTTGATCTTTCTGGAACATTGATAGTCTGTTGTGAAGAATAATAAGCATTGTCTTTAATAGTTAAGCTGCTTATTATCTATCTTACAGCCTCTAGAGAGTCAGAGTAATGGTACATTTTTAAGACCATCCAAAGCAGATGATGTTATGATCTAGTCTTATTTGGGTAAGATGGCCTGTAGAAAAGTAGCATAATTCCAGGCAGCATTAGAAAGTGGAATCAGACTACCAGTGGGGCAGAGCCTCTTAAGGGAGCCCGGGGTCCTGGAGGACAACCAGCTGCACCTGGGGCCAGCACTGCACACCTGCAGCTGCAAAGGTAAACAGTCCTGGGCTGTATCAGGAGGCAGACAGATGAAGCACATAAAGGAATGTGGTTATTTCATTCAGCCCCTGTTGGCCTACACCTGGAACACTGTTTTCAGTTTTGATTTCCCCAGGTGGAGAATGACAGTGAAAAATTGCATGGGATCCAGTGAAGAGCCATAAAGAACAATTAAAGCATCGGAGAGCTTGACACATTTGTAAAGGTTCTAGAAAATGGTTCTGTTCATCCTAGAGAAGAGAATGCTTTGGGGATCTGATCAATCTTCCATATCTCAAAGGTGGTTGTAGGGAATATGGAGGTACTCCTTTCATAAGGATGCATTGTTAACAGGGCAAGGGGCGATACCAGTTGCTTCAGGAGAAATTCTGTCTGGATATAAAAAAACCCCTCCCTTTACATTCAAACAGGAATAGGCTGCCCTGAGAAGTGAATTAATCTCCTTCCCTGTGAATTAAAGTTTAGCATGACCCAGCCCAGGGGAACAAAACCTAATTTCAACAGAAATTTACACTTGATGGTCTCTAGAACTTCTATTGGACCTAGACTCTTCTATAATTCCATAAATGTTTTTTACTGAATTGATATATTCAGTAATGAAAAATGTTATGGTTTAGATTGATAACTGTATATATGGTGAATTTTTAATCTATTGAACTTTAGTTTTTAAGAAGATGGGAGTTTTTGAAAGGGAGGTGGGAGTAGTGTTGATTGGTTTGTTACCATTTTTTTTCACTTGAATGAGAAGGTTTTTGTTACCAGAAATCTATCACGCTCATGCCCCCTCCCACAAATATATGAATTAGAGATCCAGTAAGTGTTTATCTTCTGTTGAATATATGAAACCTATTTAGTGTCTTAAGTATTTTGCTATAAACAAGGTCTATAGGCAAGCTTTTTATTTTTTTGACGTTAAAACAAAATGTAAAATTGTGTTGCTAAGCTGTTATGAATTTTAAACACCCCTTGAGTTCTAAATGTCCCTTCAGGAGCATGGCAACCAGAACCAGAGTCTGTCTACTAGTGGTTCCATTCGCATCCAGGAAGCAATTTCTCCTCTCTCTGTCAGTGTTTACTTAGTGTTCACATATCCATCAGCTTATGTGTTCCAAGGTTGAATTCACTTTTTTAGTAATGGGATGAGGAAAACAGGGAGATAGACTTAAGATATTAATGAAGTTAGGAAAAATATGAGCTATTTTTAATATCAAAATATCTGAATTTAGATCATTAAAGTTTTCTATTTTATGTCTGCATAGTATTTTTCTAGGTAGCCTTTAGTTGGTTATTTTAACTTCTACCATGGTAAAACAGAGCCATAGCTATTTCTGTTCTTACTTGGATACATGTCTGTCTCTGAGCTGGCTTATTTCTGATGCTTTCTTTCCTGGTAGCAAGGTGTCTGTGACTAAAGTCTGAAGGAGAGCAGATATGCCTTAGTACTTATGCTATTGCAAGACTAAACTTACCTCTGGATTTACATCTTCTAGGGGGTCAAAGGTAAAGCCAGCCTGCCAAACTTCTTGGACCATATCATTGCTTCTGTGGTGGAAAATAAGAAGACGTCTGATGCTGCAAAACGAGCTAGTAATTTAGCTGACACACAGAGAGAGGTGAAAGAAATGGTAATGGGATTAAATGTGCTGGATCCACACACTTCCCACTCTTGGCTGTGTGATGGTAGACTTCTTTGCCTTCATGATCCCAGCAACAAAAACAACTGGAAGATCTTCAGGGAATGCTGGAAACAAGGCCAGGTGGGTGATAAGTATCCAACCCTTGCTGCTTATAAGTGTCCTGAAATTGCAGTCTGTACCTTGGTAAAAACAGTCTATTCAAACTTTGGCCACTTGCTCCTGAGCGAATATGGGGAGTGAATATTTCAGCTGTAGCTTTATAAACAGAGGACATAGCAATCCCATTCACTCTGTTATATTGATGCGAGCCCATATGCTCACGCATACTGAGCTTTTCTCAGCTTACCATCATGAGGGTGCTTACTGTGACAGCCCTTTTAGTTGTAGTGTACTTTGTGCTGAACCTGCTCTGCTCTACTACAGCCCAGTAGTGAATCCACTGATTTCCTGTGTGCGCCTTACCATTTACCCCACACTTGATGCTTTATAGCCTCAGGGAAAGGTCCATTCCTTCCAGCTGCAGCATGTGCAAGAGCAAAAATGCTGCATGAAGTAGACTACTGAATGTTGGATGTACTTGATACAGTATCTCACCCTGAGCCCTAGTAAGAGCCCAGGTATTATTCTGGACTCAGCAACTCATGCATGGAGCCCTCTCGTGGATTATCTGAGGTGCCATCAAGCAGTTAGGCTTTTCAGACAACAGACTGTACCTTAGACTTGCTCTCAGCTTAGCCACTTTTTCAGATATCAGTCTGTAGTGCTGCAGCTTAAACTTCTCCAGAGAGTCAGTAAGATCAACCTGAATCTTAAAAAATGTGTGAGTAATTGCTGCTGCAAAGGAAGTGCACCCACAACTCTAACAGATGATGATGTCCATTGCTGTTCAAACTGTATTCTTGGCACCTGGTTCTGCAGCTGCCTCTGACACAGTTGCTTTCACTAACTACTCAGAATTGAGACCATTGGTAGTACACCATTAGGTCCCTCATCATCTTTTGTGGAGAAGTACTTTTTTATCAGTCTGTTGTTGCAATGCTAATGTGCTTGGCAGTCACATTCCATACTTATTTGTGGATGTTCACAAGACACTTAGGGTGTGGTGGAGGAACAAGCTGCATATATCTCTTTTGGCACTCCGAGTCTATTCCTGACAGAAGTAGAGTACTTTTCATTGAAGTGCAGTCTGTCCCATGGAACTGCACATTCTCTGGGTTCCCTGAGCACAAGCACAGCTAGCACATGGCTGTGAGAAGTGCAAAGATGACTGTTGTGCCACCAGCCTCATTCCTGTTCATGACTCCTCTGGACAGCTCTTAGTAGTTGGAGGAAGGTAGTGTGCAGCACACCCTCACTTGTCTGGCTAGAAGCTTCATTGACAGCTTCCTACTAAGTGCATTTGCCTTCCTGTCCTGACTTTTTTGGGGTGCATAGAAATCTCCTTTTTATTTTTTTAATTTTTCATCTTGTTATATTTTTCTGATTTACAAGGGATTTCAGATCATTCTTTTTCAGTGCTGTGGCTTCCATCATCTGCTTTTCTTTGCAAAGAGCATCTTTGTTTCTGGATAGTATACTTTGATAATTTTCTCAACACTTTCTGTCAGGGAATACTACTGTCTTGTCTAGGAGGAGCCTAAGTGTCTTGGGAATGCCTACAAAAAATGTGCTTCTCAGTTTCTTTGCCAATGAGACAGGTTAATCACCGTGTGCAAGATGCTGCTTGTGACCATGGGGTTCTTGACTGGTAATGATTCTTGAGGGACTGCTTATGGAGTCTAGGGACGTGGTTATGGATCTTGAATCCGATGTGCAGCTTGCAGTGTGCATCGCCATCCAAGTAGGTGCACGCTCTGAGGCTCTGGCTACAACTGCCATGCTCGTGTATTCTTTGTGACCTGCTATTTTAGGCTTTGCCCCAAGTTATGTTGTTGATGCTTTTGGATTATTTTATCATTCAGAGGACCCCTTGAATAGGAACTGAGTGGGCAACACCTTTGCTCATTCAGCAGTCCTTGAGGTGGTGTTGCAGTCATTGGAGTTTCCTGTTAAAATGTGAAAAGGAATCAAACAATCTCCCTTGTTCCTGCATGAGAGAGAGCATGTGACCCAGGCAGGCATTAGTGTCTCCACAAGGTTATTGTAAACAGAATTTCTTCAAGCAGAGACTCTCTCAAGAAACCGTGACTGACTGCTCTGTCACAGTTCTTCCTTAGCCTACATCCTCCTGTACATCCCAGCTGCACCTCTAAAAGTGAAGTGAAAGAACATTAATTCTTCCACCATTCCCCAAATCCTTTTCCTATTTTGTGGTTTGGAAAAGGTTATTTGAAAAAAAGACCTTGTCCACCTTCCCTAGCACAATAAATACACTAGATCTGCGCCATATGAAGATCTTGGCTATGGTGGCACCCCAAATTGTTAAAAGGGAAAATTCTTTTCTCTTAATGCTTAGATAATAAATGGCACTCTTTCAGTGTCATTCAAAAAGAGCAACATTTTTTGAGTCCTTTGTCTTAGAAGTTTTCATAAATAAACTTTGTCTTATCACAGAATTCACTGAGCCTATAAGAATAATTCTTGCTGAAGTTTTTTTTTCAAAAGCATTTGCTCTCCTGAAAATGGTTGTTGCTCATCTGGGGGTACTGTTAGGATTCTCATCCTATAGCAACTTGGTATTTTCTGAATTTTCATGCTAGGATTTCTCTTTTTTGAGATACAAAAAAATTTGTTATGATGCTGGAGTGCTTTTTTTTTGTTGTTATCTCCCTGTAGTTTGAGAGCAGATTGGGCAGGAGATGTCTACCAGGCAAGTCCACTGGCATTTTATCTTGGAGCCCTATCTGTGTTCTTCACTAGGGAGAATATTTTCTTTCTTCCATGGCAAATTTGTTGCTTAATAGCCAGAAGGGTTCTGCTAAGTGAAATAGTTTAGTTGTTTTGGGGTTTCTTTTAATTGCTATTTACAGGTGGTCAAGTGAATACAGCAGGGATCAAAATGTCATTATTTTTCTGTACTGAGGTCAGCTGGTTTAGCCATCAGCTTAAAGTCTACCAGGCAATGCTTTCTACACATCCTGTGAAAGGTACTGTATTTTACTCATGCATGATCCCTAGTGTTTGTTGTAGCATATGCTTAAACTTTTTTATTGCCTTAATGTCACCATTTTTGCTGGGATGAGGGATTATATTAAGATTTGAGATTGCTGATTGAGTATTTGCTTTGTTATCTTAGGGAGGTTTACTGCTTGTCAGGTTGTCACATATGGGACGTAGTGGAAAGACTACCAAAGCTTATCTGTCCCTCAAACATCTGCCCTTTGCTGCTTTTCCATATTGGCACGCACAGCACTACTGGGGAGACCAGGACAGTATCAAGAGTAACTGTATGGCTCTGGGAGTATTAGTCAATGCCATGGAGCCCTCATGCTTTTCTTTCTCCTCCCAGTGAGGGGTATGGGAGTGGACAGATACTGCATGTCAACCATAGTTTGCAACTGCTGGTTTTAACCAAGAGAGTTTTATGATTATGGGAACCTCTTTGAGGATTGCTTGGAAGAGATAGCATCCATCTAAGCAAAAAAAAAAAAAAAAAAGTATCTTTGCCAACAGGCTGGCCAACTTTATGAGGAAAACTATAAGCAGAAACAAGGGAAGGAGAGTATGGCCAGTGATCAGGGAAGGAATTAGTTGATTGATTTGGCAAGCAAGCAGTGTGAGGTGATGTGAACACAAGTAACCCCATACTCAAGAAACCAAGGATGAAAGATGTCCACCTCAAGCATATGCATGTAAGTATGCATCACAGTATTGTGAAGAGAGCTCTCACAACATTTCTGGGTAATTAACATGACTAGGTGCCTTTCTGAAGTACCTGTACACCAGTGCATGCAGCACATTGAACAGACAGGAGGAATGAATTAGTGTGCAGTTGCATGGCCATGGTCTCACTGGTATGACAAAGTGGTGGGATAGCTCATATGCAGCTGTAGTATGGGAAGGAATAGGTGGAGGCTGTTCAGGAAGGACAACACAGGTATGACAGGCCAGGAAGGTGAGGAGGGAACATTGCTGATTTTGTGAGAAAGAAGCTAGAATGCTTGAAATGTTGTAGGAACTGATGATGAGCCATCCAAGACCTTACTGGCCAGGATTAGTGAGCAGAGGAACATGGACAACGTTATGGAAAGTATCTGCTACAGACCAACTGACAATAAAAACGTGATAAGGCTATCTTCAGAAAACTGGAGGAAGCCATGTGTGTTCACATTTCCTGGGCCTCATGGGACCACCCTGAGGACTTGGGGTGGAGGACTTCCATAGGACTTCCTGCTGGAGGAGCAGCACAACAGGTCACAAGAAGTCCTGAAGTTTTCTGAATTGCATTGATGTCAATGTCCTGAGACAGCTGATCAAGGAAACAGCTAGGGAAGGGTGCTTGTTCTGGACCTCATGCTTTCACACAAGGAAGAACTGGTTGTTGTTGTGGAGATATGGGGCACCTTACCTTTTGCTGCAAGGATTATTAGATGGTGGCGTTCAGATCAAGATTCTGAGAGGAGGGAGCAAAGCAAAAAATCATGATTGCAAATCTGGGCTTTGGGAGAGCATTCACGTTTTCAGATACTTACTTGGAAGAATCCCCTGGGGTTATGGTTATGAAGAGAAGAGGAGCTCAGGAGTGCTGGTTGAATCATGCTTAACCTGCCTTGTAGCGTTCTGTGATGAGATGACTGGCTTGGTGGATGCAGGGAAAGCACTGGATGTTTTCTATCTTAA
>CM063294.1:18386451-18436907 GCA_032173965.1 Sitta carolinensis
GAAAATGCTTTATTGGTGAACATTAGGCAGGGCTGTCCAAGAGAACTGTCTGTACTGCAATGTGTTGGTGTATGTTACTTTCATGTGTCAAAAAATGATCCGTTTCATGGGAAACTTTTTTTTTACACTTTTCCCAGTGAAATTAATCCTCAGTTACCATTTTTAAGACAGTGAGTAATGTGTCTACCTTTGCTCTCCTTTCAACCTCAGTTTTTATTGTAAAACTAAACGGAACATGCAGAGCTAAAACAGACGGAGACTTTTGATACTGGAACTTTGATTTGGTGAAATACATTGGTTAAGTAAATTTGACATTGCAAATTATTTTTGTAGTCGATCATCTGTGAGTACAAATACAAATTTATATCTGTTATGAAGAGCAGTGCTCTATGTGTACCTCACACGATAACACATTATTAAATGCTCGAGTTCTTTGAGAAAACACTCTGTAAAGTGTGGATGGGGAGAGTAACCAGCTAAAATTTCTTGGGATGTAATGGGTCAAGTTAAAGAGCTTCTGAAAAGCAGAGTGCTCCATTCTAGATTGTATATACCTTGATCTGAGTGTTCTTACAGTTACAGATGTTAGAGCTGTAAAAGTTTATTGCAATGTTGCTGATTTTAGAGTTGTGTATAAAATGTTTTCTGTATTTATTGCTGTGTGCATATTGCAGAAGCGGTGAACTGTTGGATGACTTAATGGAATGTTCGTTCAACAGTCAATGAAATGATAGATTTGCAGACCAAGAATATTCCATTCCTAGTCATTTTCCAATCAAAGAACTCCCAGCTTTTGACTTGGTTTTTTATATGGTTAGTACAGAGTATTGTATTTTGTACTGTTAAATTTCATACTGGTTTTGTTATTAATCAGAAATAAATGGCCTTGGAGGATATAATGGTGTGGTCTTTGTGTATTGACAGTAATTGACACAAACTCTTCATTTTTGTGCTGGGGTCATTCATGAAAATAGTGAATTTGTATGGGTCTAGTTATCTTTGAGAAATGTTACTTGTAGTTTGTCTCCAGACAGAGATGCTTCTTTCAGCAGAATCAGCTTTGACTTTTCTTTTAGCCAAAGCCTTTAGCACACTATATATGAGAAATATTAGTGTCATAGGTTGGAAAACCTTATCACTCTTGATAGTTTCTTCTAAATACATTTTAATTAGAGTTTCTTCAGCCATTTTCAATCCCTAATGTAGAGGAATATTGTTTGCTACTAGTCCAGAGATTTCACATGCTAATTCTTATGAAAACTGTTGGCAAATTACCTAACGTCTTTGACTTCTCTGCATTACATGAATTCTAGATTTTTAAAATATGTAGCTGGCTCCCACACTCACAGTAAGTTACCAAAGAGATGTAGAACAGCCACTGACTTTGGAGGTGTTATTGACATTATTCTTTATCATACTTTAATTAATTTTAATATTTTGCTGTTTATTTTAATACTTTTGGGCTCAAAGAGGACTTTTGAAATGTCTGACTTTTTGTTTCGATCCTTCTTACACCTGCTTTTCTTTGCTGATATTTTCTAGAGTTTGTCCAGTTTCATGTAATTTGTCAGATCTAGATGTTTTCGTGCTGGTAGTTCTTCACTCTGTGCTTTCTGAATAGCCTCCCTACAAGCTGCATCTTGTTTAGAACAATGATCCTTGATGAGTTCAAAATCTTGTATATGGGAAGTTGTGAAATGTCTTTAAAAATCAACTCAAATTGAGCATCTCAGTTCACTCGCCTCCCTGAAATCTGTAGCTTATCAAAGTTTATCTTTAAATCAGTCACTTGGGTTTACATATCTGCAGTTCTTAATTACTTTTCATTTCAATAAAGTACTTGTTTATATTGTAAACTCAGGCTGTCTTCTGTAGCCTGTTGATGTGTAATGCAGATGTGATTCACACGTCTCCAAGTCCTAATTTCTTAGATATGCTTTCTCTTCTGAGGCTGTCAGGAGCTCTGCTAGATCAGTTTGACTGTCAATCCTCGGTAAGGTAGGAAGCAGTGAAGGGTGTTACTCTGGGGAAATGGGGATGCTAAACACCTAGCTTTTCAAATGGTAACCTCATGTAGAGTTGTGAAAAAGCTGGTAGAAGAGTGAACTTTTTTTTTCTCTAAATGCTACAGTGAATTCTAATGTACTCATGTGCCACTTCCAGATAGACTCTCTTAGCCCTGAGATTTAAGGTAGCCCTAAGATCTGAGGTAAAACAGCAGTTGACATGGTCAGTGCTGTCATAGTATACATCCATTGTTGCATGTGTAATGCAGTCTCTGTTTCTAGTCCAGACTTGTGTAAAACTCTTAAAGTGAAGAACAAATGTTTGGTTTTGGCACTCTGCTAATTTGAGTGCCTCCAGCAGAGAAGAATTAAAAAAACGAAGGGCTGTCTTCCTTTGTGACCACCTGCCCTTTAGCTTTTTTGAATGTGGTGTACCATGGTTTCTTGCTTTACACTGAAGTTAGGGTTATTTCAGAACAAAAACTAATAACATTAATTTTATAGAAGTACTACTTCTTGAAATTAAAGATAAAACTCCCTTAGACTTTGGTTAAAGGAGTAAGGAAGAATGCTTTGGAAAGGCTTGTTTTTGAAGCCAAATAAAAACTATTCTGAAACTTAGCAGCTGTGCAAGATCTGTCAAACTTCTGCTGTAGGTGATTATTTCTCTCTCTCTCTCTCTCTCCCTCCCCCCTTGTTAAACTGTTGTTGGCCATACTATGATATTGCTTGGAAGCCCAAAACAAAACCAGGGTCCATTTTGCTGTGTATTGTAAGAGGTATAAAAAACTCTTACAGCTTTAACAAGGTAGTGGGCCATGGTAAAATGATATTACATGGAGAAATCTTATTTTGTTTCTTGCAGAACGGCTCAGGGCAGATGATGGTCAGCCAATGGTACTAAAGTTAAAGGATTGGCCTCCAGGGGAGGACTTCAGAGATATGATGCCTACAAGGTAAGTAGCCTTTAGTATCAGTGCCGACAGGACTGCTGTAGGTGCTACAGAAGGATAACCCGCCTTTATCTGTCTTTGCTCTCTAGGTTTGAGGACTTGATGGAAAATCTTCCTCTTCCAGAATATACCAAGAGAGATGGCAGACTGAATTTGGCTTCTAGGCTGCCAAGCTACTTTGTCCGTCCTGACTTGGGTCCCAAAATGTACAATGCGTATGGTATGTGAGTATAGTTCTGCAGATACTGGGTTTTGTGACTCCTTATTACAATTAGGGCAAATACAAGACTGTTGCATTAGTCAAAACTCAGTGCTTATGCTAGAGCCTGCAGTTACTTTTTTTTTATTTGGTCCTGAAACTCTCTTCTTACATTAGCCTTCTCTCTGTCAGATGTGCCCTTTTCTGCCTTGTATATCCAAGACATGTACATACAGTAAGTTAAGTTTGCACACAATTATTAATACATATAACAGGCATAATACCAATACAGGGTTCAGGAAAGGTTATGTATCTTTGTGAGAGCAACTGTAGTGTTTAAGAGGAAAATTACCCACCTTATGGGCACTTTGACCTGTTTCTGGTCTGTTATGATAGGTAATGTTCAGTCAGTTAAGTTCCTAACTTCAGAAGCTTGTATTTTAAACAGAAAATAGATAAATCCGATGCTGATCCTAAAAACTCTTGTGGGCACACTTCTGTTAATGTTTGCTGATACAAAGATTTTTTTTTTTTAATATTCTAATTCCCTGCCATGTTACTTGCTAGAGATAGTTAAGCAGAAGTAGAAAGAGAGGGTGCTATTGAAGGGCCAGAGGGGAAAAAAAAGGAACGTGTTAATAAGAAGGTCAAAGAATTAAGAAGCAAACATTTGAAATCTTTCTCCTTTACTTATGGTCTCTTGAGAGGTGTAAGTTCCTTCAACGTGCAAAGGTATAAGCAGGTGCTTTTCCTTACCAAATTGTAATCTGAATCGTTAATTGTAGTCTGGTTTTCCTGAGCCTGCAGTTTCTAAGTTTTACTACTTAGTGATGTTTTGGATCTGAAAGCCTGTTCTCACAGTTTGAACATAAACATTGCCATTGTTTTTGTAATGCATATTTAATGTTTTAGATTCTTTTTGTGAGACAGACTTTCTTTGATGTCTCTTGGCTTTGGTCAGTGTGGTTGAAGATTTTTTTCACTCTCCCTACCAATGAGAGTGGCCTGTCCAAGAAGGTACAAAAGGGGTCGATTGTTTGAATAAAACTAGAGTCAGATCATGTTCTAAAGAAAAATTCATGTTGTTATTTGCCACGGCGACAGTTAATGATGAGTTGATCACTAACTGCTGTGAATTCAACTGGTCATGAATTTTACAGCATAGTGAGAAAAAGCAGCCGGAGGCTTATACTTCTAACAGTCCACTGACTTGCTGCACATGGTAGGATGCTAATGCCACTTAAAGCAGTTCTCTCATGCCTCCAAGCAAAGGAAGAATTGCTTTGCACTCATGATAGCTAAGTTCTTTAGCACAGCATAGACTGTATAAATGACTCTCTCTGAGAGACAAAATTGTAAAGTACAAGGTCTGGCTTTGGTGTTGAAGTGCTTGTTTTCTTATGACTTGGGTGAACTAGGTTGGCTGCTTCTGTTTCTTGTTAAATTAAAATACTAGTTATCAGTAAACTTGTTACTTATGCTACACATAACATGAATATACATATTTCAGTTGCTGTTTGGCTTTTATTTCTGCTCTCATAGCTGTACAAAGTTAGTTTTCCAGACAAGAGATTGGTCACAGATATTAATTTTATTTTGCACTTTGTTATAGGCTTAATTACTGCAGAAGACAGACGAGTTGGTACCACAAACCTGCACTTGGATGTGTCTGATGCTGTTAACGTCATGGTGTATGTTGGGATTCCCATTGGGGAAGGGACCCATGATGATGGTAATGCTTAAGGAAAGCTGTTTTCTGTACACTAAAAATCAGTGTGTGTATGAAGACTTATCTTTTGTTGTTTAAGCTCGTCATATCTGTGATGTATAATTCGAGTATACAAGTCAGTTTGCTACATTTGCAGTGCATAATTAAATGCTTCATTAGTTTCCAATGTGGGAGCAGCAGTGTTTTGCTTGAAATTAGGTACATTCCTGAAGAAAGGAGGAGAAAGAGTACCCTTTCGTCTCCTTTTATTTGACTAATTGTTGCTCAGTTTAAATTCTTGTCTGAGCTTTGTGATTAGCTGTCAATTGACTCATTCTCTGAATTCTGTTAAAATGAAGCTTGATGGGCTTAGAAAGGGCACTGTATGATGCAGCAGTTGCACTGTGACTGAATTTAGTAGCGCAAAATGCTCCTTCCTCTTCTCTATGTCAAAAATGAGCAGCTCTGTAATCATACTGCTTTTACATGGATTCCCCTTTCAGAGGTTCTGAAAACAATTGATGAGGGAGATGCTGATGATGTAACAAAACAGCGAATCCATGAAGGAAGAGAGAAACCTGGAGCATTGTGGCACATCTATGCTGCCAAGGATGCTGAAAAGATACGTGAACTTCTCCGGAAGGTATGCTGGTTACAAAGAAGGCTTGATCTTACAGGGTTCATTGTCTAGCTTGCTTATGGCAGCTGAATGATACAAATTGCGATCAACATCAAGTGCATAGGTATTGCGCTTCTGTCTTTGAGGGCATTGATAGTTACTACATTTGCAGGTTTTCAGCCTGATCTGGAATCTTCTAACTAATGCATGTTGCTATTTAAGACCTAAATGACCTTAATGAAAATAATGTTCTTCCTTGAAATAGTTACAGTTTTTGGTACAGACCAGTTTGTGAGCCAGTAATATCAAAGTGCTGCATCGTGATTTCCCTCCACCCCATATTTTGGCCCTAGGTTGGAGAAGAACAAGGCCAAGAAAATCCTCCAGATCATGACCCCATTCATGACCAAAGTTGGTACTTGGACCAGACCTTACGTAAGAGACTATATGATGAGTATGGTGTGCAAGGCTGGGCAATAGTGCAGTTCCTTGGTGATGCTGTGTTCATTCCTGCAGGTGCTCCCCATCAGGTAACTATACCAACTCTAGGCCATGTTGACAAATAGAATTGAATTTGAGGCACAACAGAGCTGCAGCTTTAAAATAAATGGTAATTAATACTGTGCACTTAAGATTTCTTTTTCTACATGTGCAGTTCTTACATTACTAAAAGTTAAGTAAATATCTGAATGATGTGTACATCATAAGTGTTACAAAATTACGGGGAAAAAAAAAGGCTGGGGTGAATGGAGGAAAAACATTTCTCTGTAATGAAACTTCAGCCAAGGAAACCAAATTCAAAGGTTAAGAGAACTTGCTTTAGGGAACGCTGATGTATAGGGGAGACCAGGAAACCTGTTAGATGCCATGTATTTGTTCTGGTTTTACTGTTAGATGCAAATCTGTCAGTTTCTGGTTTTGATGAGTAAATGTGGCATAGCCTAAATATATGGGGGGGTACTGGGGGGGTTTGATGGGTTTGGTTTTTGATGTCTTTTATTGTTGTTGTTTTTTTGGGGTTTGGGGGTTTTGTTTGTTTTGTTTTGTATGGTTCATTGTCTTGATATAGCAGTCATTTGATATGGGTTTTTAGGTCCATAATTTGTACAGCTGTATTAAAGTGGCAGAAGATTTTGTATCTCCCGAACATGTGAAGCACTGCTTCCGTCTGACCCAGGAGTTCAGGCATCTGTCTAATACTCATACAAACCATGAGGATAAACTGCAGGTAACCGTTTTATGTCAGTAAACACTAAATACATCCTGTGTTTTGCCAGCTTAGTTCAGTACTAGAAATGGATGCCTAAGGAAAGAGTAACAACTTCCCACAAATCTGGAGGTTCTCATTTGGATAGGTACGTTACTTAATTTTTAAATACTTCTGTCTACAGTATTATGTAAACAGAAATTCATAATAGACTTCTGCATTCCCGGAGAACTTTCCCCCTATTAGACTAATGCATGCATTGGTATTAATAAGTTTTTGAATGTCTGAATTCTAATGATGGCAGAGCAGACCAGAAGAAAAAAAATCTTAAAAAAAAAAAAACAGAGCAGTGCTTTGTTTTGAAGAGAGATGTTTATTCGACCAAGTACACTTATGGTTCTTTTTATTTCCTAAAGGAAAATTCATCTGAAAGTGAAGGCTGGCTTATTTAAGTCAAGGATATGGTTTAGTGGTGGACTTGGCAGTGTTAGGTTCCTCATTAGGTTCAGTGATCTTAAAGGTCTTATCCAACATATGTTAGTCCTAAAATTAAATGTACTTTGGTTTGAGGAAGCATGACTGCTGCAACTAATAATTATGCACAGTACATAATAACTACACAAGTACACTGGATGTAAGACAGTAAGTTCTGCAGAGAGAAGACCAAAGAAGATCTTCTTGGATTTTGTCTAACACTTCTGATGCATTAATAACTGCTCAGTTTGCAAATTTTGTTGTTAGCATTTTTTGTGTATCAGTAATCACATGTATGTAAAAGGAAGGAGGGTGGAGATCTGCAGAATGGCTTTCCTCATCAAAGCAAATACACAGTATATAGTCACTCTCCAGGATGTCACCCAAGGATGTCAGAATCTACCATGTTAATTCATACAAATTCAGTGAAAGTTTGCTATAAATTTCTGTGTGGATTTTCTTGGGATATAAAGGAAAGCAGAAGTAGGATCAACTCTCATTCTAGCATCTTAACACTGCACCTCTTCAGCTGTGATGACCCAAGTGCAGAACTGTTTCTGTAAATGAAGAGGTTGCAAATGAATAATGCTTATTACTGAAAAAAAGAACCAAGAAACAAAAACCCACAAAGCACAACTCAGTATTCCTGTGAAAAGGAATACTGGTTGTATTTGTCTCAGACTTTTTGCGTATTTGTCATTTTTAATGTATATTTTTATATAAACTTCTCTCCATATTTTTATATATTAAAATACACATAGACAATAACAGCCACATAAATGATACCACATGTGCATCAAAAAAGATTATGGTGCTTGGGAGTTAATTTAGCAAGTGCAATTGAGCACTCACTTAGGAAGCGAAACTCTTCCATTCATCACCTGGAAACAGAATTCAAATAAACTTAGATCAGAAAAAATCAGAAACAAGACAAAATAGGTAACTGTGAAAAAGATAGCAATGAGTGCTAGTGGATTTCTCATCTTGTGCTTGTCTTTCTGCAAGATTCAAAATGTGAAGAATTTCTAGCCTCTATGCAAAGACAACAGGATGATTTGTTGCATCATCTTCATTTTCATAGGATTAAACCATATGATTTTCTTGCATCTTTTAGAGTTGATTCATATGAATCTCTAAATGACTTGGATCACAAGGACTTTTTCAAAATAAACTCATATAACTTCATAGTGCACTTCCTCCTAGCTCTCACAAGAGAAGGAATTATCTTAAAATAACACAAGTGAATATATGTTGCTGGGTGAACAGAAAAAAAAAAAAATCAGTGCAGGTGTCTAAAATAGTTATCTGTGACAGTTAAAACTTATTCTGTTGGTATCCTGAAGCAAAAGGAGTATGTATTTTGTGTATACTTTCCAACTATTACAAATTTAGCTGTCGAAGTTGATTGCATAGCTATGTAAGACTCTCATTGTTAATCTCATTTTTTTTTCCTTTTGCAGGTGAAGAACATTATCTACCATGCAGTGAAAGATGCTGTTGGCACACTGAAAGCTCATGAATCCAAACTAGCTAGATCGTAGGAATTGCTAATTCCAAATGCCCTGTCAAGTAGGCCTTTTGCTCACGGTATATACAGGGACTGCAGACGACTGCCTCTGCAGGAGCAGAAGCTTCTCACTGGGAGCTGGTGTGGTCAGTATTACACACACTCTACAGCCACTGTTTTCTACGCTGCCTCAACACTGAAGGTCTAATGGAAGGTCGCACTGTTAAATGCAGAATTCCAGATTCTAAAAGGTGCCATATCCCTTTCCTGTGGCCTTTTGCAAATTGAAAGAACGTGGAAACCACTTGGTGTTCCTGCATATTACGATTAGAAATGGTATAAAGAGTGTGGATGTATTTTTCCCTCATGCCTAGTTAGTCTCCACAAAGTTAGACAGAACTTGCTGGAGGTGGGTTGTCCTACTGCAGACTTGGTTGATAACTGCTGAAAGAATGTGACCAACAGTAGCCCAACTGCAGAAATTCAAACAAACTTCCTGTGTGAGATACAGGCCAAGGAAAAGGATAAAGCTATTCTCTGCTCTCCCCTTCTTCTAGCTGTTTCTCTATACATTGTAGAGTTACAGAACTGAAGGGAGAACCAACTTTTTTTTTTCCCCTCGGAGGCTCCAGAAATAAGAGAATTGTGTATTTAGTGAAAAAATAGGTTTGTAGTGAAACAGTTAATATTTCATGAAAGTAGATATTTTTAGTATTTTTGAAGTACCACAATTGTTCCTGGATTTTCAAGGAAAGGTGTATTATGTTTAGTCTTCCTTTCAATAAAATCAAGAAGCAATTTTTAGAAACCAGTCCAAAATAGCACAAAAACAGCCAAAGGAGAATTGAATAGAAATTGACATCCCACCAACCTTGCCCATATTATTTCACCTATCTTCCCCCGTCTCTCTATGCCACCCTGCTTCCTCAGAATGAGAAGTTAAAAGGAGTATAAACTCTGTTCTCACATGGAGATGTTGTACATCTCTCCCTGCACAGGTGACTGCAGGCAATATTCACCCAATACCAGTGATACCTGAAAACATCTATAAAACATCTATCCTTTCCAAAGTGAAGGAAAAGTTAACTTTTGGTGTCAACTTTGTCCAGAACTATTTTAAGTAAACTGTTCCTGCTTCATAGAACTGTATTCAGAATTTACTAATGTCAGCATTGATGCAATGGATTTCATTGTCCGGGTACATGGGGAAATGTATTGACCTTATCTCCAGCTGTACTGTAGTGCCACTTGCAGGCCTGTTAATATGTCCACGGTTATTTCATTTTTTTAAAAATAAAAGTCATTTACTGTAACAGCCTGGGCAGTTTCTTTCATACCTATACACTGATCTGCCTGCCTTGAGGTTGTCTCAGCCTCTGCCCCTGGTAGTGTAGGCTGCCTGCTAATTTTGACCTGCTGTGTTTGACTGGAAGGCTCATGTGGTTTAGCCTGGCATCCCAAGTATGTGCTGGGAGCACACCAAGCTGAGTGCAAATTCTTGATTCTTTGAGGCAGTTTGGGTAGAGGATTTGTCTTGTCGTAAAAAACATCTCTTGTACTGTGCTCCCCATCTCTATCTTCCTAACAGGTTGGGGGTCCAAGGATGCCCTCTCCACTGGAGATATGGACAGGGTAGTAAAAGTTCTGTGGTTTCTGACCTTGGAGGTTGTGATGGCACCAGCAGTTCTATTCACTGACATGTGGCATTCTAGCAGCTTCTCAGTTTGATTATTGGGTGCAAAGGCCAATCACAGGCTTTTGCTGCCTCATACCCTTGCAGCTATCCTGTGAATATGGGCTAATTTATCTGCTAGGGATAAAAAGGGCTGTTCCAGACTCATGAATCATTCAGCTTCACTGTATCCTGTTGTGTACGATTTCTTGTGCACTTCTGTTGCACTCTGTGCATACAGATTAATTATAGGTGAAATATTTCCCTCATTTGTGTGTGTATAAGCATTAGAATTGGATAAAGATCAAAAAGGCAGAGACTTGATTATATCTAATACAGTAGAATGAGTAATTTTGAATGCAGTGATCTACAATAAGCGTTTTGCATCTTGTTCTAAACCTTTGTTTAGTTTGAGTCTATCAAGTACTGCTTCTGTCTCTTGAATTCCATTTTTTATTAACGGAGTATAATCAACCTGAAGCAATATTCAGCCAAAATCAGAGGGCTTATTACAATTAAGGATTATCATAGAACCATAAAATGGCCTACATTGGAAGAGACTGTGCATAAAGATCATCAAATTCTTCTGACATATATCCTGTAGAGCTTATACCACAGGTAGCCAGCCAAAGTGATTATAAAATTGACTTAAGATATAATCAGTAGTTTTTATCACAGTATTTTCTAGTTCAAGATTTTAAGGGACAGGTGGTACGTTATGTAGAATGTAAGCAGATTAAAGTAGATACCATGAATCAGAGGAGTTTTAGCAGAGAGAGAATAAAAAACTTGAGTAGCCTGTTTTAATATAGTTTGCTGCAGTCATCACACTTGTTCTACTTAATGCTCTCCTGCCATTACTAAATGGAGGTGCATGAGGCAGTGGGGAGAATCACTTTTGAATATGGACTTTAAACTCTGGCTCTCTTTTAGTCAATGTCCTGTGTAACTACAGACAAGATGAAGCAAGAATTCAGGAATATATGGCTGTTGGCCTGCCCAAGTGAATTTAGAATGCATTCACAATACTGAAGGTTGGTGTGTGGGTCAGCCATGCAAATGTGTATTGCCCCATAATGTCCCCAGTCTGAAAATTTCACTTCTTTTCAACCAAAATACTTCCTTTTCTTGGTACTGAATAAAAATGTAACAGTGTGCAAGATTTAATTTTACAAAACTTAAATCTTTACTCTGAGGCAACCTGTACCAGGCTGTCGCTGTTGAGCTAGGAGCAGCATTAAAACAACACAATTTCTCAGAAGACTAAAGGTCTCTTTACTGAAGTGTACAAAACACTTTATACTGTGGTTTGCAGTCCAGAACCCAATTGGCTGACTGAGAATATAGTGAATCTATTGGAGGGAAACAAACCCACCCTTTGGTAAACAATCCATCACAACAGCAAGTATCTCATGTTGTGGAAAATCTTCAGAGCACCAGGTGTTAGATTTGTTTGCATTCTTTGCTCATACTATCCCAGGACTAGCCTGGGAGAAGCAGAACTACTTCTGCTCCCTGATCAATCTCAGCGTCCACACCAGGCAACATAAATATAGGAAAAAAATAAGTACCCAGTACATCGAAAGTTACATTCCATGTGACATTTCTGTGAAAGACTCTTAGATGGCCTTTTGTAAAACCTGAGGATGTGGAATCAGAATTGGAGCAATGAAGTTAGATGCCAGGTAGTAACTTGAATTTACCTACAATCTAAATAAGATGAAAGAAGTTATGAGGCATGGATGTTGTTTAAAACTATTGCTCCCCTGTATGTATAATTTCCTTCTTCCTCACTCCTGATAGCCCTTTAATAGCTTTGAGCATCTGCAGTTAAGAGGTACTGGTTGAGGTGTATGACATGCTAGTGATTTATTCATGCATCGAGCACACCTTGTAAGCATTGATTCAGTGGAAAATGATTGTGAAACTACACAGCATGTGAGTGAAGCATAGCATAGAAGGACCTGTTGACAATGCATCTTCCAGTTCTGGTTACTGGTAAGGAGTCTTATCTTCTGATTGTCAGTGTTTCCCCAAACTTACATGCCAATGCCTGCTTGTGGTCACTCTTTTCCAGTGCATCTCAGAATCTGAAATCAGCCCACAGCTTCTTTCCTCTCAGTTGTCAGTGTCTTTAAGATTCCTATTCTCAACTTTTGAAAAAGAGCTGCATGTTCCCACCAGGCATTTGTAAAATAACCAGATAGAAATCTTACTTTTCTCTCTTATCTCCCTCATTCCCCTGCCTTGCAGAACTTCTTTATTTATCTCTGCCTTTATATACTCTAATAGGAAAATGGTAATATAAGTTTCAAGAGCTGGATACAACAAAATAAAGCTGTTTCCTCTAGCAAGGTGTCTTCTAAGAGAACAGCTTCCAATCACAGAGCAAAACTGGTAAAGAAATGTTCTCAGAACAATTTCCAGTTCTAGGGCCCTAGCTCTTACAATGTCATTTTTGGCTGCCAGCTTGCACTTTTTCTGTTTTCCTTACTTTCAGGTTTCAATACTCTTCCACTAGTCTGTACCTTTGTGCTTCAGAGAGGGTTCCCATTTGTGCTCTTCCACTTCACCTTTATTCCTAAGACCCATATTTAGTCTGCTAAACTTTTCCAGAGGGAATCCTATATTGTTGAGCCCTGATGAATTGCTGTTCCTCTTCATCTTAACATCTTCTGACTGAACCTCAGCTGCAGCAGGATCTCTGTATCTGACTTGGCATTTTTCGTAATGTAGCTTTGCTTAAGCTGCTCTCCTTGAGGAATAGCTAGTGTGATTTCCGTACGTTATTGTTTAGCCATAGCAGATTGATAGATATTTGGTGACCTATTTGGATAATTTAGGACCATTTGGACAAGTTTATCATAAGTCATTTCAGCAGTACCATATCTGCAAAAAACCCCATACAGCCTTAATTTGAGAACAATTGATGAATTGCTTTCCTGAGTAGGTCTTAATTACATAGCATTACACAATATTACTAATAACTTAATAAAAAGAATACTAACAAATAATTTTTATTTTCACTTAACCTGCAGCTGACTTTTGTTCCAAAAATAGCCCTTAAACTACCAGTAGTTTCTCCTTGTGGAAAGGTAAGTTAATTAATTAATCTTTCATTTTTATTTATGATATGGGGAAAAAAATTAACTTCTTATTGCTAAATTTACATTTCTGACTTAAAATACCTTTTCTGAAGTTGTTCAAAGCTCAACATACTACTTAACAGTGAGCTGCCACTTATATTTTCAACACCATCTTCTCTACTGACGTTGAGATTCTCTTGTTCTTACGACTATTTGTGTCTAATGCACCGTAGATTTTCGTACCCCTTGGCACATTCAATAGCTTAAAACACTAAGGCACATTTTATTTAGGTGTCACTTACCCATGCTGCAGTTATTTAGCATTCTCACACTGTCATATGTGTTACTCACCAGATCTCTGTATTTTCCCTCCTCTGTTTGCATCTTCCGCTCACCCGAGCAAGAACAAATTACTCGGGTAACAGAACTGTTGCTGGGCTGGTCACTGATAGGAAACTGATGCAGTTAGAAATGTAGATATTTTATTGAAGGTTTTGCATGTTGGTGTTATTTGGATGCGTGAAAGCAGATTCCTTTTATCCTATTAGTAGGTCAGTTATGCCATCAGTGGTGTAAATTGTGCAGTCCCTTATGCAATCATTTTGTGGCCATTCATATCCAAAAGCAGACTGTGACAAAATGTTCTTTGTCACTGTCTGTAGAGACATTTATGTTTTCATCTCTTGCATGTAATGGGAAGTTGTCAATGTTTTGTATTTGTCATCACTGCTCATTATTCTGAATTTCATGCATTCATGAGAAAATTTTCTGAACAGCTCTTTGTTTTTGTTCTAACTCTTTCCTTGGTCTCATTCCTTTACATAAAGGCTCTTTAGTGACTAATGAGACTTTGCCATAGTGACTTCCTTAGTTTTTTTGTTATTGGTGGTTTGTGGGTTTTTTGGGAGATTTTATTTGTTTGGGGTTTTTTTTGGTGTGGTTTTCGTTTGATTGGTTTTTTGGGGTTTGGTTTGGTTTGTTTGTTCGTTCGTTCTTTTTTGTCAGCTGAAGAACCATAGTAGATTTCTAGGGTTTTTGTGTGGTTTTTTGGGTTTTTTTCCTCGTTATAAAGCATCTTATGTAATGGTTATATATCAGTGTAATTCAGAGATCTGTGTACGGGGCCTAATTAATCCTTGACTGTAATATACATACAGGCTCACAGTAATGAACTCTGGCAGTGACTGAAGAGGAAGATTCTTTTAATAGTGTTCCTTAGTGAACTGTTAAAATACAACAGTTTCCGGTACTCCAGTATGCTTAAGCATACACATTTCCCAGCCTGCACTAAGGATATTCACACACACATACCCTGCTGTTCGGCCTTGTTCGTGTAGTTAACAAAGTAATCCTTGACCTCTCTGCTTTCAGGAAGAGTATCTGGCAACACTGAAATTACCTGGAAACTACAAGTAACAGCCTTTGTTCTTCTGGTTTGGTAACGCAAACGTCAGTATCGGCTAGTTGAGTTTTATTTTGCATCCGGTTTTGGGTGAAACTCGGAGCCGTGGAGCTCTGAAACGCTTTTACACCTAACTACCCTGTTGCAGCATGTAATAGTTGTCTTGATTTCCCTGGAGGAGGCAGGTGGAGGGAAGATGGCTTCTTCTGTGGTCTCTATTACTCTTCCCAAGTGCTCGTGATCTCAATTCAGCACTCTCCTGCAATTTTCCTCATGTTGCGCATGTTGCTCCTCTGCCATCATTCCGGCAATGTCACTTGTCTACTCGCTGGTGCCGTTCCGCTGGCGGGGCTTCGCTCCCAGGTTCCCGCAGCGCCTCCGAACCTGGTGCGAGCGGGCGGGGGGCTCCCCCCGAGCGGGGCGGGCGCGGGGCTCCCCCCGAGCGGGGCGGGCGCGGGGCTCCCCCCGAGCGGGGCGGGCGCGGGGCTCCCCCCGAGCGGGGTGAGCGGGGCGGGCGCGGCCGCCGGGGCTCCGCAGCGGCCCGGGATGCTCGGGGCCCTGCGGCCTCTCCCTCCGCCGCGTCGGCTCCTCCCATGCGAGCACGCGGGGCGGGGCTGCGCTCGCTGCAGGAACCTGCCCTTTCAGAGCTGCCTCCCGCCGCCACTCAGCCCTGAGCCGCGCCCGGTGCCGCCATGGTCTCCTGGATAATCTCCCGCCTCGTGGTGTGAGTGCGTGCGGCCGGGGCGCGGGGAGCTGCGGGCCCTTCCTCGGTGGCCCTTCCTTCGCGGGCCGCGGCCCAGAGCGGGGCTCTCTGTGGCCCTGGCATCGGTGCGGCCCCGCGTACCCCGCGCCCCGGGAAGGGGCGGCTGAGGGGCGGGCGGCTGCGGCCGCACACGGGCGGGTCCGCGCGGGCCGCTGCGGCCCTCGGGCGGTGCCGCGGTGAGGGAGGGCGGCCGAGCCCCGCCCGGCATCGCCCCGGCACCGGCATCCCGGCGGGAGCGCCCGCCGCTGCGGCTGGGGGCGGTGCGGGGCGCCGCGAGGCGCTGAGGGGTCTGTTCTTTTCCTAGGCTGATCTTCGGCACCCTCTACCCCGCGTACTCCTCCTACAAGGCCGTGAAGACGAAAAACGTAAAGGAATATGTGAGTACAGGCTCGCCGTGCCGGCGTAGCGGCCGCCTCGCAAAGCCCCCGGCCTGTCCCCGGGCCGGCTGCCCTCCGGCTCCCGCAGGCGCTTGGCTCAGCCAGGCCGCCCGAGCAGCGGCTCCAGTCGTCTCTGGAAAAGCTGCCAGGGATGGGCGCTTACTGAAATGGGAGGTTTTAGCCCGTAAACGTGGGCTGTTTTTTCTCAGGAGATGTTGAGTGAGGAATGGAAAGCGGGATAAACATTGCAGTCTGGAAGTCCAGGACAAGTTCTTTTTCATAACTTTATTCTTACTTTGTGTCCTTGACTGCTTTTTCAGTACTACTTTTGTTTTCATCTAAAGGGATGAAAAATCCTGCTTGGTTTGTGGCTTCCTATCAACTTTGATTGTGATCAGTTTTTTATGTTGGTCAAAACTTCATTCTCTTTCCCTTCTGGGACCGTTTCCCCCCCTCTACATCGTTGCTACAATTACCATATTTAAAACACCAGACGGTTTTTTGTGATGTGCGTTGCCTTCTTAGAGAAGGGATGTTCTAAGTGGATCATTTGAGACAAGACCTATGATGTGGAAAAGTATGGCATTAATTTTGGGATTTTGTTTAGTGATTCAATGTTATAGGTTTCCTGAAGTAAATAGTCTGTATTGCTGCAGCAGAAAATATAATCTTGGTTTTAGTTTCAGTGGAAATGCTGGAGTGGTTCAAGAAAATGTATATGAACTGCTAAAACTTACATATTAATTATTTTTCCTTGAGAGGACTGCATCAGAAATAAGCAGTTAGATGTTGGACTGCCAACTGTCTAATTCACTTACATTTGAAGCACTTCTTCAACACAAGTGGAGAGACGGGAGGAAAACATAACTGAAGGGGCAATATCTGTTCAAATTGTTCTTCATGTGAAAAGTTAGCAGAAACCTTGAATGCTGTACTGCCCATTTTCAAATCCAGCTGTTTTATGTACTGCTGCTTGCTCATAGTGCTTAAAAACGACATTGGTTAGGGTTTGGTGGTGGAGAAAGGTCTTAAAAGTGTATCTGTGCCAAAGTGGTGTATTGAAGCTTGAGTTGATACAGACTAAGCTACCACAAACAGTCTATTAGTGATGTCAGAGTACAGTGCAAATTTACTCTTCTCTACCACCATGATAGAAGTGCAGGATAAATCCTTGAGCAGTTCAGGCAAACTGCTTCTTGTAGCTCAGATTGTCCTAAAAGCAGTTTCTTTCTTTCTACACGTCATCTTAGCGTTGGTCAAGTCTACATTCCAGTTTTGCTTTTGCATTTGCTGAATTCATATGGGTTCTTGGTGCAGTTTGGGAAGATTATATATGTGCCTGAAGCTGGTCATCATCAGGGTGAGCAGCAAAAGACTCTTGACTATTTTAGTGGATTGAAAGAAAATGCCGCCTCATTCAACCCACAGTTTTGGAAGGTGTTTGTAATCTGTCATGAGGGATAAAATAGGGCTTCTTCCCATCTGCTTTCTGCTCTTTTAGTTTCTGGTCATCTGCAGGGCCTTCTAGAATTAGAAGTTGGATCCTTCTAGTTTGTTTAGGAGCTATACTTCTTTTTTTCTTTGGCTTTAGAGCATAGGGTGAAGGGTGAGAGGAGACAGAGGCAAGAGACCTACGTCCAGTATCAAAGATGTGAACATGAAGTTTATTTAAACAGTAACAAAACAATGTTTTCTGTTCTCAGTTCCTACTCCTGAGCATTCTTTTAGAAGAGTGAAAAATAAGCACTAAGCTTACACTCAGGCTGCCTACAGTGACCTCTTTTGAGTGATATCTGCTAATATGTGTAAATGCAATAGTTTTCACTAAGAAAAAGCAGACACTGTAAGTTCATTGCTTTGTATTTAATCCCATTTAGAGTCAGACAGAGGTCAATCAGGATCCTTTTTTGAATTCTTTTATCAACTCCTACCTAATCTCTTGGATAGAAAATTATCTTCTGCACAGTTTGTCATCTTACTATTCACAACCTTTTCCAGATGTTTCACGAAGATGAACAGCACAGATCTCAACACTGGTTCCTGTGGGATTCCACTGGTAACTTTCCTCATTGTGAAAAGTGGCCATTGACTTTTATCCTTTGTTTCCTTTTTTGTAACCAACTGTTAATCCTCAATAGTCCCTTCATTTTTATCCTTGATGATTTTGTTTCTTTAAGTGTTTGTATAGACCTATTAGAAACATCATATACCCTTGCCCTGTAAGGAAAGCACTATAGCTAGCACAGGCTTGTGGAAACCTAGTAGTTCTGCTACACTTGTGAGGTTTTTTTTTCTGGAAAAAAAACTATTATCTTCATTTTGTTACATATATGTAGGTATTCGCTAATTGCTTTTATTACTATTATTGCCTTCATTTTGCCTAATGCTGAAGTAAGATTTACCGATGTATAGGTTTTCTAAAATTTCTCACCCATATTTGGATCCTCTTTTGCAAATTTAGATTTATCATTATTCACATACTTCTTCATACAGGAGCTGATTCATGTTGCTGCACTGAGGACTTAATAATTCATTTCAAAAAGTTGCTTTAGATCAGCTGAATGACACATGGTCTTGTCCAAACTGATGATACAAGGGAAAAAAAAAAAAAAAAAAAAAGGCAGAAGAGAGCCACATAATACAAGTTTTGCTATTTTCTGTTCTGAAAAAAAAGTTTACAATAGAGCGGAAATAATTTGGATTGCTAACCACTATCTTCTAAACCATTCACTGTGTTAGAGCAGCTGGAGGCAGATTAATTTTCTTTTGTGAGAAAACTTGTGGAGGGTCTTTCAAGAACAAATCACTAAATTTATCAGCACATGCATGTTTGGGGAAAGCTCTGCTTTTATAGTGTTTGCCATAACAAGGATTGTCAACATGTCATTATTATATTAACATAATTGTTCATGTAATTTTAATATATAGAGTCATATGTGGCATTTCCCTGATTTGGTTTAGTTCTTTTTACCCCATTCTTGATGACACTGAGCATGTTAAATTGCTTTTAATTAAGGCGTCCTCTTCATTTATCTGCTACTTACACTTTTCTTAAATTCTCAACAGGATAGAAAACTAGCAATTTCCCTTATAATTCAGCTGACTCCTCTTTAGGAATAATGGGCTTGTACCTGAGAAACTGGTTACCAAAACAGCAGAGTATGTGTTTGTTGGGGGGAATTTTTTGTGCTTTGAAAGAAACACTGCCCCAGATAAGAGTGTGAGGAAGCAGAGAGATAGATGATAAGTGTCCTAAAGTGCCATAATAGTACATACATATATTCTAAGCTTTAAACAAGAAGTTTAGGTTGATGTGGCATCTTCTTTGCTTTTTTACCTCCCTCAGTGAGCCTTTATTAAAAAAAAAAATAATTAATTGCTTGTGTGATTTCAGGGAGTAATGATTAAGGCGAAGAATGCTTATTAGTGAGTTAGAGAAAAATAATCTGTTTCTTTGTTTGTTTTCTTTTTTCCTAAGGAAAAACTTTACATCAGGAAAATACAGGGCTGCAGCTGAAACTTAAACTCTTACATATGTGCGTGTATATATTTTTTTTATGATATTCATGATATATGGAAGAGCGTAACTTCTTAAAGTGAACTGAAAAATCGTTTTGAATAGGTCGTTTGGGACCTTAACACTGTTGCACCATAATGTTGCTCGAGGGCATGCATTCATCAATGTATCTGTATGTGTTTATCTATTTAGAGTACAGTAATCCTACATGCTTTCTCTGACTAAAATGTACCATTTAGTATGTATCCCTCTCCATTACAGATTATATATGCCTTCTCTTTGAATCTGTCTCAATGTGTGGAGATGAATCATTTATAGTGAGAAGACATTGCACTTTCTTTCTGCATTCTGAGGTATGTCCATTGAGTTACTGCTCTTTTGCAGGTGAAGTGGATGATGTACTGGATTGTGTTTGCCTTTTTCACCACTGCAGAAACACTGACAGACATTGTTCTTTCTTGGTGAGTTCCTTGGTGGCACTTTGCGTGTTTTTTTTGTTATCGCTGTGTCTGTTTTGGTTTTTTGCCTTAAGCAGCAAGAAGTGTTAGGATGCTAAGAATAAACTGTGTCTCCTTTAGGATTTTTCAATCCCTCTGAAAAGTCTGCAGGTTCCTAGATACTGTGGGTAGTAGCTGCCATCTTAGCTGTTTCAACTCCTTTGCTTGCAACGTTAGGGCAAACGCACGGTATCTGTAAAAGGATCTCTGTCCATTCATAACGTGAAATATTTTTGAGAAGCTGTTAATGTGAACTGGTACAGTTTGAGAAGTGATAGTCTAAAAGACACCTTAAAAATGGTAGAAAGAAGGGACCTATTTTGCTTCGACAGCCTTTTATGAGGAAGAGCAGATCCATACGCATGTCTGTGCTGTGAGTGGTTTGCATGATGAACCTAGCTTCCACTAGGGAGGGTGGGACAGAGTGGAATCGAAGGAAGCAGATTCCTGCTCATTTCAGTGCTCTGTGTCATGCTTGTGAATATGGAGGCCTCCAAAAATGACAATTCATTGTTACAGGACTTAAACTGAACCTTTGAAACAGGGTATTTTCAGTTGTCTCATTGCTTTAGTGTTTGAGCTTCGGGTACATCTCTGAAACAAAGAGTTTCACCTTCTGAAGAATGCTGAAGTACTACACCTGCCTTACAAAAGTGCTCAGCAGCTTAGTTTCTACCTGCATAAAATCAGAAAAGCAGACAGAGATTGAAAAAGTGTAAGAACTTTAGCTTATTCACATTAAGGACTTCTGAAAACAGAAGTTTCTTCCTACTAATTGAGTCAGCAGAGAATTTGCATTCACTTGTTTCAATCTCTGCTATTGTATCTTCCCAGGCTTTATTGGGTAATGGTTAGAGATGACAGGCTTATGTTCTGCTTGCTCTTTTCATATACACTGGCCCTCCTTTTGTGTCTTGTCTGAGGAGTAACCTGTTGGAAGTTTCAGAAACAGCCATCAGCTTTAGCAGGAACATGACATTATTAAGACACATAGTTGAAAATTTTGGAAACTGAGAAGGGAAACTAATGTAATATTAACATCCACTGGGTGCTTTCTGAAGAAACTTCAGAATGATGAGAGTAGCTATCAGATTGTAATTTGGTGTGTTTGCAGGGCTGAGAGATGCCCTGTTTATGGAGCTTTCATGGCTATGGATGAAAGACTAAATGATACTCGAAGAAGGTATGTCCTAGGATTTTAAAAAGGGTTCTGCTTTTCTGACCTGAATAATTCTCTTGTTTCTGAGCCTTTAGCTTGCCTACACTCTTTCTGCCTGTGCTGCTCTCTACTAGTTATCTCCATCTGTCTCTGTGCTGATCTTGATTCCAGTTCTCCATCTTTCTCTCTTTTCTTCTTTTTTTTAATTTCCTCTTTCTCTCAGGTTTCCCTTTTATTTTGAGCTGAAAATCGCATTTGTGATTTGGCTGCTCTCCCCTTACACCAAGGGCTCCAGTGTCCTCTACAGGAAGTTTGTGCACCCAACGCTCTCCAATAAGGAGAAGGTACTTGCTTGTTGTTGGAAGATACTGACCTGTCTGGTAACTGATCAACTTCTAATTTGGCTATGCCACAATGAAAACTGAAATCAGTGAGTCTTGCTTGTGCTGGCCTTAGTGAATGTAGAATGATTCTGTGTCTGACAATGATGTCATACTGCAGCTTACTGAAGATTGCAGTGTAGCCAATAGTTTGCCTAATGCTCAGAAAGCATGTTTGACTAACTTCTGTCATGAGCCCTTACAGTCACTGCCAGTAGTTAAGCCTTTTGAATCACCATAGGAGCAGCATGTTCTGCAGCCAGTCTGTTTTTTCACGTTGGTATAAGCAACTGCTTTGTTTGAGTTGTTATAATTTGGAAATATCATACTGTGATTTAAAGTTGCATGTACATGCTTTCTGTAATTAGCAGAGAAACTCGAGTTATGTGATCAATGACACCTGATGCTAGTAGCCTGAAAAAAGTGTCCAGATAAGCTTTGTGGTTTTAAGGGTGATGATGGGGGAACTTTGATCATGTCTGTAACGAGCAGCTAAATGCCATGTTCCATGTTGCATTCCTAGGAAATTGATGAATACATTACTCAGGCTTGTGACAAGAGCTATGAAACCATGATGCGAGTTGGCAAGAGAGGGTTAAACCTTGCTGCCAATGCAGCAGTTACTGCAGCTGCAAAGGTAATGCAATTCAGGAATTCTTCATCAATTTATTTTTGTGTACAAGCAGTTAGGTGCTGTGGGTCTGTTAGGGATACTAGTACTTGTTTGGCACCAACCTATTTTTCCTTCCTTCCAGTTTGCCCTGCAGTTAGTCCCATCCTTTGACTTAGAAAAAGTAGAAGGGGAAAAGGAGTGGATTTTGCTTTAACCTCTTAGTTGTTGTTCTTGGGAGCATACATTTTCCCTTCTCTGCTTTTTTCAGAGTACCTTAGTGGGGAATAGGGCACCTTTGCTCCTCTTCTGCATGAATGATCCTATGTGAGACGTTCTTGGTGGGGTGCCTTTCACCCTAATTTTGTGTCCTTTTAGGGCCAGGGCGTTTTGTCTGAGAAACTTCGAAGTTTCAGCATGCAGGATCTCACTCTGATCCGAGATGAGGATACTGTGCATATGCGGAGCTGTGATCCACAGCTGCATCCCTCTGGTGCGAGTCTTCTGGAAACTATTGAAGACTCAGGTACAGAGCACTTGTCTCACCCATTGTATGAGACCTCAGCTGGTGAGCCAGGAGGGCTTCCCTGAGCCGTGGGTCTCAGAAAGGAGTACAAGATTATAAGTTATCTGGGAGAAGCTATGTTGTCTTCCCCAGAGCCTTCTCATTTAATATACATCCCTGTACTTATGCCATTATCATTATTCAGGATGGTTGATACCTCTCTGTTATGTGTTCCTTGGGGATGGGTCTTAAGAGATTCTTTTAAGCCTTAAGAGATTCTTTAAAAGTATTTGCTAAAACTTGTGCTCTTGTTCCTTAGCTTCCTGTTACTCCTCTGGAGAGGAGAGCAGTGTGGCACATCGGTCTAATGGAACCCCGTCAGATACTAGAACAGATCCATCAGATGAAGATGCAGGAGACAAACTTCCTAAACGTACTCAGAGTCTCAAAACTCCTAAAAAGGTGACGAAAGCTGAAATGAGTTGGTGTATAGATAATTTCCAGCACTGACATTGATTAGTGAGCTTGATTGGAAGGCTCTGGCTTTATAGTCTCGGCATTTAGAAGCTGTATACATAAATTTTGTTGGACTGTCTTTGCTACTTGAGTCCTACATCAGAGGACTTGTCATCTACTTGCTATACTTGTCTCTAGCTTTTGCATTTTATCATGTCTATAAGCCTCTGTCATAAGCCAGAACCCAGCTTTTCTTTCATTTGGGTTTTGTGTTGAAGGGTGGAGCATTAGATGTTTTTAACGTGTTTTATTGACAATATCCTCTCTCCTGTCTGCTTCACTCTGAGTATATAGCAGTGACATTTATCCCTGGGACAGCCACTTTCTCTTCATCTAAATGCAGCAGTGGTGTGCCCTCTCAGGCCTCCCTTGACTTTTACACATTAGGTATGGGGAATTACACCACTCCCCACCTTCCCCATTCCTGGAGTTTTTTCTTGAAGTTTGAATGACTAGTGATTGTTCAATTGTCGTCTTATGTTCACATGATGCTCCAAGGTATTTACGGCCATTCAGATGGGACATGAGATTCCTGATTTCTTATTATTAAAATAAACCATACACGAAAGTAAATGCAGTTGTGTCCAAGATTCGTTTAGGCTTAGAAATCTTTTTTTCAGGTGTGTTTTGTTCTGTGTTTTTGAGGTGTGGCTTTCCAGGTCTTGACTCTTACTTGAGTGTTTCTTATGGTTTGAAGTGTACATGATAAAATGTTTCTCCCTTTTTATGAAGTTGGGGTCATATTTGCTTGATTAAACTTGGACTTCTAATGTTATTATTTTTATCTAATATAAAGAATGCTGTATAACTGACTCACATTGTCGAGCTATTCAGGCTAAATATTAAATAGTTGGAAGGAAAGTAATTGCTTAGAGCATGATTTTAGGTTGTACTGTTAACCTGATTTTACAGTGTATGGGAAACCTTTGCATGTGCTTAAGTACTCCTTGTAATTGAACCACATAATAATTGAGGTTGGAGGAGATCTCTAAATTCATCTGGTTCAAAGCCACTGCTCATGTAGAGCCAGTTCCCAGGACCAGGTTCAGGTGGCTTTTTCTTTTCTCCAAGGATTGATATCTGTGTCCAAAGATGTGCTTTAATTTAACACAGATCCTTCTGCGGCTTATTTCTGAGTTGACCCCTCTTCTTTCTTGTCTACTATATTAGACAGGAGCAGGGAAACAAGAAGCTCAGAATTCGAATCGAAGCTTCCTAGTAAGGACTTTGCAATGTGAAATTGTGAAAAGACAGAAAGAACTCTTCTCTGCTGTTTGTTGTGTATACAGAAATACCATTAAAGCCCTTTGCAGTGGTGTTGGTTTTTATGCTCAGATTGTTGGATCCTTGGGTCAGATGTGGGACTTGTAGGAGGTCTTTGACTGAGATCTCTCAGATTGCCAGCCAGGGCTGAATGCATCATAGATGAATAAATGTGCTCTTCTTGCCAATATCTAGAATGAAAGACACGGAAGTAAAGTGTGCAAATTAGTTCAGGATGTTTCTACAGCTTTCAGAGAACTGCACTGGTGATGGAAGCTAAGAAGCAGAAAAGTTAGAACAGTGAAATGTTATGTGAATGTTACCAGTTAGAAGTATCTGTGTTTAACCTTCTGTTCGGACAGCTGGCTTTGATTTTACTACTGTACATATCCTGTCTTAATGTCTTCTCCAGGTTGCTATTTGATGGATATGTTGAGTGTTTTGTTTGAAAGTGAAAAAAAAGGATGGTTAAATAGCCTTTTGAGACAACAGATGACATTAATAGGGTCATGTTGTAGTTGTTTTGTCCTGTTTTCACTCTGCATTCTTGCATCTTTCTGTTAGACACTTAGATGTTAAAATAAACTAGCCTAATATGCCTCTCTTTCTTTCTCCTCAGCTTCCAGTGAGAAGTGTAAAAGCCCGCCCTAAGAAGAAAGCTGCTGGCTCTCTGGCTTCTGGCGAGTCATCCTAAGGTGACCTCCCTGCCCCAGCACCTGTCTCTGTCCTGGGATTTGCCTTTCGCTTTTTTGGGGAAACTCTACAAAGGAAGGGAGCTGAGATTCTTGTACATAACAGATACTGCTTTGCAGAGCTCATTCCTAGGCAAGGGGGAGCTGGGATTCAGAAGGCAGAGTAGAGGATACAAATCCTCAGGAATTTTCTCCTTTTCATCTCTCTGTTGGAGGGAGTGCTGATATGTCTGTACATAGCCAGTTGCTTTGGAATTCCCACTGTATAACTCTAGTTGAGAATCTTTGCTGGAAAAACTGACTAGGGTTAGAGACATCCATTGCACAGAAGTTGGAAAAATACTAGACACTGGAGTTCCATAGGGTGGATGGCTCTCTAAAATGTCTTATCTTGCTCTGGGTATTCTCCTGCAGCTGTGTGTTGTTTAAGAAGTGCCCACCATAAGTCGTGTTCCTTAAAAATGGACCGTACCTGACATGTCCATCAACTTTGAGAAAGTGACTGAAGTGATATATGCTGAGTGCTTTTGAACGTAAAGGACTGGTTCATGGGAGGTATATGCTAAATTCCCATTACTCATACTGGAAGATGAAGAGATTGGGTTTTATTTTATTTTTTCCGGAAGGTGAAGGATGATAATTGGAAAAACAAATAAAAGAAATGCGCTATTACATGCACATGATATGATGGAGTAGGTAAGAGTTACTGTTGAGAAGGAAAGTTTGGCATCTCTAAGATTTTGGCTCTTTTTGAAACTGCTTGAATTTTATTTCAGGTTCTAATGCTCACTTAGACTATGAGAGCATCGGAATGAGGTGAGTCCCATGCAGTAGGTCCCATGCAGTTCCATGGCAAACACACTTGCTTTGCCATTTAGTGGTTGAGCTCACATCATTGTGTTACTTGTTACTTCAGACAATTTCTTTTATTCTAGCAGATGTCTGGGGGAAATCTGTCTCAAAATAGTCTGCGGGCGTACTTGAGAATTGCAGAAGCCCTCACCTCTCAGCCTTAGGAGAGTCAGTCCTCAGGACATGAGAACTGAAACAGTTGATTTATTAACAGTTGAGTTCAGCTAACTTCAGGATTTCATTTATGGGGATAAAAAGCAGGGACTGGGGCACAATGCTGCAATCAGTCCTCTTGCTTTATCCTGGTGCAGCCATTGCACAGATTTTCTGTCTGATATGTGCTGTGTCTATCAGTGTCCTGAAACGAGAGCAATATTTAACCCTTGGGATAGAAAACTACAAGGAATGTAGAATACATGTCGTGGGAGTGAAATTGCAGTGCTGCAGAGAAAATTTGCATCATGCCAAGCCATACTAATCTCTTAAACATTGTTAATGGGAGATCCCCTGTACACATGCCAGCTGAGTCAATGAAAATTTATTAGATTTATGAGTAGGGTTCTTGTTATCAAGGTCTATAATGAAGGTGCACCATTATAGACATGGGTGTCTGAATGCTTGATGCTCTTAATTTTCACTGAAATTAGTTATCAGAGGATCCTGGCTCCTACATGCAGGTGTTTGCATCCAATATTTTTGCTGTCACATTTCTGAAATTACAGTGAATTCTTCACAGAGCCCAGTATTTTGCTGTTGACAAGGTATAGAAGTACTTCTGCAGCTAATGCTCCACAAGTATTTCTGTTCTAGAGAATAGTCTTTCAAAAATTTATAAAGTTGAAGATTAGGACTGAATTTTCTTCTTGCTTCCCATTGTCTTGGTGGCAAATTTTTGCTGTTGAATTGACTAGTTATTTCAGGAAGCCAATAAAGTTGGGTTTGCGATTTTTTTGTAGCTTAAAAAAATTTAAACTTTACAGTCCATGTTAGAAACTTGCATCTTGTCAGAAATATTGGTCCTAAATTATCCACAAGGCCGTATCCAGAAGCCAGTAGAAAATCCTTGATTTGATTCTGAGTTTCACAAAAAAAACCTATTATTTTGGGGTTTTTTTAGGTTATTAGCAAAATTCATATTCATGTCCTGCTAGCACACGCAAATGCATGTGCCGAAGCAGGAATACTTTCTGTTTCCAAAGGAAATTCCTCTCTCCAGACAACAGATAAAAATCTTTCATGGTTACGTGGAAGATCCAGTTGTGAGGAGTTGCTGTCCTAGACTTTACTGTACTGAGCAAGAGAGAACCATTGTTCTCTGTATGCCGAGTATGCCTATGAACGTTTTCTTGATTCTTTTTTCTTTTAATTAAAATTTTGCTTAGGAAATTATTTATGTAAATCATTGTGAGGGACTTGTTTTGGAAACCAAGTCTCCCCCTTGTGCTAATTTTCTTTGCCCTTTGCTTGTGCGTGCACCGTGATAATCTACGGTTACTAGGTTTCCTCAGAGTGATTTTCCAGAATCTTCTCTAGAATCCATTTATTTGTAGTGGCTTTTCTGCTTTGAAGCACAGGAAGAATTTCTGAAGATTCAGTTCTGTATTTGGATTTATCTTTGTCTTCCTGAGCCAGTCCTGTGCTAAGCAGCTTTTACTTAGCATTGACGCTTGATGTCATTAGCTTGTGGGTAAATATGGGTCAGTTTTACTTTTGTTTATACAAGGGAATTGGCTTTTGGTTGCAAGAGTGAGTCTACAGTAGAGTCAGGGACTGTTTAGTGTGTGATATGAAGCTGATGATGTCAAGCAGCAGAACTTACCCAGAGCAAGAGCAATGTCTTAGCATGGACACCGTTTTCTTCTTCTAGTACAAATGTGACTCCTAGATTGTGCTTAGCTTAATTAAAGCCACTGTAGATCTACCACCACCCATGTGACCTCTTAGTGAGTTTCTAGATAGGGTTCTGCATTGGATAGCACTGTCTTGCACAGAAATTCTCTCATTAATGAGAATGCTGAATGTGCTGTTTTGATAAAATGCTTTTATCAGCTGCTGTTCAGTGTTTTCAGCAGGAAATGCTGGAATGTATTTTCTCTTCAGTATCATCTGTGGGCTTCATTGTGCAATTAAGCAAATGGTTAAATCTTCACCTCGCAGTGGAACCTGTTGTGTTCGGTTAATATTTAGAGCCTTTTCTTATTATGCCTGGCCACAGAGAGAAGTGCAGTAAGAAAATGATACTTGAAGGTGAGGGCCGAAGAGGATGGTATGTGTGTGTCAAATGTCATGTGCCTAAAAGTTATCCTAAAATACCCATACCATGAGATACAAAGCTGAAGCCATGACTGCCTTTTGAAAAGAAATGTTTTACTTTCATGCTCTGTAGTAGTATGAGTCAGTGTTCCACTGCTGGAAAAGAAAACAGTGAAATGTGGTTTCCTGTCTGAGAAATGTAGTGTTTTGTTGCATAAAAGGGGAAAAATGTTTTCTTGTTTGGCAGTAATCCTCCATGGTGGGTAATAAATATGAAAATATAGGGGAGACAACAGTCAGGTTTTAAACCTTTACACTTTACCTAAACACCTTTATTTTTAAAAGTTGAGTTTGTGATTCTCCAGCTTTACATTTCCGGGACTGATTTCTTTTAGACTAATTAAGAATAATTTCCTTGGTTGGTAGAGCATATATATAGAGAGGGGTGCTGGTGTTCTTAAAATTGCAAAGCTTGTTCTGGGGAAGTTTTGCTTTCCCTCATTCTAGTGAATTGATTTCCATTCATTGTGCTTTTGCAGTGATGGGCTTTCTTAAATCCATCCCTCTTGGAAGTACGACTCCCTCACAATATACTTCTTTGGAAAGCAAGATTTCTAGAGAACCACAACTTTCCAGAAATGGTTATTTATTCTGTGCCGTCTTAATCAGCAGGAAATTTAGTGCCTTAGGAGAAAAGTAAGATATCTATGGAGAACTCCGCTGGTTCTCTGATCTACACATAGCATTGTATTAAGAAGGCTTACAAGTTAACCGTGAAGTGTCATTGAATGCTTGAGAGCAGCAGTTGTATTGAGCTGATTTTTCCTTTCTGTCTTCCAAAGTTGTGTATGATGCTGGAAAGTGTGAATTGTTTTCTAAGAGAAATCTAGGGAAAAAAGTTGTATTCTAATGGGGACCGTATTGTCACATTACTGCCTGCTGAGGGGATGCTGAAGACATCTCTATGTAACTGGTCTGTACTATAACTTTTCTTGCCTTAGCCACTAGGAATTTGTAATGTGCTGTCTGGCTGAAGCATCTTGTGGTGCCGCTTTGCGAGTTGTCTTGCAAAGTTAGATTTGTGAAAAACTGGGAAAGTATTCCAAAGTTATATGAGCTTGTAGAACCATAGAGGTGTCAGAGTTGGAAAGAGCCTCTGGGGGTCATCTGGTTCAGCCTCGCAACTCAGTCAGGGCCACCCACTGCCAGTTCCTGTGTGCTGTTTCTGGTCTAGAATCTACTGAGTTTAATGTTTAAGAGCTGGTAATATGTGCAGAAATACATATGCTGTATGGGAATGTGCTTTAGTGTTACTGAGGAGAAATGTTTCCTGGTCACTTTTCATCTGGAATTTGGCTCTGTTGCAAGACACTATAAACATAACTCGTTCTTATGTTCCTTATAGGTAGTGTTAAAAAAAGCCTCGAGGCCTCAAAAGAGATCTTAAGAGGTATGCAGAGTAAGTCGTGAAAAGAGTTAGTTTTAACAGTAAATGGAGACAACAACTGCATAGCAGCTATGAACCTGTCTTGTCAAATACAGTAGAAAATGAGCTGTGTATAGTACAGAGTTGTCCAGTAAATAGTGCTAACTTTCTGAATCTCAAGCAACACTTAAACTGTGCATTCTGCAGATGAGAGCTTGATTTCATTTTTGAGCCTAATTTCTGTCTTGGTGTCAGTCTCTGTCTCCCTCTCTCCCTTCCCCCTTTCCTTCCTGCCCCCCACCCTCCCCAACTGGGCTTGAGCTAAATACATTGAGATTCTTCAAACTTTCATCCCTTCAGAACCATAAAGTTTGACTTTTACCTCAGCAGGCAACTGATCTGCAGGGAGGACCAGATGAATATCAGATGTCTCTCATCACTTTGTAGGTGTGTTATGCTGGAGAAACACTAGCAGGAAGCTTCAGAGGATGTTTGTCTGGGAAATTCTACCCTCTGCCCCCTGCCAAAACCTGCATTTTTGGGCAAACCAAGTGCTGGACTTCGCTATGTTCATATACAGTCATCTGTAGAATCCCAAAATTCAGAGTCAGAATTTCCAGTGCTCTATTTCTTATGTTAACAGGAATTAAAATAATATGAAGTGAAAAGAAACAGTGGCAAATTGGTGGGGTTCTTTTTTGCAGCTTTGCAGGTAAATTTAGGTCATTGCTATTTATATGACTAAAATCTTTGTCTAAAGCCCCTTGCCCCTTACTTTCATGCTCTCTTTCTGAGCTCCTATTCTTCTTGGAATTAGTTATGTTTTTTTTATGTTTACTCTTATTAAGCAAGGGCTGGCTTCCATTTTACTGACTGTGGCCACTTGAAATATACTGTATTAGAGCTGTAATTTAGTCTTTTTTCATTATTTAAACCTATGACCTAGGTTAGTATGTGTAAGTTGTACAGCAAGGCCTAAGGCCAGATTCCCAGGTGGAATGTGAGCATCTATTGCAGAAAGCGTAGTTTGACATATTTCCCTTTTCTTACAGTGGATTGTGGCTGAAATGTGCTTACTGCAGATTCTTTGGACAAGAGCGTTCTGATAGCATTTAACCAGATAATGTTAGAAGTAACATTTATGGAAATACTGAAAAAATAAGTGAACACTAAAGGAGCAGAAGCTCAAGTTTTCTGTAGTATATAACTCTCTGAGACTATGTAAAACACTAAAGCATTTCTGGCAGCAGTGGAAATGCATTGCTATGCTGACTTAGAAGGGTAGGGAATTCAGTCATAGTCTTTGTAGCAGGTTTGGGAGGAAAGTCAGTCTGGATGGCAAGCATATAAAGTTTTACATGCCAGGGAACTAAGTTTCCATCACAACTAATGCTTAGTAACTTACCCAAAGAAAAAAGTCAAAACATTTGGTGACTATAAAATGGAGAGAAATTTTCCTGATCACCAGACCTAGTAGTGAATATAAGCCTTTGTACTCGTGTTGCAGCCTTATTTGGGAAAGCACTGCATTCATAGACTCCTCGTTTCTGGCTCCTCTGTTAGATTATTTCTCAAATTAGTGATGGTTGGGTTTGACTCATCATTTTAATGCCAAAGTCCCCACTAGCGCTAGCACAGTGCTGATCTAAAGGCAGTACGGCACAAGGAGGGTTGTGAATTACATTTTGTCCACCAGAGGGTATATTCATAACATAAAATCACTGAAGATGAGAGAGCAGAGACACATCTCATAACAGTTCAATTATGACAATTAAACAGCAATATTTCCTAGGTATGAGTGAAGGTCCTTCTTGGGGGTGTGGAGGAAAAAAACAAGCTGGGGCTCTAATGGAGAAATATTAAATAAAAACTGCTGTTAACCTCTGACTGAAAAGGCTATTCTGGGCATTCTAATTGAGCCACTATGCAGTGAGGCTTGCTAAGAAAATAGCATTACAGAATAACTGTCCTGACATTTTTTTTGTTGTACATTCCAATCATGTATTTTCTAGCTGTAGGAAGCGGCCCTGAAAATGGCAGTGTTTGTGATTTACACCACACACACACCCCCACTTTAGCAATTAACCAATTGTTGTGTGTTGTTCTGCTTTATACTCTCAATTTTAGTAGTCTTTCCTGGTAAGGATGAGTATTTTCTTTCAGTTGGATCTATTTTCTGTGAAAAGAGAAGCAATTTTAATCTAAAAATGCAGATCTTTCTAATGTTACTGTGGTAATTTGTGACCATGGCAACAGAGTTAGCATTCTGTAGAACAGACAGATTTGGTTGGTTTTTTGTTTAGGTTTTTTTTTTTTAAGTTAGTGACCTAATTAATGGTGCATGCATTTCACAAAAAGAACTTGACTTTTCGTATTTGTTAATAGTACAAGATCATATGGGTCCAAGGGATTTTGACATTCTTACATAGAAAAGCTGATGTCAGAACATAATGTAACAGTATGAGATTCTTTCCAATGTTGAGAAAATCTTTGATTTGCAAGAGCATAGATGGAGACTTGCAATCTGAAGGAGAATCCAGGACATACCAGGAGGCTTCTGTAGGAAAGAGAAATAGAATCTAGAATAGTCCTGGGGATTCTTCAATGTCAGACTTAAGGGAATAAAACAACAAGAAGAAAATATATTCAGTATGTTTCTATTTTTTCATCATATGATCAGAGTTAGGTAAAACAACTCAGTGCTTTTGGGCAGGTGCTAAATTTCAAGTACGAGTTGTGGATTGCCCTGATATGCCCCATCCCAAGAGCACGTACTGCATTCTGTGAAACATTCAGTAATGATTTAAAGAGTTATAAGAAATTAACTTATTATTGAGGGAGGTAGGAATGGGCTTTTGTGGCTAAGCCTTGTATTTAGTGTATTTATCTTTGCCAGTATAGAGCTAACATAAAGGTGCTCTACTGTTAACACTCAATGTCAGTTTTATAGGAAATGTGCAGATAGATATAAGTGTAGTCAAAGCCAAACCACAGATTTTTTCCAAGCTTTTCCTTTTTCCTAGGCTCTGTTGGGGAATCTAGCAACTGAATGGAAATTATAACATTTGCTGCTATCACTTGCTGATTTGGGCCAGTTAATATACTGAATTAAATGGAATGAAGCAGCATTTAATAGTTTATTTTTTGTAAAAGCCAGCTGTTGTGACCATTCTGTATGTGCCACAATAATATCGTAACTGATGCGTGGAGCCATTGTATTGTGGGGAGGCTGTTGCCTCCAAAAGGGAAAGCAGAAAAGAGGCCAACGCAAACTGAATTGGTTCAGCTAGTGCAGCCTCCTCCCTCTGATGCTCAGTCTATTTAATGACTAGAGGGTAGTTTGAAATTAGACACATTGGAAAATACCTCATCATGACACTGTCACCTTTCTACCCATGTGCTGAAGCATGGTGATGTTAAAGGACTAAGTTAATGGAGTTTTCCTAAAAGGGAGAGTTGTTTGAATTCCGTCACTAATTTTTTGTGGTCATTAAGTTTGGTCACTTGCTGCAGCATAAGGACTCAAATGTACAAAACCTAAGTTTCATATTGTGCTTGCTTTAATACCCAGACTCTTCTTAGATATCTTTTAACATTCTCTTTTTTGAAGAACCTATTTTAAAGGGCCCATTGCTTATCTTCCATTTCTATCAAGAGTATAATAGAAAAGGTTTTATCAATGCAGATGTGCTATCATTCCACAGGGCAGCAACTAATCATTATTACTTTTCTCAATTATTTTGACATTTCCACTAGAAGTGGCTTTCCTGGCTAAGTTCCCTTTTGAGGCATCAGGAACATAAACATGGAAAGACAGCCCTTCTGTTGAGGTTAGGGAGTATTTGGAAAAGCTCATTATATACTATGTCTATTCAGGCTGTATCAACTTGCTGAAGATTGCTAAGGAGACCAAAAAGGCACCATCTAAGGACTAAATTTTGAACACTGCTTCTTGCTACTGTCTCATGTGGGTCTCTCTGGTAGGTGATGCTCCCATGCACAACTGATCACAAGTCTATGATGGCACCTCTAAAGAAAAGGTTGCTGTGATAAGGTTTAGTTATTTATGTGGGTGGGGGAGAAAGGTTCTGAAGGTGATTTATTCACTTTTTATTTCCAGTTTATTTTGACAGATAAATGTCTTGGAAACTTTGAATTTAAATCTACACATGTCCTTAGAATAGGCTTATAGATTTATGAGTTGATGGTATGGCTTTTTGTTCTTTGCTACTGAGTTTACATACCTTTCCCCCACCTCATGCCCCAGTTTCTTGCTGCTGATGCCTGTGGATATTATTTTAACAAATGCTGTTAACTTCTCAAATTGTGCTCCTAAATCATTTTAGTTTATCTTCGTGTCTTATGCGTTTAGTCTTCTGCCTTTCCCCCTCTCCATTGTTGAATGAATAAAGATATGAAAATGAATACAGAGTCCTGCTATTTCTGCTATGTAAAAATAAGGCAAATTTTGGGAATCTGGTTTGTCCTGGCAGACACTCCTCACTTACATGTTCCTCCCTCTCCAGTTGTGTCCACTTCAGCTCAGTTCCCAGCTGTCAACTAAGGGCTTGGATTCATATCGCAAGTGTATTTGTTAGGTGGCCTTTTTGTTCCTGCAGAATAAAATACTGTTGCTGTTAAGCATCTAGAAGACCTACCTGAATGGTAATTGCAAATAACTTTTGGGAAGGACAGAGGTTGGAAAGCATTTGTATGTGCAAAATTAGAGAATGGTGAATACCTTTTTTTGGGTCCATGTGCGGAAGCACAAATGTTTAGTCAGTACTACCCAGCTACTATATCTAGGCATGAAACATTACAGTGGCCAGGAAATAATAACTGTCTTGCAGAGTGGGTAGCAAGAACTCAGCTTACTTACTGGAAAGCCTGTACTCTTTGTCAGTTTTCTGTGGTACAGACAACAGGTGGAGGGTGTGCGAAATTACAAGTTAAAAATGGTTTGTGAGAAGAATTTTTTGTAGCTATCAGTAACAGTTGGTCTTTCACAGACCCCAGCTAGTGGGTAAAGTGGGTAGTTGGGAGCTAGCAGTTGTAGTGGCTGGGATGAGAGAGGAAGTCAGCTAGCAGGGTTCTGGTGGCATCTTTACACTCGATGTTTTGGATGACTTAAGTCTGAAGCTGATGAACTGTGGTCTCTAACTGGAATTTCGTAACAGTAGTAATGGACTGAGTCTTTGTTTTGGATTGAGTTGAAAATTTTTTTGGCTTTGAAATTCAACCTATGGGGTTTTTTTTCTTCCCCAAAGTAGGCCCTTGTGTAGGCAGAGCCTTTCTCTCTTTACACCCTTGCTGTCAGTTTTTCCTGCCAATGTGATAAATCAAAGAATTGTAGGTTGGATTGAGTTGGAAGGATCCTTAAAGATCATCTAGTTCAGCCCCTACTGCCAGCCTTCCACCTCTGTGGATGTCCTCGTGAAGGAAGGAAATTTTCTTGGTTCAGCCAGCTCAGATTGGCCATTTCTAAACTCAGCAGTTGAAATGTGAAATGTTTATATAGTAAATAGAAAGTGTTTGACTATATTTCTGGGCATGTGCAAAAACGATGTGGTTATTTTCTTCTTAGTATATGTCTGACATTTCATATCCCCACTCGCTTCAACAGCGGTTGACCTGTGCAGAATGATTACAGGAGCAGTTAATGAGCTGCACTGTGTTTAGACTTCAGGTTTGCCTGTTTATTGAATCATTGGCAACTCTTGAGGCTGAGCCTCTTCTCCTCCTGGGCTAGCAGACTCCAGTGGAAATTACCGCTGACTTTGTGATTTGCTAGCCCTAAACAGTTTTTAACTTACCTTTCATGAAACTCTGACAAGCAGGGAACACTTTTCATCAAATTGACCTCACAGAAATCTTAATTTAATTGCATTCTCCTTTTGCTTGAGTATTAATATGCATCTTAAAATTTTAGCATAGTTTATTTTTCTAACTGCAGAAAAAAAAGAATTCAACATGGGAGATGTATTTCACACTGCTTTTGAAAATGCAGCTTCCACTTTCTAATGAGTTACCTAATACACTGTGCAGTGAAATTTCCATCCTTCCCCTTGTAATTGCACACAAACCCATTATTTTTAGTTTTACTTGACAGATTGGTAAAATGAAGCCATTTGAGAAGGGAGGAAAGCTGAACTTTTATAGAAACTCCAAACAGCTAGGCACTGAATCATTAGTCCCAAGAGCACAGACATTCCATAGAAATGTCAGACAGTCCTTCTGGCATATTAATGAGGAAGCAGCGATGAGTTTTCAGTCGTGCTGATTTTAAAGTTCTTGCTCAGCTTCCAATAAAAATTCTTAGCATTCGATAATAGAACAGTTTAAGCAAATCCAAAATCACGATAAAGATACAGTCCAGATTTGGGCTATTTCAGTCATGAAGTGGGAGGGGAACCTTGCCTCTAGTGATGTGTTTGTGTGTTATTACAATCACACTTCTTTCCTCAGCTTTTACAATCAAGATGAAGAAAACCCTGTAAGGCTACCACTATTCTAACTACTATGAGGCTTTTCCTATTGGAAGATTGTGAATTTTAGCTTGTTATATACTTAAGTATTGGTTTATCTTGCAATACTCTGAAGTAAATTTTGCCTTCAGATTTTCTTTGAAGCAAGACTTGTGCTTTAGTTCGAAATTTTTGTCACAGACCAACCTCGAGAAATAAAAGGTAAAGAATATATGTTCAGGAACAATAACTTACTGAAGAGGTAGGGTGGGAGATTTGGTAGTTAATATGTCTGTGATATTTTTTTTCTCAAAGGATTTGATGTTTGATGAATGCAATGCAAAAAAACCTCCCGTTCAAGTACAACTGAAGTTGAATATCTAAAAATAAAAGGAGGTGCAAATGGGAACGTTAACAGAGTGAGTTCAATATAGGCACACTGTATTTCTTCTTATTTAAGAAGTACAAGAGGAGGTGTTCTCAAAATCTTGTATTAGATAAAAATTAATTCCTTGGGCTTCCTTAGTCTGGGAATAAGAAAAAGTGAATTGACCTGTTTTCATTGCAAGAGCCAAAGCTTTGTCTCCAATACACGAGTCTGTAACACTGTAATTGCTAGCTTGTGGGATTCATTGTTGCAATGTCTACAATTAATGGTTCATTAGATTTCAATTCAAGTATTTGATTTGTTCCATAGCATACATGCTAACTGAAAATACTATAGTAAATTATAAAGAAAAAAAAAATCCAAGAAAATACCTATTGCTTTCCTTCTCTTCTCTACTCACCTGCAAAATGCAAAAACTCTAGAAGCAACTTAACCTGGTTTGAGCTACGGACCAGGTCCATCAGGCATATAGTACTCCATGGATGCATTGCTGCATTTTTGTACTCTACATAACGCAGCATTTCATAGAATTGTTATTGTGATTAACCACAGACAGAGTTCTCAGTCTTGGCAGTGAGTAACAATGCAACAGAACATGTAATTTGGAAGTCCAGCTAGAAGGGGAAATTATTTCCTCTAAGAATACTGGAGTCCTTGTATTTCAGTAATCTTCCACTGATCTATGGTATTTCTTCATCCTCCTAACTATTTATCTAGCAATGTGTTAAGTTACCACCAAGTCAGTTCAAAATATTACTTTCACTTTTCCCCTGCCTGCATTTACCATTCAGAAAAAACAGTGGTGTTCAGCTGTCCACAAATCCAGAACTGTTCTGTAACAATATATGCAGTTTTTGCAGCACCTGGAATTAACAGTTTGAGACCAGTTGCTTTTAAACTGTCAGTGTTGGAGATGTAACAGCAACACAGCATAACTTCTTTGATCTAAACCAAAGACTTTATGCTCAGTCTATGATAACTCCTCACCATCTTTCCTGTGATAACATTCCTTCAGTGGTCCACATTTGTGGGAGGTTCTATGTCTCAGTAATGGAAACGGAAGATGGAGAATGATTGTGTGAAGGATACCAGTTAACATAAGAAATTGCCCTTTCCTGGCTCACATATAGAATATAGAAAACTCCAAACAAAACTTGTTCCCTGGGTTCAGGACATTAAACATCCATTCAAGCAGCATCCCTAGCATTTAATGAGGTCTGGTTCCTCAGATAATAGTGAGATCCTTTGCTGATATCATGATGTAGTTGTCATGGTTACAAAAGGACCAAGTGCTAAATACAAAGTATCAGAAAGATGAAAATGGAGAAAATCAATGTCCAAACAGTAAAGATCGCAGAGCAGGTAAGATGAGTTGGAGATGGGGGAAAAAATAAAGGGAATGGTGGCAGCAACTAGGGAATTCAACAGAAAATAAGAGGAAAGAAAGTTCAAAGGTAGATAATCGGAGATGTTTGATCCAGAAGCAGACCTTGAGGGAACTTGACATACTTACATTTGTAATTAATAAAAAGCCTTCAAATAGAAGTCTGGAAACAATATTTCCTAGCAAAAGTCCCTTTTTGCTTATTCTCTTTGAAGCTTTGTACATTATATCTTAAGAACATACTGTGGAACACAGTTTTATGCTCTGTTACTGAAGAATGGACAGTGAATTTTTCCCCCAAGATAATACAGCTAGTGGCATAGGTGAAAAAGAGAGGTAACTATATGATGTTGGACATGAGATTTGCATAGAGCATTCCTGACTGTGCCCTCACCTCTTGTTGACATTCTGGGTAAGTTCCATTTGAAAGGTATGTAGATCTCCAAGATGTAGCATCTATGTTCTTTCCCCTGATTTTGAGGCAGTAAAGATTTAGATGTTAGATAGCCTTTTCTTAAGTTGGTGAAAGCTAATTGAACCTTTTGTTCTGATGAAAAGAGTATCTGAGATAATAAAGTAAGCCTCATAGTGGGATTTGAGTTAGTATCACAGTGATTCCCTGAGCAAGTGGGTTGGGATCTTCAATTAATTCTTGCAGCAAGATGGGAAAGCAAGTTTCCATGGATACTGAGCCAGCAGCAGCACTGACACTCACAGCAATTGCAAGCTTAGTTTCCATTAATCTTGCTTCCTAAGGAGGATTTGGCCCCCTGTCCCCCCCCTGCTCTGTATTCTATATTTTCAAATAAAAAAGACAGATGGACATTTGAGGAATAGTTAGAGACAAAAAATACTGTCCCCTTACCTAGAAAATTGTGTACAAGAAATGCAAGTGACTTGCATAATTTAAAGTACAAGATGGAAAGACCTGGAAGTAAGCTCATCACGAATGCAGCAGTTAACAAAAAGTAACTGAGAGATAAAGCTGTAATTGTGTGGAAACATATTACATAAAGACAGTGATTTTTTTATTGGCACATTAGCACCACAGATTAGTTTGAATTAAAAAAAAAAAAAAAAAAAAAAAAGAAAAAATAAACATTGAAAGTTATGCTGAGGCTGAATATAAAATAGTTTGTACTAGCCTCTACTAATAAAGCAAGCAAAACAAAACCAAGGATTCATCTCAGGTAATTTTTAACTTTGGTGCCATTCTCTCTTCTTGTTCCCTGACCCCGTAGCATTTTGCACTCTGTGTCTTTAGAACAGGATTCCTCTCACTGAAATGTATTGAGAGACAACAAATACATTTGATAACGATGGAATTTCAAGGAGACCCAGTGTATCACACATGTTTATCCACTAAAGAATCAGAACCAAAACTGTTAAATTTTCAAATAAAATTGTGACTGATCCAGTGGCAGTGTCTTACGTTTCTGTGCTTTCACTAGGAACAGCAAGGGAAGTGTTAAAATTTATTAAAATACTGCTATTTTGGAAAGACATTTCAAATACTGGTGTACAGTAGCAAATTCTTTGGATGTTCAAATCATACTACCTCGAAAAATCCCCAAGTATCTGGCTAGACGAACTAAACAGATCTTGGATCTCAAAAGTAAAAATGTAAGGTCTTTAATGTAATTCCTACATACCTAATGTATTCAGAAAAAGAAAATGGAACACAGAAAAGGAGTTTGGAAAACTCTTAAAAACATGCCATTTCCTAGCTCAGTGTGCAGGTTCTAAGTCATCCATGGCCTCTCTGGTACTTTCCTGAAGGCAACAAGCCTCACCAGAATGGTGCGACATTGCAAAACAGTATTTATTACTATAATTTATGTGCAGCTCAAGGTAGTTACACTGATCTGTCTGCAACTTTAAAGCAGGTCTTTTGTTTTCTCTTATACGAATTGATAAGTTAGAATTACATGGATAAAAATTAAGGTAGTTGAAAAGAAAAATAGATTTTTCCATCTGTGATTTCAGATTTTGATGAAAAAAACAAATTTGTCTGAATGATGCACTTCAATATCTGTAAAGGAGTATTTGGCCTAACATATATGAATGAAATGCTCTAGGAATCAGGCACCTCTTTCTGATCTTGAAAAGGAATAGAATAAACAAAGAGGACAAGGAAGATACAACGAAGATGTTCAGAAGCCAAAACAAACTACAGTGTTTGTAGAAAAAGTCAAGTTCTGCTACTCATCCCTTTCTAATAGAGCTCCAAACTTGACATGCTGATGAAAATCAGACTAGTTGAAATCGTTATGTATGAGACGTCACAAAACCTGTAGCAGTATCTGTTAAAAAAGGAAAAGCTCCAAATCACATTTTCAAAATAGAGGTTTGGCCTGATGCACTGAAAACTAGAACGATTTCTCTCCATAAAGACTAAGTACCAAAGAACAGATGTGGAGTAGCTGCCATTGAGTAATAACAGCTGCAGATAAGCAGTAGCTATCTGCGTTTTTCCTGGAGGCATTATGTTGCTACAGCCCAAGGTGGAAATGCATCAATGTGGGAGGCACTGCACATTGTTACTGACAAGGCACGGCCCTAAATATAGCGACTCAGTTAAAAACCGTACACATGGCAAGAGTCTAAATACTCTATAAAAGCGGGCAGTTGCTCGCAAGTTGAATATAAATCATAAAGGCGGTAGAGCCTAGCGGTTTATGCAGCTGTCTTCCCGCGGCAAAAGAAGGCCGCCTGGTATAAAGCGCTTTGTGGCCCGGCCCGGATTTCCGCGGGAAGAGCCAGCTCTGCAGCCGAGCGCGGGCGGCGCTGCGGGCCGCGCCCGGGGGTGGGCGGTGTCCCGAGCGAGCGGGGCACGCTCCCGAGGAGCAGCACGGGCCCCTGCCCTCGCGCGCGTCTCTGCGGCAGAACATGGAGCCGCATACGGCGGCGAGCCGGGCCCCTGCCAGTCCCGCGCTGCACCTGCCGATGGGGCGACCGTGCGCCGCGGAGCCCGGGCGGCGGCCCCGGGCCCGCCCCGGAGCCCCGCGCACTGCGGGGAAGCCCTGGCCGCCGTGGCCGCGCACGCGCACTGCGGCCGCACTGCGTCGCCGGTGCCGCCTGGCCCGGCGCCAGGGGAGCCCCGCGCGGCGGCAGCGGGGCTGCCCGGGCGGGGCGGGGCGGCGGCGGCGGCGGCGAGCCGCTATTTATAGCGCGGAGGGCTGCCCTGGCCCGGGGAGCGCTCCTCCGCCGCTCCTCGGCGTGCGCGGCGCCTCGAGCAGACAGCCGAGGGTTCCGTGTGGAGCCGGTGCAGGGCGCAGCCAGCGCTTTGAGGGGAGGGCAGGGAAGAGCTGTAACCGTGTCAGGGGACAGTCCTATGGCCGCGAGAGCAGAGTCCCGAGCGCTGTCAATTTTCATCCTGCTGAAGTCAGCGGTGGCTGCGGCCATGTAGACCTGGGGCTCTCCGTTTATCAGCGTCCCGTTCTCCGCTATGTGAAGGACGCGCAAGGAGCCGGGGTCTATTCCGGTCTGGCGCTACAGGCAGACCTCCGCCGCTCTCGTCGGGAGCAGGCGAAGCAAAGCGATTCCAGCAGGCCGCTGGAATCCCGGAGATTCCTTTTTTCCGGGAGCAGGCACCTCCTGCTTTGGGCGCGCTGCCAGCACCCAGAAAACTCCACATCGCGGCTGCGGCGGGCGCGGCGCCGCTGACCGTGAGCCGCCGGCGCTCGGCTCCTCCGCGGAGACGGAGGGGAGGGGAGGCGAGTAGTGCGAGCTGAGCAAACGGGGTGGGGGCGAGGGGGAGCTCTGCCCGCCTAAACACGGCGGCGACCCCGCCGTGTGCCGGGCGCTCCCCGGGCCCCTCTGCCCCCCGCGCGGGCAGCGGCCTCGCTCCGCCGCGGCTCGAGGCTCTCGCGCGCTCCCGTTGCCTGGGGGCGGGCGCGCGCCCGGCTGCGGGCTGGCTCCTCGCCCCCCCCAACCCGGGGCCGGAATCGCCATATAAGGAGAGGGAAGTCTCCGCCGGAATCGAGACTTATAAGGCTGTTGCCTAATATGGAAAGTACGGCGGGAGCTTCCGGCGGGCTCTGCGGAGCCGGCGGGGGCCGGGGACCCCATCTCCTGCGACCGGCGATGCTGCAGCAGCGCTTCGGCGGCGCTGCCCATGGGGGGGGTTAGACCTGCACCGATCGTGGGGCCCGCAGCCCGGGGCGGGCGGGGCCCCCCGGCCCGGCTTTCCCCGGTGCCAGGCTCTGACGCCAGGAGGGGGTCCTCTGGCCCGCGTCCATATAAGGGCTTCCTGCTTTCCATATATGGCCATGTACGTCAGGGCTGGGGCGGGCTGCGCCCGGTGAGACCCGATATATGGGAGCGGTGCCGGGGCGGGCGGGGAGCCGAGCACTTCCAGCGGTCAGAGCCGGGGGGAGCCCCGGGCGGGCGCGGAGCCGAGCGCTTTCAGCCGGCAGCTGCGGGGCGACAGCGGCGCAGGGCACAGAGCAGGCGACGGCCGCCTCGCCGCAGCCGGCCCGTCCGCTGGGCCCGCGGCGGCAGCGCCATCACTCGTCAGAGTCGGAGCCTGGCGCCCTCATGGCCGCGGCCAAGGCAGAGATGCAGCTCCTGCCCCCGCTGCAGATCTCCGACCCCTTTGGCGCCTTTCCGCACTCGCCCCCCACCATGGACACTCACTATCCCAAGCTGGAGGAGATGATGATGCTCGGCGGCGGGGGCCCGCAGTTCCTTGCCCAACCCGGGGCACCCGAGAGTGCGGGCTTCGGCGCCGCCGGGGAGCCCGGAGAGCAGCACTTCGAGCACCTCGCCGCAGGTAAGCGCGCTGACCTCTCCCAGGCGGGCGGGGAGTCCCGGTCTGCAACGGGGGCAGCGACGCCTGCGGGAATTCCGCGCTGCAGCGTCGCCTCTGTCCCCGGCCGCGCGGGGGATTCTCCTGTGTGCGTCAGCGGCTCCGGACTAGCTGCGGCTGGAGACCTGCCAGCGACGCTGCAATATGTTACGCTCAATTAGTAATTAACCAGAATCTGGGGCTGTGCTGTGAGAGGGATGGCTCGCGAAGCACTGCCAGCAGCTGCAGTGGCTGCTGGAATTAATCGCTATTCCTCTCTTTGCAGACACTTTTCCCGAAATCTCCCTGAACAACGAGAAAACCCTGCCAGAAACCAGCTATCCCAACCAAACGACGCGACTGCCGCCGATAACCTACACGGGGCGCTTCTCCTTAGAGCCGGCCTCCAACAGCAGCAACCCCCTATGGCCAGAGCCCCTCTTCAGCCTCGTCAGTGGACTGGTGGGCATGGCTAATGCACCTGCCGCCTCTACGCCTACTTCATCATCACCATCATCCTCCTCGCAGAGCTCCCCACTGAGCTGTTCTGTCCAAGCCAGCGAGAACAATCCAATTTATTCAGCTGCCCCAACATTTCCCAATTCCAGCTCTGACATTTTCCCTGAATCCCAGACCCAGTCCTTCCCCAACCCCTCTGGACCCCCCATCCAGTATCCACCTCCAGCTTACCCGACCGCTAAAACCAACTTTCAGGTGCCAATGATCCCGGATTACTTGTTCCCTCAGCAACAGGGTGAGCTCAGTCTTGTTGCAGCTGATCAGAAGCCCTTCCCAGCCCTTGAGACCAGAGCACAGCAGCCTTCCCTCACACCACTGTCCACTATTAAGGCTTTTGCTACGCAGACTGGCTCCCAAGAGTTGAAGACCCTCAACACTAATTATCAGTCCCAGCTGATCAAGCCCAGCAGGATGAGGAAATACCCAAACCGTCCCAGCAAGACGCCTCCCCATGAGCGTCCCTATGCCTGCCCAGTGGAGTCCTGTGACCGGAGGTTTTCACGATCTGACGAGCTAACGCGGCACATACGCATCCACACAGGACAGAAACCTTTCCAGTGCCGCATTTGCATGCGGAACTTCAGCAGGAGTGACCACTTGACTACGCACATCCGCACACACACAGGAGAGAAGCCATTTGCTTGTGACATTTGTGGCAGAAAGTTTGCCAGAAGTGATGAGAGGAAGAGGCACACTAAAATCCACCTTAGGCAGAAGGACAAGAAAGTGGAAAAAGCAGCTCCAGCCTCAACTGCTTCCCCAATTCCTGCCTATTCATCCTCTGTGACTACATCTTACCCTTCCTCCATCGCCACCACTTACCCCTCCCCAGTGCGCACAGCATATTCTTCTCCTGCTCCCTCTTCCTATCCCTCCCCTGCACACACCACGTTCCCATCCCCTTCTATAGCAACCACTTACCCCTCTGGCACTGCCACTTTTCAGACCCAAGTGGCCACTTCCTTCTCATCTCCAGGGGTCACCAACAATTTCAGCTCACAGGTAACCTCAGCACTTTCAGACATGAACTCAGCCTTTTCTCCAAGGACAATTGAGATCTGCTGAGAGTACCTGTGGAACAGAAGAATTGACCTTTTCCATTGGTATTATCAGACACGGAGTCTCCAATTACTCCCACACCACCATACGTTGCAAGGCTATTTAGTTTAAACTTCAGCTGCCTGAATCAACTGCTGCTTAAGTTTTCCACCTCTGTTGAATGACTTAATTTGCATGAAATGTGGATATAAGTTCAATATAATTTTCCCCGTAAACAATAGTCTTTTATTAAGAAGAAAGGACTTTTGATTAAGTATCTAGCTGATGTAAATTGTACATGTGCCATGGTTTTGCTTTCCTTTAGGTACTCTTGATGTGGAAAAAATCTTTGCATATTCATATTGTATAATTTGGAGTTTGCAGGGCCATATTTTGTAAGTGTTAGTTCTATTTCAGTGACAATGTTATAATGCGTTTCAAACTTCTTTGGGAACAGCACTTACTGTACTTGAGCATGTTGATGCTATGTAAATATCACCTGATGAGACACTCACATGTGGCAGAAGTTTTGTTTTAAAAGTTACAAGTCTTGGTGCCTTTTTGTGAAGCCTTGCTGACGTCATGCGTTTGTGTGAGTGGATGCTTTGCATCTTGCCTTAAAGTGGAAAGGATGTTACTCAAAGAATGTAAGGAAGAGCAGGGAATGGGTGGGGAGAGGAGCAAGAGAAAGGGCAGGGGATGGAATGTAAGCAGAAAAAAAAATAGGAAAAAACCCAAAAAACCCACACCCTCTCCCACCCCCACCTATCAAAGTCTATTTTTGTTACAAAAATGTAAATTTATATATATATATATATATTCAGGAGTTGGAATGTTTAGTTACCTACTGAGTAGGCAGCAATTTTTGTATGTTATGAACATGCAGTTCATTATTTTGTGGTTTATTTTTACTTTGTAACTGTGTTTGTTAAAATGAAAGTGACTGTTTGGCTTCTAAACACATTGAATGCGCTTTCCTGCCATTGGGATATTTGGTGTACAATACCCTTCAGAAAAAAAATAAATAAAACATCAAATTGTGCAAACTTACTCTTGCCTTGAAATTACTATTTAGGAAGACTGCACCACAGCAATCCTGACTCCTTCAGTTGCTTCAAAGCCACACATACCACTTGTCTCCTAGAAAAAAAATACCTGTTTAAAAAAAGGAGAGGAAATCAATCTTATGTTGCTTGCAAAAAGCATGGATGGTGAGTTTGTGTCCTAGCATTAGATGCATCACCAGCTCTTTTGAAGTAGCCACAATTACTGTCTTCTGGCTTCTCCAGAGCTAGCCTTAGACAGAAAAGCAAATCTTCCAGTGCTGAAATTAAAGTTAGAAAATTAGAATCTCAGTTTTCTTTAGGTAGTCAGAAATCTTACTAGATGTCAAAAAAGCAGAGCAACTTCTAGGCTGGAAATACAGTATGCTCAGTCATAATGGCTTGCTTGACAGAAGATAGCCCTGGTCAACTGAGGGCTGCCATAAGTTCCTTCTTGACACAACGTAGGGCATATGAGTATGCAAGCCTGATACCCTTTATTGCAGGTGTTTCAGTATTTGCAGGAGAAAACACTTCCTTTCCCTCATGGCTTGAAATGCATTTCAGGAGTTATGTGACCACTGCAGACTGAATTCAGAGGAACCTGGATCCATGAGAGCTGGTGGTGCAGGTATGGAAAGGGTTCTGGTGTTTCTCCTTTTGGGTAGGCTCTCTGCAAGATACTTATCTTTAAGGTTGTGGCTAGCTGGCAGAAGCAGGTCTTGATGAATGCACCTAGCACAGTGTAAACTGCCTAGCAGACACGATGTGCCCTTCTGCTTACCAAAATTGATCATACTGGCTAGGAAGGGCAATCTGCTGAAGTCCCAATTCTAGTCCTTCTCCTAAGGTATGAAGATCACCTCTGGCAAATGGCATCAATTCTGAAAGATGCCTAAGAGCTTACCAGTTGGTAAATCCCAGTCTGTCATCTCTCAGGCAGGACTGTTCTCAGAGGACTGGGACAAGCTGTGGGGAAAGCCCTGTGCAGCTTAGTCGCTGTGCTGGCCTGTGCCTACACTGCAGATGTATTTCTGTAAGCTGCTAACAGGGACTTTGCAGCTGGCCCTGCTGGTCTTTTTCAGAAAAGGGTGCTAACTCTTTTCAACCCGAGGGGCTCTGGCCTCTGTTCAAGGCAGGTTGACTGGCAAGTTGAATATGTGGCTTCAGAGTGCCTGAGCATATAATCCAGGTCAGAAGTCACAGAATTCCCCTTATGGGAGACAAGACAATGAAGGGTCTCAAATGCGGTGCTTCAAAGGAAGGAGGCAAATAACATTATGTACAGGTAATGGTAAATTTTTTGCCTACATCCACTTCCCAAAGTCAAGAACAAAATAACAGTTGGAGTCAGGTTATTCTGATTTGTGAGCACTGCTTTGTTCAGTTGTATAGAATAGAATAGCTAAGTTGAAAGGGACCCAGGGCCTCCGATGAACATCTAGTCCAACTATTATTAAGGATACATGTATTGCAATGCACAAATGTCTCTTCAATACTGATTGGCTTGAGGCACTGAACACCTCTTTAGGAGCCCCGTTCCATTTGACTACCCCCCTCAGTAAAGAAACTTTTCCTAATGTGAAGTCTCCTAATGTAGCTTTGAGCTACTTCTGGGTCATGTCTTGTCACTGGATACCACAGGGAAGATGTGATGAGCCTGAGGGTGCCCCAGGTTCTCCACAGCACTTTGAAATGAGCGGTGATGGTAATTTCCATGACTACAGAGGCAAAAAGAAGATAGATTCTCTTTGGTGCATTGTGTAAAAGGTGGTCCAAGTCAGGAATGCTTGGCTATACAGGAATGAAGGCTAGTGCACCCTTGCTAGCATAGTATAAAGGACTTAAATGCATAGGGTCTTCTGCACCCACTATTTTCAGGGCCTTTGTCCTATAAAACGAAATCAGATTTCAGGGGGAAAAAAAATATTTTATGAGAAAGCATGGCCCATACATTTTCTGCAAGATCTTTCGTTTGCTGTTGGCCTGAAGACAGGATTTCTGATTCTTAAAAAGTTTGCTTCTAGTCCAATTAGTCGGTTTCAAGGAGGTTGTTACCAAGGAAACAGCAGGTGTTGTCACTGGCCAAGAAAATCCTCCCCCTGTAGGAAGCGAAGCGGCGGGGAAGGAAGCAAAGACGTCTCGCTTTTACGCTGACGCGCAGAAGACACGTTTGCTCGGAACTAAACCTCAGCTCTTGGTGATTTGAAGGGCAGCTCGGACCCGACCGCTGGCACGGCTGGGAGCAGAGCCCGCGCCAGCGCCGGCGGCGGCCCCGCCTGCGCAGAAGCTCCGCCCCCGCTGCTCACCGTCCGGAACAGACCATATTTGGCATTTCCTCCACGCCTTTTCTGGCACTTCCGCCACCCAAAAAAGGAGTTTCCTGCTCAGGCGTTCCGGGGTGGTGCCGCGCAGCCGCCGTGGCGCTGCGTCCTTCCCCGCCCCTTCCCGGCCCTGCCCGCCCTGCAGTCTTGCGCTCCTGCGCTCCGCCGTGCGCCCGGCGCTTCTCCGTGGGCTCCCGGAGCACGGAGCGCCCGGCGCTTCTCCGTGGGCTCCCAGGGGCCCCGGAGCACGGAGCGCCCGGCGCTTCTCCGTGGGCTCCCGGAGCGCGGAGCGCCCGGCGCTTCTCCGTGGGCTCCCAGCGGGACCCCCGGGAGCACAGAGCTTCCGCGCTGCTGGTTACTGCTCGTTTTCGTTAATAGGGACTGAGCCGCTTTTCATACGCGCCTCCGAAAGAGGTAGGATGCGGCCTAAAACCTGGGAAGTGCTGCAGAGGCCGGGGGCCTTGTCCACCCAGACTTTTGCACTGCAGACCCTTTCTGTAAAAGACTGTTCACGTGGGGAAATGTGGATAGGCCTCGACTAGGTGGCTGGTTTATGCTTTAATTGCACTAGAGGAAAACGATTCTTCGGTTTTCTTTTTCCTTAGAAATAAGGAGCTAGAAATTAGTTCGGGCATACTTGGAGCCCAGTATCTGGTGTGGTACGCTATGCGGCCTGTAGCATTGTGTCCTTTTGTTTTCTAGAAATGCCACTGGAGACTTTCTATAAAGCTGGTAAAATGCGTCAGATATTTCTGTGTGACTACGAAATGCTCTTACCGAGTAACTCATGGGCCCTGACTGGAGAGATGAGACGACACGGAGAAGAGAGAGCTGTAGGCAGAGGCTTTGTAGTGAAGAGGTGTGTGGTCATGGGCCTTTTTTCCTTTAGGGTTTTCACTCATACACGTCCGGATTTTGTGCATGTGAGCAAGACCTCAGGTAGCCCCAAGAAAAATCACTTTGTAGACTCTGAACTGGTAGCTGGCAGACTGAAGGTGATCTGATCTGTGGCAGATGTCTTTAGAAGGGCTGTCCCCAAGTACTGCTCACCACTGTCGGGTTCGACTAAAGCTGAGTGCAGTGGCTGAAGGCTGGCTCACAAAAAGTGTCTTTGACCCATTCTAAACCAAACTATTAACTAGGGCTGACCCCTTCAAAAGTAAACTGCACTATTAAGTAGGGCTAACATATTTATTTTCTTTTTTAACCCCTCTCTGTTGTGCTGCCCATACCAGTTTTTGGGTTTTGGGTTTTTTTTTTTCATTCTGCACCTTGTTCTTCCTTTTCTTTCCTGTGTCCTCTCTGCTCCCACTCGCTCTTTCTGCCTCTCATCGTGTGTCCCTGGTGCTCACACCCCACAGCTGAACGGGTCCGTGAGCGCAGATCGGGATGCCGGTGCTGCTGCAGCCTCCCGGGGGGCAGCAGCAGTGTAGGGAAGGGATGAGCCACCTGCTGCCAGTGTCAGAGGGATGAAAGGTCAAGGGTCAACAGTCGGGGGGTCAAGGGTCAGAGGTCAGGGTCTAGAAAACAGGGTCAGGGTCTAGGGGTCAGGGTCTGTGTGGGACCATAAACCATACAGGATGCACTCTGAAGCAAATCAGGCAGCAAAGAGGATCAAGGGCAAAGGATGTATGTGTTCAGCAGTGGGGGATTTTGTTTTGATTTTTTTTTCCTTACCCGAGTGGCACAGAAGGCATTCCTTTCATCTTTAAATGGCTTCTGCCTGAAAAAAAACTGCTCTAGAAAGTACTGTAGCAGCATCTGGGTTTTTTTCCAAAAATTTGTTTTCCCCCACCTAGTTAAACAGCTAAAAACACCTCCTTAGCTAAGACTTGGTTCATAGTGTTGGGAAGCCAACCCAACACTGCAGGCTACCTCTTGAATCTTACCACTGGCTTATATACAAACATACTTTTTACAAATTCATAAGAAATCTGTTTTTAAAAAAGTTCCGCGTGGTGGTGTTTGTACCCCTTTGTATTCACACACTAATAATGACGAGTGTAGTTTAATAAACATCTCTTATTAACAGGTGTGTTTCTATGTATTGAAGCCCTATATTCTGTTCTGCTTTCCTCTGTCCATTCCCTTCAGGGCTTCCAGGCAGCTGAAGTGTTAGACCTCTTCCCCTATGTCCACCCCACCCTCAATCTCTATTGCAAAAGTTTCAGGTTCTTCTCACTAGCAAACTGGAGCTTCAGCCACCATATTTTAAGACTTGGCTTGGATTTTTTGACATTGATCTGGAGACCTCCTAAATGACTAATAGTTCTGCAAACAAAGAGCTCTTCTTGGGGGTACTAAATACAAGCGAGAGAGTCAGGTGGTAATCAGAGAAGTTGGAGTTAACATTTGAAATGTCCTCTTAGATTTCATTCCGGGCCTTCTTCACTCTGAAATAAAGGAAGTCAGAGTTTCTCCTGTCAGTCTTCTGCCTTCCCCACTGAGAACTAAAGTGGGATGCACCCTGGAAAGTGTCTTGTCCCACGTTGTCTGTTTTGCTCCCTGCCAGGAGGTGAGTTCTGCCCAGGGTTCAGTTTTCAGGGCTGCTGGCAGTGTGCTGCTGCAGTGTCTGTGACTGAGCAGATGTGTTGGAGGTTGGTAGCTTGGCTCTCCTGCTGTCTCGGAATTGGAAGCAGGGATTGCTGAAAGGTGTGAGAGTTGGTTTCGTGGTAGCTGCCTTTCCTGTGCTCTGTCACCTTGTGAGCATGGCCCAGCCTCTTCCCTGGGATGCACTCATTGCTTTAGAGCAGCTGCACCTGAGATGTATTTTATTTCTTTATAAATGTTTTTAGCTGCAGTGTCTATGATTTTTTAATATCTGTTCTGAACTGCTGTAGCAATGTTGCATAAGCTGTTGGATG